>CM043017.1:94939564-95539564 GCA_023690525.1 Holotrichia oblita | reverse complement strand
TACAAAAATTTAAGCGATAATTGTTACCGGCTTATTCGATCCCCCGAATCTGGTTTTTATTGCAGAAAAATACGTTAACTTTTTTTCTGATAGAAAAATACATTCCTTTCATTTTATGTGTACATTAGAAAATATACCATTTATCACAAATATACAGACACATTGAATTTAGATATGTATTGGTTAATTTTGATTACTGGTATCCCACTACTTTCCTATTGTTTCTGCTGGTGCATAGTTCCGTTGCCTTCTGAACCTTGTTTGTCTAATTAAAAAGTCGCCGTGACAGGCACCTCAGCGTGAAGAGTGTATCCCAGTTAAATCCTTATCACTAATCAAAAATTGATTAATTGGATATTGATATATATAAAATTATGTCGCCGTGTTCATGTTGCGGTGTGCCGAATGAGCCCCACAAATGGATTAATTGCTGCGTTTGTAAAAAGCCTTATAGAATTTACTGTGTTAAAGTTTCACCTTCTGAAGCGCGTAAGATACATGCAAACGCTGGGTTTTCGTGGACTTGTAAAAATTGCATTCCTTTGGGCAATGACATCAACAGTCTAAAATGAGTAATAGCCTCTTTGCAAGAAGACATAAAAAACCTAAAGCAATCATTAAAAGAATCCTCTTCTTCCAACTCATTATCTCTTCTGGATTCAGAGAGGATTATTCAGGAGATAGCTGATCGGGATAGACGTAAAACAAATATTATTATTTTTGGCTGTAATGAATCCAATTGCGGTACTAATAACGAGCAGATAGGATTGGATACTGGTTTCGTTAACGACATGTGTTCATCTCGTCAGGTTTCTGATCCTAACCTAAAAATTTCTCGTCTAGGCAAATTTGATCCTACAAATACCAATCGCATGCGCCCCATTAAGGTGTGTTTCTCATCTGAAACTAGTGTTCACTCTGTTCTGCGTAACATTACGAAATTGAAGTCTAAACCGAAATTTTCTAAAGTATCTATTTTTCGTGACCGTACACCCATGCAATTTGAGATCCATAACAATGCTAGGGCTGAATTGGCTAATCGTTTAAAGAATGGTGAATCTAATCTTAGAATAAAGTACAAAAACGGTATACCATCCATTACTTCGACTTTAAACTAGGAAGTTCCAACAGTTACTTTTCTTGTATCAATCTATATTACCAGAATACTAGAGGTCTCCGAACTAAAATACACTCGTTTTTTACTAATGCATGTGTATGTGCTTACGATATTATTGCTATTACTGAGAGTTGGCTTGACCAATCAATTGGTAGCTCTGAATTACTCCCACCTTCATATAATGTAGTTAGGCATGACAGGCGTTTCGAGTTAGTTAATCGTTCTACTGGTGGTGGTGTGTTCCTAGCTTTATCTCACTTAATTAAGTACGATGTTCTTGATACTACTACTATTACTTCGTCTGTCCCTATGGTTGATATTGTTGCCTGCAAATGCTTTCTTGATGCAATATGTTTCTACGTTGCAGTTTTGTATATACCTCCCAGTATATCGGCGAGTGAGTGGTGAGCGGTGAGTTTTTGTGCGAGTGTCTTGAAATATGTCTCTTGGATAAACAAATTATTATTATTGGTGATTTTAATCTTCCCTACTTTAACAATGAAACATTGAATTGTTCTAAATGCACTACGCTCTCCTGCTGCTCTAACTCACTTGATCTGAAACAGTTTAATACTATAACAAATTGTGATGGAAGACTTTTAGATCTGGCTTTTTCGAATGTTGAATGTAATCTCGATATAGAACGTGAAGATTTACCTTTTGTACCTACGGATCCGTATCATCCTGCTTTAGCTGTTACTTTAAATTTTCATAAGTCTTCACCCTCAGCCTTTCCATCTAACTCAAATCTGCGGTACAATTTTAGACCTGCAAACTTTCAACAAATACACGTTCAGCTTAAAAACATGGATTGGTCCTGTCTGGAAGAGATAAAGGATGTTGATGATGCATTAGATAAATTCTATTACAATCTTTACGGCATTTTTGATGAATGTGTTCCGAAGTTTTCTTCTACGTCTGGGAAGGCACATTACCCACCATGGTTTACCCCAAATATAATAGCCAATATTAAGCTTAAATCATATTACCGACGTAAATGGACTGCTACAGGAAAGATTTACTATCAGAATGAATTCAAGAGACTGCGTTCATTTTGTAAAACACAGATTTCGGTGGCTTATACCTCGTATATGGAGTCTATTGAAGCCGATATTACATCTAATCCTAGAAAGATATTTAATTACATCCACGACAGACAGGGCACAACTAGGATTCCATTTAATGGTGCTGTAGTAGATACGCCTCGGGTAATTGTTGATAGTTTTGCTACTAAATTTTATTCTAACTATATCTCTGAGTCATCTTTGACTGATATTGAGTCCTTGACCAGTCGTACACCATTTTCTTTGCCACTTATAGTTGAAGAGGATGTAATTAAAATTATGGGTTCCTTTCCTGACAACACTGTAGCTGGAGATGATTTGATACCGTGCTTTATTTTACGCAAACTTGGAACAGTTTTTGCCAAACCTTTAACTATGCTAATTAATTTGTCGATAAAAACATCTTCCTTCCCTCATTTATGGCAGCGAACCAGGATTTGCCATGTGTTCAAGAAAGGTGCAAAATCTGAAATTAACAACTACAGACCTATATCTATTCTGTCCAATTTTGCCAAAGTGTATGAGAATGTGATTTTTTCTTACCTATATGAAAACACTAGGTCATTTATATCGCCTCATCAACATGGCTTCGTACGTGGACGTTCAACAGTCACTAACCTCGTAACGGTCTGCCAATACATTTGTCAAGATTTAGATAAACAAGGACAAGTTGACGTTGTGTATACCGATTTTAGTAGCGCCTTTGATACTGTTGACCAGATGATTTTACTTCAAACGCTTTCTGACTTTGGTTTAAACTCCTCCTTTTTACGATTAATCCAGTCTTATTTAATCGGCAGATGCAATTATGTCCACTATAATGGCTATAAATCGTTCATCTTTTTCCATCTTCTGGTGTGCCGCAGGGTTCAAGCTTAGGCCCTCTACTCTTTCTTTTATACATAAAGGATCTTTTAGAAAACCTATCCTGTCCTGTACTTGCGTATGCAGACGATGTAAAAGTTTATGGGTCTATAGCTAGTTAGGATGACGTTCTGCACTTACAGAACAATATTCAATACATTATCGACTGGTGTACTAGATATAGGTTGAAATTGAATATTGGCAAATGCTGTTTTGTTTCCTACACTCGCAAACGGAATCCAACTGCATCTATTTATATTGTTAATGGCCAGTTGTTGAAGAAGGTCGACACCTTCAATGACCTTGGGGTACTCTTCGATTCTAGGATGAGCTTTTCTCAACATATTACAAATCTTTCCTTGTCTGCATCAAGAATACTGGGCTTCGTTATACGTGCTTCGCGATTTTTTCAAAACGACCAACTACTAAAGACGTTATTTTTTACATTCGTTGTTAGTAAATTGGAATATGCGTCACAAATCTGCTCACCACACTACATCTACCTTCAGCTTTCAATTGACAAAGTACAACGTCGCTTTCTTAAATATCTATCCTTCAAAGCCGATGGAGTGTATCCGGAACGTGGGATTGGCTATACATTGCTACTCCATAGACATGGTATGACATCTCTGGGACTTCGCCGTGAATGCCAAGGTGCCCGTTTCATATGGAAGTTGGTCCATGGAGTTATTGATAGCCCGTCTCTTCTTTCTTCCCTTAACTTTCGTATTCCCCGATTTACCTCACGTTCCTTCACTTCGATTTCTCTTCCTCTCTCTAGATCTAACATCCTTACTGCTTTACCACTTGCTACTATGTGTCGTTCTGCTGACCTCCATTACAATTATATCTTCTTTGGTACCATTAATGAGATGTAAATTTATTTACTTTTTTTTGTGTGTATGTACATATATATACATGTGTACTATTTTTGTCCTGTTATTGGAATTAATTCTGTTGGACAATAAATCATTATTATTATTATTATTATTATTATTATTATTATTATTATTATTATTATTATTATTATTATTATTATTATTATTATTATTATTATCTCTTTGACAGATATTTTAGAATAAAGTAAGATGGCTCACATTCAGACCTAAATATCACAAAAGTGAGTATACCTCAAGGTAGTGTGCAAGGTACAATGTTCTATCTTTTGTGCTGACGATGTCACTAACGTAATTTTTAGGATGATATTACAATTATACAGCAATATAGAAGAGGCGACATATAAGTTGCAAAGAATCCAACAATGGGGATGCACTAAACCAGTGAAAATTTACACACACATAATGTACGCAAATTCCAAAACACAGTTTTTTGTTAATGCACTCTCATACATGCATAATAGAGATTTTCACAGCGATCTCCACATCGCAGACCGAATGTGATTGTAAAGTTTCCTAAAAATCACAAGTAGAGGCGCCAACTACATCCAACCATTGAAATAATCGAACTTCTGTTAAGTTAAACGTACTAAACTGTAGTGTAAGTTACGACGATAAGTGGAAGGCAGAGCACTATGCGGGTGCAAGTTTACTATTAGCTTAATAAGTGTAAGGACAAGGTAATACGAAGAAATTGGAACTGATGATTTAGAATTAGATGTAGAAAAATCTGGGAAACATAAGTTAAAAGCAAAATACCTAGTTATTAAAAAAAAATAAATTTGCATTATTCTACGTCGCTTATAGTTACTAAGAGTAGGTAGGCTATATGGTTTCTACGTCACTTTGACCTTTGACCCCGCAAAGGAATCTAGTTTCTCTAATTACTTTCATTAGTGTGAAACGGCTTTGATCAGGTATTCAAAGCCGTTCCATACCTGATCAAAGCCGTTCAATACCTCATCAAACCCGTTCACTACCTGGTCAAACCCGTTCAATACCTGATCAAAGCCGTTCAATACCTGATCAAAGCCATTTCATATTAATGAAAGTAATTAGCGAAAGTAAATTCCTTCGCGGTGTCAATGGTCAAAGTGGCGTAGAAACCATATAGCCTTCCTACTACTAAGCATATATAAAATTAGATTTAAATATAAACTGTTGCGATGGTAAAACTATTTAAAATGAGAAAAATTGCTACTGACAATAAGAAGCGGGAAACACTATCAGGAAACACACAATTTAAGAAACTTGGTATAACATAGTGGAATCGTAGCATCTATGTACGTTCGGAACATATTTGCTGTGTTCAGTGTCGTGTAATAACTTCTAACTGCTGATTCATAGCACCGTAATATGTAATTTTCTGTAATTTTCCAAATTGTAAGGGATTTTGTATATTTTGTTGAGATAGAGATATATTCTTCGGTTATTTATGTACTTATATTTACCGAAACAACGGCCATTCCCTGTTATACTAATCCCATATACTGCTTTGATTTCGACATAATAATTCTGTGCGCAACTACTGACGAAATCTTCTTAATCAAACCTAATTTTATGTGCAGTGACGGTAGAAATATTTTAGCAAGTTCCACTAGTGCTTTATGAAGTATATTTCTTTGCCCAGGAATATACTGAGCGCTGACTGGCCAATCATTAACAACGTACTGGGAATTTCTCTATCGACTGTCCCACTGTTAAAAGAAACAACGGTGCTTTGTGTACTCCAGTTGTAAACCGTGTAAAATTGTTACAACTTTGCATGAATTCAGCACTGATATGTCATCTGTACTCATTGTAATTAATTTTGTCAAGAAGACGAGTCATATGTTCATGTTTCCTTTATACGGACTGTGTATAGTCAACGGGGATGAATGGATAAACGTTTCCTATGTGAAGAAGGACAGCTTTCAAGCGCAATTTTGAATAATCAATAAAAAGACGCCATTCTTCTGTATTGTGTTGATGACCTAATATTAGCATCAAACTATTAACATTATTGCAGAATAAAAGACCTGTTTCAGTCGCAAAATACTATGACAACATTCTTGTCTAAATCCTGGTATTTCTACTTGAGTTTTTTTTCAGTTCAGACCTCGAATAAGGTCATTTAATTCTGACTGATTTACTAAGTAAGGTCCGTCTTTTAGATATGGCAGTAGTCATTATCGCTGGTCGATAATAACTCGAAAATTTCTTCCTCTGTACCTGTAATGGCATATTCTTTAATCGAAACACCTATAGGGTTTGATACTTAGAAAATTTCGGAATGATGTACTGGACGAGAAACAGAAGACACTAGCATAACTAAACCCGAAAGTTTTCGTGTAGCAAAAGTAGCAATCAGACAAATGAACCGTTTGTTCACGCCAAGCATAGGTCTTGCAAACGAGACAGCGCTCTTCTTACCGTATGACCAGCCCCTCATAGTAACAGCACCCTGTGCGAAGCAAATGTGAGGAGCCCATTTCTGGTCCTGATATTTAATTTTTAGACCAAAATAGTGAAAATGTTAATTTTCTATTAAAGTCATAATATTCCGTTTATGTCGTCGGATAATGCATTCTCCACATATGCACATAACAAACGCTGTTAGGATTATTTAACGCGATTTATTAACGCGCAGAAGATTATGAAATACCTAATTCAAAGCAACTGGATTAACGTTTGTAGTTCTATCCTGACACACAGACACGTGTTTTATGAAATATATAAAGACGTTCAGCTATCACAAACAGACTTAAATTGAATCTAACGAAGATTGAATTGAGCCGTGCATTGCTGAGCCTTATATACCAACACAGCCGGAAATCTACAAATTCCTAATATCATTGCCGTCAGAGCACAATGAGTGTAGTTTACGTGCTGTGACGTAGGGAACGGGGCAGGACATGTTCAGACATATCCACTCAATGCTCGACACTACACTACATCTTGTAATATCTTTCTTATATAAAAGTTACCTTGAAAATCTGGAAAATTTAATGTACTTTTTGAAAAACCTATTTACAAAAATTTCTCTCAAAATCCTGTCGTGATGTAGAAAATTTAAAATTAGTTTCAGAACCAGCAGGAAAAACGACATGAACTACACCTAATGGTGTACGAGAAAAGAAAGTGTGTAATTTGTTACAGGATAATTCCACGTATAATTTGTATGTTATTTACTACTCTCTGCTAATTCTGGAGCCTTTAGTGATAGCATATTGTTTCTGTTATTGTATCTGTTATATTATTATGTCCAGATACAGATAACAACATAAAGTTTGGCAGCGTGGATAGGTGTGGTCTTCTACATAGTACTTTACTATAGTTTGCTCAATACCCCTACACTATTGCTGCTGGCCAAATCACGAACTACAACGGGGAAAGTCACAAAATAGTTCCATCATCCTAGGCGACTTTATGACACAACCACTTATCCTGATATATGGTTTTAACCGCTTTAAAATATCTTGAAGTGGTACCAGAAGAGTAGTGCGTTCAAGACTTTTATACTGATATTCTGATATATGGTTTTAATCGCTTTAAAATATCTTGAAGTGGAACCAGAAAAGTTGTGCGTTCAAGACTTTTATACTGATTACTATTACAACCATATAAGCGCACAAATGCAATAGTCACTCTCGTTTTTTTATAGTACACCCTGTACATTCTACCATTCGACAGCGAGAATTAATTGCAATATATCAATCTAAAGTTCAAGTCTTCAGATATTTGAAATCAAGAATCACCGTATTTTCTTAACAATTTTGTTTAGAAACTAAATAACGTAAAGTATACCGATTTGCAGGTATTGAGCATTTCGACTTTGTCGTGAAGTAAGGGATTTCGTTGCTTTCTAATTCCTTTGCTTATTGGAAAGTTTGTGAGAAGTGACTCCAGTGCATGAAATTGTCCCTCATTAAATGTTCAACTTTATTACTTTGTAAAACTAGTAACCATACGAAAACTTCTACAGTAAATTTCAACTAACCGTTAAGCTACATTTCTTAATTAACCTATGTGGAGTTTTGAAACTTTTTAAGGATCTACCAATTTATATTTTGTATTTTTATTCATATATTGTAGTTTACTTATCCGTTTGCTGTTTTTTATATTTGCGAGAAGTAGAAATGGAATCCATGAATTTTAATATTGCTTATATTATTGGCTAATCCTACACACAGAGAAAAATGTTCTTGAATTAAGAAAATATACTGTTTTACCCAAATATTTTTAATGCTAGAATATTTTTGTTTTGATTCAAACACATTTTCTTGGAATAAGTAAATGCGTTTAATACAATCCAGACTATATATTTGTTGTAAAATAAGTATTTGATCTGAATAATTTCCCTATTTGTGAAATAGCTGAATTGCAAATTTTGAGCTGCTGCATTCGAGATTATATGCGTGTATGAAGCGTTATACGTGCATTCGACTTCAATCTTTTTATCTGCGTGCACCATTTTGCAGGAATTAGATACATTCAAGTTTTTTTATAGTTAAGGCGTGGAAATTTGTAGTAATAAAAGTATATATTTAATACTGGATTATGTGAAGTGTATTTTAGCTGCATGGGAATTGGAGGAATAATTTCAACCAAAATTGTAGTTGAAGTAAACCCATTATATTCTTACATTAAAACAATGTTGCTTTGCGTCACAACAATTTCCTTAGAAAATAATATTCTTGTGATAACACTATATAGTTTTGCGGATATACAAATACGGGATTATTTTGAACTGAAACAGGCTGTTTTAACTCAAGATAATATTTCTCTGCGTGTAACTAGAAAGAATATTGAACTAAGATTTTTTGTAATTTCGCTTCAAATGAAAACTGTACTCGAAATGCGAGTTAATATGTAACTTGTAAGAAATATTGTATAGGTGTTCCATTTAAGTGTAAGTTTCAAATTCTTGCTCTAAATCATAGAGAAAAAAGTTTCAATAGAGGTATTTATACCAAAGTATTGCATTATTTCATAATACTTATCTACCTAACTCGACATCAACTTTGTTATTTTAAATAGAACATTCGATGTATTCTTTTTGTTTTGGAATCCGCATTAAGAAGTAAATCGATTTTATGCAAGACATACTGTACCTAATCTTACCCATTTTAGAAATACTTGAAGTTTCCCTAAAAATTACACAACAAAGACGCAAATCTAGCGTTTCTTCATGTTGTTGTAATTTAGGCCACCAACTATTTCAGCAAAATAATTTGATAGATTTCAGTTTATCAAATACATCAAGTACACATTGTACTAATCAAAATAACTGCAAAAGTCGTAAATCTTGTTATATAACTGTTCACAGTCAAGGCGCCCATTTTTGAACCATTGAATAACTATAACATTTTTAATAGCAACCTACAATCCTCTATAGCACTCTGTCGCAACCACTAAATTTGAAAACTTTGAAGCAATTTATTAAGACTGTAAATTCTTGTTACTAAAGAGGTGTTCTACTAACTAACTGCCATTTATTTACTGTACCAATAATTCTTCGCTGACACTTGTTGGCTGACGATGAATTATGACTACAAATGATAAGAGTATATAGGAGATACAGATACAGAGTCTTCATTATATATTTGTAAGAAAATTAATAACGTTATTAATAGTGCGCCGTAAATATACAAAAAACTGCACGAGGTCGTAATATAATTACTTATGCTTGTGTGACGACGCGGGATACTTTGAAATTGACGATCATACAAGATAAACACACACAGTATACATTGTATATGTTTATGTAGGCACATTTCAGCTTTATTTCCGCTGGAAAACAAGGGAGAGCCTACAAATCATGTAAATGTTTGCTATTTCTGCATGATACCTCGTGTTGGGCAAGGCATCCAAAAATAAAAATCGTTTATCAACTATCCAAATATGCTATCTGCCATCAGAGTTATGCCCCATAGTGACGAACTTCCTATTCCAGAATCTCCAGAAACATTCACTTACGAATCAAACAACAGCGACACAGCGATTTGTCAACAAGAAGATATGCCATGAACATCAAGAGATCTTGATTTCATATCAAGCTCGTCATACCGCCAACAGCACAAAATAATCCAGTCAGAATTAAGCGATCTAGTGAGAGATCAAGATCGCCCAAAAAATAAAACAAAGTTACTAGAATCACGACTGCAGCGGTGGAATTTATTAGAAGCCGATGTTTCGGTATGTGTTTTTCGTAAATGACATAATGGCTTAGTACCATTTTTTGACATGGAAACTAACTTGGTTTACTGCAATAACATTAGCGGTTTATTGGCGACTTTAAATTAATTAGTTGTTTTATGTGCAACTGTTTGTATCTAAATAAATAAATAAATAAATATAAACTACAAGCCAGAAAAATAGAGATTCACGTGGCTTCAGTTCAATATTGAGTTTAAAGGCAGTACTATTTTATATGGGAAATATTCTACTATCTATTTCTGTTGGATATGGCGTTCGCATGAAAGGATCATACGACAATATGAAGTACCTATTGACAAGCATAAAATACGATGAGCGCCAATACTTACTGTACTTGAATTGCAGCGAGACTATACCAAGTTTTGCTTGTGTAAATGGGATAGTCGGGCAAAGGCACTTCATTACAAAAGACGAGACTAGCGTCTACGACAATCATTAGAGCGAGGTAGTATAGAGAGTTCGAGAATGTACAACACCCCATTGGTAAACACCAAAATTATTTTGTTTCCACCACTGCTAATCAAATTGTGTCCAATGAAAAAGTTTTTCAAGGCACTGGATAGAGATGAGTCGGCTTTTCAGTACCTGCGATAGAAATTTCCAGTGTTGGGCTCTTGGTAGAGATTTTCTAGAAACAACTTACAAAAAAATTTGCAAAAAGGCGGCTCACTTAGTGACTCTAAAAATGTAAGAATATCTGCTTGTTATTGTTTTTACAAAAATAAAATAAAAAAAGTTGTTTCTGAAAACTGCAACTAAGTTTTTAATTTCATTGTCCCTAAGTTAACATAATTTGTTTTTTTAATTATACTTGTAAAATATTGGATATGACATTGTTAGATTGAAAACTGAACTACACTCAAACCACTACCCAAAAATAAATCGTACTATACTTAGGTATCATGGATTAAACATATAAGCCCCAAGAGATGGCAACAGAAATGTTTCATATTAAACTAGAAAATAAAACAGGGCCATTTAGAAAAGTGTGCAAGGTTGAGGAAATATCCTTTATTGAATTTAAATACTTTTTCTTTATGTGTATGTCCAACACAATTTCAATCATTTGCTGTGCATTACTAGGATTTTATTAACTTAATTAATTTAAGTTAAATTATTTCTGTAGTTCGAATTGTTTTTGTATTTAGGTGGCGGATTTAATAATTGTTGATAAAACCTCCGTGTGAGTACATAATAATAGGAATAGAAGGTAGCAGAAAGAACATATCCAAACTTGTAAGAAAATGGTATTCAAATATACAAAAACGCGACATTTCCGGTAAAGAATGAATTGAATACTTGCAATTAAAGTACAAAAGTTATACCAAGTCATTTAATATTGCAGATCCTTGACTTTGTTCTATACATGTTATACTTCATCTTTGTATGGAACCGATGAATTTGTCTGAAATATTTTACTACCATAGCCAGTTCTGCTCATGTCAAGCGTTTTATTATTCACTCTTCAGATCAGATTTTAATGTAATAATTTACAGATTATTTTTTTATTTAATGATTTCATTATTTTGTGTAAAACTATGGAAATATAACATACTCACTCTGATTAATACAGTCCAAGAAATCATTACGATGGGCGAATTTCACGATAAGTGAATAATTGGGGACTATTTTGTGCTTATAATATGTATATATTATGTACCGTCACGGTCTTTAATAATGTCCGGTCGCTAGCGGTACATTCTGTGCTCCTGTCACTATATCGGTTTATCGTCAACGGATATAGTGACAGGAGCACAGGGTGTGCCGCTAGGTGACCGGGCATTATTAAAGTCGGTGATGGTACATATAAGATGCGTTAGTGTGGAATGATATGCAGTACTTTACAGATTTACGTATCCAGATTTTCCAATAATAAATATCCATTATATCGTACATAATTTATTTTCCAAACATAAAATAAAGCCAATACAGTTTAAACTTGATACAACGACAGAAAAACATAAGACAAAAAGAAATCATTTAAATTTCGGTGGAGCACGTGGCATCTTTGCAAGAAAATTATCGAATTTCTTTTGTAAAACACAATATACTTATTTCAGTTTTTTAGAAAAGTTCGAAAGTTGTACAAATTTTACCGAGATGTTTTATAATGTGGACGGTATCCACCAAAAATCACGTGAGATGCGAATCTTACGTTACAACTACGTGCTAATGTTGTTTTAATTAATAGATTTAGGTATCGAATACATGCCATTTAAACTAATTTCCTATATATTTCCTATATATTATAGTTAAATTCTTTTGGTTTAAATTTTCCCCGTTATAACTGCTTCTGAACTCAAACTCATCTCTGCTTTTGACAAATCATCTGACAGCTTTGATCAAATGAACGATTAAATTTGTAGGATATAATTTCTTCAGAAATTTCTTTTGTAGTTTTTCTCTTAACTGTTTGAGGAAGTTTTTTTCTCTCCGTTGTTTTATTACATTTCATAATTAATAACACAAAATATTTTTTTTGTCTTTAATAATTCTTGGTGTAGTAACAATACAGTAATTGTATCTTTATCAAGACAACCTGGAAATTAATTACAAATAACTTTAGTAACCTAACGCAATTTCTTATCGTATCTTATTAATCGTATCAATAGATTGTTTACTACTTTTAAAATTATCTCAAAAACTATAATTAATTTGGATAATAAAATAAACTGAATAGTTGTTGTCAAGATATTTGTTGTTTGGTTTCGACAACATTAGCGTTCCCATTCATGAAGCATCTGGATAGGGTGTTATATAATAATATTTTTCTGGCAACTTTATCCCGTCCCTATCTTTGCGAACAAGCTTGCATCCCTGCAAATTTCCGGTAGGTAACAAACGATGGTAGACTTTAGATATAAACAAGTTCAACTGTATTAAGACCTTACAGGTACTTGGCTGAAACTTAAATAACCGTTACTGTATTTTATATTATTTATATACTTGAGATTTTTCTTCTATTAGAGGCAGTGTTGACTTGAATGACATATACGCAGAAAGTTTTATATAATTTATAATAATCAAATACCAACTTATATAATACAACGATATACGCGAAACAAATTGTTAATTGGAGGAAACTACTTATGAACAAATTTAGGTCGCGATAGACTACGGCTCGTTTACTATTTTTCCTTGAAGAAATTCGATCAAACTTGAACTACTAAAAATAGCAAAACTTGCGGATATTGCGTTTCATAATAAATGACCACTCTAATGATTGATAAGTTTTATTTTATTCCTTTTTCATAAGACTGTATACGGTTTTGGGATTTCAAATAAGTTTTTAAAATAAGCTCAAAATTGTATCTAATTCAGTCAACAAATTATGTGCTGTCACTATGTAATCAGATGTGGATGATTTATGAAGTAGAAACTTTGTTACAACTGCCTGATGTTACTTCCGGCGGTGTCTAAGGGATATAAAAGTACTGGATACCCTTTCTGATTACAAACAATTTCAGGACCTTTATGATTTCGTACTATAGGACGCAAATACGTAATAGGGTCGGATGACCTTTCACTCAGAAATAGATTTTGTTTTTTTTTGCATATCAAAACACATAAAAGTAATAATACATTATGTATACACTCGCATATACAATGCAGTTTTAGCGAGTGCAAATAGGATTAAATTTGGGAAAATCGTTCTATCGTACAGTTTAGTACCTATCATTAAACTATATAGAACAGAGAACAATGAAAAAAGAAAACCTACCGACACTGAATATAAGTCTTACAACGCAGTGTTACATTGATCAAACTCTTTCATAAGCTTCGATTAAGCTTATTATCTTAAAACTGCTAAAATGTACGCTCAGTTGTCTTACATCTGAGTTCTGTATGGTTTATCCGCCGTCTGTAATCCCCTACTACTCTATTACGAGTATATCAGACCTTTGTTGCACACTTCACGGACTAAGCATTTTACATACCATCATATTTCAAATTTGTAGGTTCTTCATTTAGTTCGTTCATTTCATCTGCCAATGTTAGCTTTGCGTGCGTTCGATTGTTCAATCTTCGCTATATCTCTACTAGGGTCTGAGTTGTGCCCATATCTGCCAAACTATATTGGTTACAAATACCAATGCTCCTATATATCTCCTGTCTGCTGCGCTTAAAATCGCTTCCTATAATCTTTAAAATTACATCAATGAGCAAAATTATCAACATGTAGACTTTCCACCAGAAGGTTTTCGCTTCTAGCGTGGTTTACACGTCGAGTTACCGTCATCTTCCCACGCCTCTTATCCACTTTTTGCCCTCGAAATAACAGGAAAGCTGTTAATTTGTATAATAGATTTATTTTGTGTATTAATTCATTAATGGAATAATACGCGAAAATTAATTTTGTGCTTAATATATTTATTAAATATATATTTCCAGTCAATACAAGTCCAGGAGCAATGTTAACTTCCTCCATTTTAATTAAATGTGAAATATTTACTTCGACTGTATATTTTCGTACTATTCTAGTTAGCTGAAATAATATTAAAATGCCCACACTATTTAAAAAAATATATTTAAGCTGTGTATGAAATTTTTATTTAAAATAACGATTCTCTGAATAATACTTGTTTATTCATGGTTAGTAACAATAACTACGTTTGTTCTAGTGTATTTCCACATATTACCAAAGCGCTGTTAATAGTGATCATTCGAAAATAAACAATATGTTAAATATGAAATAAATGTAGTATTAAAAGGAAAGGAGTCGCAAAACTTTGCACTGTGTGCCTTGGGTCACTAGCACGTGCGTCGAAAAAGTGCAAGGAGTTCAGTAGTAACCATTTCCATTATGTAGATTCACAAAGTAGATTCGCTTGAATATTTGTTGAATCATGAACGTATTAGAATATATGTAGTTACAGTCGAATTTTTGGATCTTGTCCGTTACGTCATTAACAGCGTAATTAAACAGAGACATACGTAACATGTTCATCACCGACATTAACGTACATTAGATAGAAATGTCAATACAACATATGAGTCGATTCATACTGACATTACTCATGACGTAACGGACAAGATCCAAAAATTCGACTATACATACATATATGCATATACCTACTTATATGATCGTCCAACATCTAATGATAAAGTACTTGTGTAATTAAAGCAATTCCTGATACCCATCTAAAAAATATGAACTTTTCGTTAATATACTATCTACTTTAGAAATTATTTTAGCTCCATCATGTACTAAATCACAAAATTGAACGATAAATTTCTTTGTTTTGTAAGCCAACGGTATCTTTGCGACAATTGTAATTGCAATACAATAAAAATAATGACACAAACTGATTGACTATAATTTCTACTGTAATTTTATACTATCTGTTAAACCCGTTGCACCTTTTCAATACACGCACTTCTGATAGAACGCTCGCTGTGCCAAGCTTAGTTTTTACACATACCTGTCTCCCCTTCCGGCAGTTCTCCACATTGTTTGATGCGTCGCTATTGTTGTAGGTCGTTCAGGTTTGGCAGGAAATCTTCCACCTAATCGCCGGAACTGATCTGCTTCAGGATGTTCCGCAGCAAACCGGGCCTTCTTTCTTAGTAATTGCACGGTTAGAGCATACGTCACAACCATTACTACCATTGGCATATAAAAGGCAACCAATGACCCGAATACGAAAAAAGCTCTATTGTTTATCACACACTCGTTCGGCTTTGGCATGATATTCTTGGGATTTATTACCCCTGAAACATTTTACATGTTGAATATAAAAACAACGCGGAATCTACATATGTATGTCAAATGCCCACATATACAGCACAAGTGCCAATTTAAACTGAAAGGTTTACATTCTATAACGCATAAAACAAATTGCCATGATCTTGGAAAATGTCTATTTATGTTTATTATTCTTTTTTTTAGAATGTGTTCAAAGTATATGGTACTGAGAAATAAACGATTCCAATTATCTCTCTATGACACTACAAATAGAATACAACGGGTAGGAGAGTGAAATATACTACTATACAACTATAAGTTGCTTCTGTTAGCTCATTTGAATGCTCATTGCTCTAACTACCTTTGCAGATATTATGTACCAGGAATTTAATTGTTGACTGTGAAATTTTCTCTAAGCAAATAGAAAAAAAGGAGAGGGAGAAAAATATGTATCAAAATCGAACGATGCAATTCAATGCAGTCCTTGTAGTTTTGATAAGAGCTCGAGCTTTTTGCTCTGGAAGGGAAAACATGAATGCATTATGTTGGTAGCGTATAAATGTTGAATATTATCAGAAATCTATGCTATGAGAATGTGTACATACATGTTACCTATGAAGCAATAGTTATTTTAATGTAAATAATGAGAGGCAATTGAATTGTTTATCATTTTGTATAGAACATCTAATAAAAGGACCATGTTTTAATATACAAATTCGTTAGATGAGATAGTAGCATTTATCTTTTACCACACACTTCATAATAAACCTGTAATAAAAAGAACATATACCACTCAAAATCGAGCTGTTATGATTTTGATTTAATAGTAGGATATCATCACGACGTACATTTTATAGCCTGTTAGCTATAAAACGTCTTCATATGACGCCAACTGCAAAAACACGACCAAAACACGACATAGTTGAAATGTAGACGGATATCGCCTGTAGACTTAAAGAGAAGTTTAAGTTTTTAACCCAATGTTTATGAACTATATTCGTGTTTCTAGTGAACCATAAAATTTTCTCACATCTACAACAGTATAATAATATTTTTATCTGAACTTGTAACCAATGTGTATTATAATCGGTAACAAAATTTATAGGCATCACGTTCTACACTAAGTACATACAGGCATGCGTTCACTAACGATGGCTGTATAAACTCAGCTACTTTGAAGTAATATAAATATACTCCTTATACTAGCAATATAGAGGTGACAGAATTTTTAGTACGTTAATTGCGTAGATTGCAATATATTCTACCATGGCACTCATTATTTTGCATAACATTTGCACAATATGCAAGTAGTCTGCATTAGTGAACTATCGGAGATCTGCATCATAATGAATGAACCTAGTTGCGGAATTTAGTAAGAACTTGTACTTTACTAGAAATTAAACCTTACGACGGCATGGTACCTTTTACTGTCGTACCCGGTGCCGTTATAACATTACTGCGACAAATATTACGTTGCACTAGCAAAGAAATTTGTTCTTTGAGTATCCAAACTTTAACGACTTTTTCCAATGTTGTGTCTGCAAAACCAAACACACAAACTAGATAATTATCAGGGCACCGAAATTAGTCGTGGAAGTTTATATCAGGTGAATTCTGCAGCCATAAAAATGCACTATGAAGCCACGAATATTTTTCTAAGATTGCATAAAAAAGATTTGATGCTGCTATTAATAAACAAAAAAATGTTAAAGCTTACGGCTGTTGGAAGTTGTGTCCCACATACATATATATACATATATTACGTACTATTCTCTAGGTATATTATATTGCGTTATTTCTTTAAACTATAACTAATAAGAGCTGAAGAACGCCATTGCCTATTTTATGCACAAACAGCTATAAATTTAGAAAATATAAATTTCTTATTCACAATAGTGAAGCTCACTGTATTAGCAAACAACTTTTCGACGTATTTGTACACTACAATACAATTCCATATATGAAAGATTTAATTAGCTTTTCATATTCAGATAAATCCGATAAAGTTAAATCTTTAGATCTGCAATATACTTTGGCACTTGATCAACATTATTTGTTTTTTGTTCAAGAACTAGAGCAGAAAATAGTGGTATATTGAAACCTCCAAACTTTTCGTGAATTCCATATCTCGCGAAAGTTATAGCTAGGACAAAGCAAAATTCAACCTAAAACTTCGAATGCTGCATAATACTCGAAAGCCGAAAAGTTTCTATATTGCATCGCTCCATTGATTAAATATTCGTGCAACGTATGACATTTTTGTGGCATATATAAAACTATATTATGTATATCAGGTAGCATACAATTTCCTATTTGCATGGCTTTCGATCGCATACGTGGGCATCTATACATTTCAATTTCTGTCTCCGTATTGAACTTACCCAAGACTGTGATTGAACTTGATACAAGCATAGATAGTAACCAAACCAAGGCAATTCTTAAGACGACCGTTCGAGTCGTATATCGGTGCCTGGTCTTTAATGGATTTCTTATACCTAAATAGCGATCTAAACTTATGAAACACATGTGCATTATGGAAGACGAACACGCCAAAACATCGCATGTCACGTATATGTTGCACCATATTTCACCGAATGGCCAGTATCCTCCTGAAACAATAAAATATCAACTATCAGATACATGACGCTCTTATTTTTGAATAAATATGAGAAAATTTGTAATTATTAACTTTTTCGAGCACCACAAGTTAGCTTTCAACTTTCTGACAAATAATAAATTATTACATTTCTAATGCAAAGTTAACCACATTTAATTTTGCAAGTGGGAGTGTGGTATAATATTTACTAAAGTTAAAAATATTGAATATTCTCTCTCATTCAACCTGTTACCGAGTAATGTATGAAAGATCTTAAATTTATTTATGTTAAGGAGCACTTTTGCTACTATAAAACAAATTTTAGGAAAAGTAGCCGTTGTTCGAAGTATACTTCATATTGAATACTTAAATGTGGATGCATCATTGATTGCTATCACAAAATTTCGGTAAGAATTTCGCATTCGTATTCACAAATACTGTTAAAATATGATTACTGGTAGGTTCATCATCATCAGTATTGTTAATGAGCGGTTAGCCATTCCCGGTTATTGGCTAGTAAGACGCTAAATGTCAACCTAGACCTCACATTCTTACACCTAGTAGTGAAGGTAGTGACCTTTTCGGCATTACACAGACTGACCAAGGCGAAGATTGGACGGGCCAAGACACCATATACCAAAGAACTTGGTATTCTCAAGCGGGTCTCTCCACTTCTAGGTCTACCGAACGATGAAATGGTTGGGAAATATACTTTCGAAATGAACATTTCTACAAAGCTAAGTAATAAGAGAGAATTGTTGGGAGAATCATCCACTTACTCCCTAAGAGCAACCATCATTAAATGGTACGTGGATGGTTCTAAAACCGATGACGAAACAGATGCTAAGGCAAGGCCGGCATCAAGGCCATCACAACTTCGTTTGTGGGATCGGAGCCGTCAACTCCAAGATAGAGTGGGAAGGTTCAGAGTATTCCTCTGGGAGAATCTACCTCGTTGGAAACATTCCAAGATATATCTGGAAAACTACAATAAACATGGAAAAAACACCTTGCTGGAACTAAATCGAAACAGACTACTTATCGTTACAGGTTTTCTGATAGGGCATTGTCACCTTGCAAAACACATGAAAAGGATAGGTCTGAAATTAAATAGCAACTGCACCACTATCACCGAAACCTGAACCAATTACTTCGGCAAAGACGTCATGTACCATGAAGTAATACCTTATATGAAATCATCACAGTTATTGTCGTTTATTAAAGCTCTTAGACTTGATGGGGAGCTCTGAAAGCGGGCAAACCTTGAAACTTATAACTCATGCAAGGGGGAACAATAGATCAATAGGTCGAGGAGCCGTTGCGATTGATTTTAGAACTACTTTGTCATGCCAAGTTATTGAATTGGTTGACGATAGATCTGACCTGCTGAAACAATGTTGGATTCAGTTTTGATTGATTGGAGTCGCGTTCAGTTTTAGAGAAGGATATAGGTTTAACCCCCATGCGATGCAATCCTTGAAACTCTTGAGAATACTTTTGCTGATATTCTGCCGATGGGTGATTACTTGATATGCCCGGGTGATCTCAATATTAACCTTGTAAATGCTGATCATCTTTGGCACGTCATGCACCTCATGGAATTTGCTAGAAGGATATCTCCCACAAGTCAATCTCTCATAGATGTTCTTTCACTAATAATGCCGACTTGGTTACATCTACATACTTTCTTTAAGAAATTTGTACACTTGTCACTTTTCGGATTTCTACAGCCCGCTTTGACGCTATAAAAGATTACCTTTCCGGCGCATCTTCACAGATACCAATTTCTTAAGAACTACACGAACCGTGGAATTCAGAGTGAGAAGAGAGACCTACTTCGAGCCACTTACGCCAAGAAAATAAAAATAAAAATACTTCGGTGTCAAAACATATTTGTCCAGTGTACCATGGAAAATAAGAGTTTTCAAAGATTTATTGTCAAAGTCTACCATCAAAGACACACTTCGTCGTTTGATTGTTGTAAGTTAATAATTATACGTTAAGTGCCTTTATATTATTGCAATAAAAAATTAAAACTGACTAAATAATGAACAAAAATGTTTAGACTAACTACAGAATTTGACAAAAGGTACCAAATATTTCGATGAGAGAAAGAGAGTCGACCAGCGCGGCAGCAGTGTTGCTATAGCTGTGAAGAGGAAGTTCAGGTCTATGTTAGATGCTGATTGAGATTGGTTTTAATTATGAAACATATTTTTGTTAGCGTCATAATTCATGAACGAAGTATCTAATAAATACGATTTATTTTGCACTAAGTCTAATTTTTTTATTATGTCCTATTCGTTGACCGTGTTTGGTATAATTTTCTTTCGTATTCGTAATCTGTTTTGAAAATGTGATTTATTCAAGTAAATATATCAGGCAAAGACATAATTTTAACATGTAATTTTTTTTTTAAATATCGTATGTACTACATATGTATTTTAAAATTGTTGCATAGTTTAAGTTACTAATATTTTTAGTGAAAATGATACAAAATATATGTATCGGCGATATCCCACCGTATCTACCGTATAAGACGTATTTTCACTATTCGAGATCAGCCTTAAAGTACATCTTTAATCAATCGTTAGTTTTTAGTGTACTTCCAGACGAATGGAAATTGACGAAGGTAGTTCCAGTATTAAAATCTGATAATACGAAATTAATCATCGACCGATTTCTGTCTTGCCGGCACCGACCAGAATCTTTCAGCAAATTTACGTACTAAAATTTATGAGCAAATTAAGTCTAAACTAAGCGGGAGACAATATGGATTCGTAGATGGTAGATCGATCGAATCAAATTTACTAATATTTGCTAATGTTGTGGCAACATACAATAAATTACAAGTAGATGTTACACGGATTTCTCGAAAGCGTGTGGTAACGTTAACCATGATGTTCTTCTCTTAAAGCTGTATCGCTTTGGTTCTTGTCGTGGTGTTTTGGAACTATCCTAACTATTTTCCAATATGTTTGTTATAATGGGTCTTATACCGAGCCTTTCATGGTTACGTGTGGTGTAACAGGGGAGCTGTTTGGGTCCTCTGTTATTCCTCATATTTATAAATAACCTGCTTGAAATATGTAATTACTCTCAATGTCTACTTTTCACAGAAAATTGTAGAATCTATAAAGAAGTCAATTTTACTACGGATTGACATCAGTTGCAAAACGACTTAAATTACCTATACATGTGGAGCCAATTAAAGAATCTATATTTGAACATTAACTCATGCAGTGTTGTCAGCATCACTAGGAAGAAGAATGGTAGATTATAAATTAAATTCCTTACAATTATCACTTAGAACCACAAGTAGAGATTTTTGCGTCAGTTTTCAATTATCATTTCAGTTTAATGAACAGTTACAGGTAACTACCAACGAGGCTTTCAGGAACCTAGGTGTTATTAGATGTAACAATCATGATTTTAGAAGTTTATAGGCAATTATTTTATTGTATAATGTCATTGCACGGTCGAAGTTGGAATACGCTTCTTGCGTTTATTCTCCTAATACGAAGAAATGTAGTAATTTAACCGGCGGAAGGTTACCGCTGTATATGTTTTGTTTAACTATTTTCATAAAGGTATGCTATTACTTTTTAGGCTACATGTTCCCTGTTATAGTATCGGGCTGGGTCGTCCTATGTACACAGACCTGAATGTTGTGTTGCCAATTAAAAGGATGACGGAACTTTACAATACCTGCTTATTATAAGAGTATGTTTGATACCTTTAGGAATACTTGATAGATAGTGCCATCATTACTAGACGTTTTTGTTGTGTAGGCTGTCCAGTTTCAACGTGGATCTTAGATATTTACATTTGTGAAAATATTAAAAAGAGAAAAAAGTTATCCCAATTTATGTTCTGCATCACCTAAAAGTATTTTTAACTATACAGCGTGTCTCAAAAGAAAGAAGAAGTTGAATGAATAAATTGTTCAACACCAATGTAGGTAGCCAATAAATGTGTGTGAAAGTGTTCTAGGACAGTACGTTATCGGACCATTTTTCTGGAAAAGCTATTTAAATAATGACAGAAAAGTTAATTTTTTACTACACTTTATTTGGAAGAATTATCAATAGAAGTGTCAAGGCCCATGTGGTTCCTTTATGACAGAGCTCCTGCGCATAAGTTACGGAAGAGCAGCATTCAATAACCGTTTCCAGGAAAGATGCATTGGTCAGGGAAGTATAATAGAATGGCCAACTAGATCACTGAACCTAAGGAAATGTGATTTCTTCTTATGGGTCATGACAGAGATAGTACACAGAGAACGCCACCGACGATTGAAGAAAATATGCGAGAAAGAATTGCATAAGCTTTTACATCAATAACTTCTGAAATGTCGAGAAAAATAAAATCAATTTTCAAAGAAGAATTAATATTTACGTAAGAGAAAAGGCATGATTTTTGAACGTTTATTATAATTTCTTGTTTTTTTTTAATTGTTGATAGACATTATGTGTGTTTTTTTATTTTAGAAATATGTTCAAAGTTACCTCGAAATTGGAGACAACATTTTTGTAGCTTGCGTAAAAACTATGAAATATCTTGAAAAGTTTAAAAGAAAACATGGTACTTAATATACATGAATCGAGAGGTATTAAAAAGATGAATTTATAGATTTAACAAAATATATAGGGTGCCATTTAACAAAATTAACTTACCTAGAGACGAAGTTCCGGAAATACGTTAAATAATATCTGACAAGTAGTAGACAAGGACTAGATATATCATCTTCTGTCGACGTGATTGTCTATACCGGACTATATAGTTCACATATTCTTGATCTCATTTCGATACCTATTTTTTACAAAAACGTTAAATATTTTTTAACGTACTGTTATATAGTATGTCCCATTTAATATAACGGAGCAAGTATGTGTTTACCTACTTTTGAAACAATCTGTATAGTTAAAAATATTTTAGCTTATGCAGAACATAAACTGGGATAACTTTCTTTATAACTTTTTCTCTATTTTCATAAATATGGCAGATATCTAAGATCCACATTGAAACAGAACACATGTACATACTTCGTTTATACATCATACTACTAAAGTTTAAAGATCATACCTCGTAATATACTTAGGCTTGCGTCCGTTATCCCATTTAACTTCAGATGGGATTGTCATCGGGTGATTCAAATATTAAATTTGCTACTAACTTTTATCTCCGAATTAAAAATATTTATCAAATATAATACACATCTTTGTTGTGACGAATACCAGAAAATATAAATTTACATTTCTGAAAAAAATGGGGAAGTAGGATGCGGTTCCCAAAAACGGTAACTGCAGAAAAGCTATTGATGCCGTCTTATATTCCGCTTCTAATAGATAAGAAGTCTAAAGTACTTTTTAGTATTCCCTTAGTTAGTTCTTTGCAATATTAATGTAAATTCCAAAATAAAATTTGGGCATCTAGAAAAATTATGGATTATGTTATAATCCACGAAGTTTCATTTTTTTTTAATTGTCACGTTCAGTGTTTCTTTGTTGTAAGTACATTGGTGTCACATGATAGAACGAATTTTAATACTCATCAAAATAGTTTCTGTAAATTATCATTTGGAGGTGAATCTTTTTGAATGAAGTAATTGCTAGTAGACTTTTAAATCAGTATTTTGATGTAGCTCTAACAACTAGTTTGATAATTTTCAAACAGTAGAAGTGTTTCAGCATTTACACTTTAATTTACTGAAATACCTAATATCATTAATATATATATTTTCTGACCTTTATGTTATCGTTTAATTCCTGATTTATTTCCACTTCTAGGTCAATAAAACAATAAATAATTACATACCAATTTATTTCATAACATATAATAATATGTTTTCGTTATATAACTTCTTCAGTGGAAGAAATTGACAGTTAATATGTGTCAAATTACTAATAATATAAATATAAATTGCCATGCCTATCAACAAAATTATCTAAAAAACAAAGAATTCATTGATATATCGAATTTTAATTCTATTCACAAGTAATAATGAAGGATATAATGATTTAATACAACTATAAAAATTGAAATGATTTGAATTATTCGTATATCAATCTATTTTTTGTCAAGCTCTAATAATTCTGTTCAAGGACTAGGGAAAAACATGGCAAAAAACCTAGTCAAGAGCTTAAAATTGATAAAATTCAGGCGTGAATTAAATTATTATAAATAACGCTTATATTATAAATATCCGTTCTAAAATTTACTGCGTTTTCATCTTTTTTAATGTATATCATTTCGTAAATTAATCTTTTTTAATAATTATTTTCCTTTTTTAAAATTTTAGTGTTTTGAAAATCAAAATTATGTCGTCTATCTTTTAAACGACATTACTTTGATTATCATGTTTAATGGTTGTTTTTAAATTTGTGAAAAAGTGTCTATTGTTGGTAGGTATGAAAGTTATGTGAATGTCTGATCTTTTTAATTCGTGTTTTATTGTGTCGCTTAAACTGTTTATACACGTAGGTTCAGCTCACAATGCATCGTGGGCAGTATGAATTGCAACAGCGTATCCCTCTCTTCGCGTTGTACCTTGCGAAGCACACGCATCCACAATTCCGTTGAATTTAAACCAAGCGAGGATGCAGTTGTTGGCATATTCGTTCTGTGCGAATCGACGATAGAACTTGTGACGCATGACTAGCGCGTTGCCACATCGCACTGGGTTCCATACGTATATTGTAACTTCCTATGGTGCATTGTAAGCTGAGCCTACGTGTATATGATATAGTGTGGTATATGTTATTGTTTGATTTTGTACCTGTATTATGTATTTTATTTATTCTTTTTGTGATTAATTTATTATAAAACTCTTTAGGATAACTATTTTTTTCTAGTACACTGGAACCTCGCTTATCTCCGCGATCACTTATATCCACCACCCGATAGTGCACGTATTCACATGAGCCAATCAGCGCGTAGCACGGACTTTCCTCTCCGCTAACGCGATAAGAGTGGGGACCACTCTTGAGCGGATGTAAGTGAATGTTTACGTTTCTCGACCACGGATATAGACGAGGTTCCAGTGTATTTTTTTAGCTTCGCTGAAATTTTCTTTTCTAAGTTCAGGGTGAGTTAATTTAATAACCTGATCTACTATACTGTTAATTACGTTTTTTTTTAAATTTACCGAAGTGTTTGAAAAATAGTTTAAATATCTACTACTACTAGTGTCTTCAATGTACCACAAAAATAGATTGATATACGAATAATTCAAATCATTTCAACTTTTGTAGTTGTATTAAATCAATATATCCTTCTGAATGAGATTGTACTTCATCTACTAGCAAACCTGTTGGTTTGCAGTATAAATAAAACAGCCGTTTCTTTACACTTACTGAACACGTATATTTAACTTTAACCAAAATACCTAATACTAATACATAACTTATTCTAACCAGAACACACGAGTTTCGCGGTGTGCTGTACAAGTATTGCACGCAAGGTACCTAGACGAGAACTGTCTTTTTGAACATTGATATGCCTTATATAAACTTCTATGGCATGATAAGGGTGGTAGATCCTAATTATTGGTAATTCCTAACATTCACTTCCAAGAACTATTTATAATAATAATACGTTGCAAACTATAAAATGACAAAAGTGGAATTACCATAGGAATACAATTACAGTACAAAAGGGTGACAATATAAAACTTAAGGTAGAAACTTGCTTAGATGTTAAATTCTATTATATGAGGTTTCTTTGAAATTATGTACCTGCAGCATTTGTAGAAATTGCAAGGGATTGAAAATATTGTTATATACATATTGGAAGAATAGGCACACAATAAGTAAAATTGCAACAATAAAATTACAAACGGATATTCAATAGAAGTCTATACAATTCCTACAGATTAAAATGAGTAACACTATGCTATTATCAATTAGTATACAAAGGAAATACCCAGATTTTATATGACAAAATTCTCTAAAACTATACTTATATATACACACTATGAATGTTCTTAACACCTTCATTATTACTTGTGAATATAATTAAAATTCTATATATCAACGAATTCTTTGTTTTTTAGATAATTTTGTTGATAGGCATGGCCATTTATATTTATATTATTAGTAATTTGACACATATTAAATGTCAATTTCTTCCACTGAAAAAGTTATTTATCGAAAACATATTATTATATGTTATGGAATAAATTAGTATTTAATTATTTATTGTTTTATTGACCTACAAGTGGAATCAGTAATTAAAAGATACCTAACATCATAGTTTCACACTATGAATTTTCTAGAATTAATTCCAGAATAAAATTATGAATACTAATTTGCTGCTCTCTGTTTTTTTGTTTAGATTTTCAAACTTAATTTTTTTTAATTGATAGATTATTGATTGCAGTGCCCGCATCTTATTCCACAAAATTAACACTAAATTTACAAATCCTCACTATAAGTAAAACGTAAATTTCGGAATTCGTTTTTGAGTTGTCTTTGGCTTATTGCTAATTATAGAAATCAAAGTTGGAAATGATCCCCGTTAATGTAATGTAGTGGGACGCGAATTTTCAATCATTTAATTTAATTTAATATGTTAACGTAATAAGGAAGACAAGTACTTATTATATATGCAGCGTTAGTAAAAAGTCCCGGTACGGTCGAATAACTTTGTTATTTGAAAATTATGATTTCTGAAATTTGGTATGGGGGTATAGTTAATATAAATGCATTTTATGCAATACAGTTTATATTTTTTTCACTTCCGGTTTAATCGACAATATATCAACAAACACTTTTGAATGCAAAATAAAAAACTACGCTCAGGAAGTATTAAGATGTTTATTTTTATTCACAAGAAGACAGTTAAAAAATTAAAAAAGTGTCCTAATACAGAAAAATCAAGATACCTGTCTATTCAGGCTGCGATTACAATAATTGTTCAAAATGCTCTCCATTTACAATTTGACAAAAATGTAAACAGTCAGTAAAATTTCTTATTGAATTTTGTATTTGTTCTGGAGTGATGCGATTGGCTTCTTAAACTATTCTCTCTTCCAATTGTTCAAGATTATGGGGACGATTTTTGTACACTTGACATTTCAAGTGACCCCAAAAGGAAAAATCTAATGGCGGGAGATCTGGCGAACGTGCTGGCCATTCGATTGCTCCTCTACGTCCGATCCAACGTCCCGGAAAAAATTCATTCAAATAATCGCGACATTATGGGCAAAATGGGGGGAGCTCCATCTTGTTGAAACCAAAAATGCGCATTAGGGTGATCACCTATGTTTGCATTTGGAAAAAGGGCCGCAAGTGCTGGAACAACCTCATTTCGCAATAAATTAAAGTAGACGTTGCCAGTAAAATTTCCTCTTATAAAAAATGGTCCTATGATGTTGTTTCCAACAAGACCAGCCCAGACATTCACCTTTTGGGGACGCTGTGAATGGACTTCTTCAATCCAATGCGGATTTTCAATTGACCAGTAGCGACAATTATGTCTGTTCACAGTGCCATTTTGTTTCGCAAAAATGTAGTCTACGGTCTGGATCATCTTCAGTTAACTCATGGACGGGATACATTTTATAGGCTTTCATTCTTGCTGATTTAAGAATCTTATGAGCAGATTTTTGAGAGATCTCATGAATTTGACCTAATTCTGTTATGGACACCTGATGATTTTCTTCCACTGTAAGTAACACATTCAAAGTAGTTTCTTCATCTGTTGCTGTTAATGGACGTCCCCTTCCAGGTAAATCATTTTGAATTGTTCGGCATACCGTATTTTTACTAATGTGACGATCCGATTAAACAGTATTAAACAAAATATGAATCTCTTCAAAAGAACGTTGACGATCACCGTACCCACGCATCATTAATATCTCAATTCGTTCTGATTCAGTAAGTTTTACTGCCATTTTCAAATGTGTCAATGTCTAAAATAAGTAAATTTATAGCGATGCAAAAGTTAAAACGCTTTTAAAATTGTCAAATGTGACGGCAAAAAGAATGCAAACACTAAACAACTTTTTTCAAAGGTACCTTGTTTTTTCTGTATTAGGACACTTTTTTAATTTTTTAACTGTTTTCTTGTGAATAAAAATAAACATCTGAATACTTCCTGAACGTAGTTTTTTATTTTGTATTCAAAAGTGTTAAAAAAATCTGGGCGTTCCGTTTAAAAAAAAAAAGTTGGACGTATAGCCGATTAAACCGGAAGTGAAAAAAATATAAACTGTATTGCATAAAATGCATTTATATTAACTATACCCCCATACCAAATTTCAGAAATCATAATTTTCAAATAACAAAGTTATTCGACCGTTCCGGGACTTTTTACTAACGCTGTATATATTATAGTAATGTTATTTTATTTTAATTAATGTAATGCACCTATTTGTATATATTCCGTGACTGTATATAATTTTCGCATGTTAAAATTTTATGTATTCGCAATAGTTAAAAAATATAACAGTTTTAGCCGACAACGAGTGAATAGGTGGCTTTTGGATAGAACTGTACTGTATTCTTGGCGCTAATATGAGAACACCACCTTATCTGGTAATATAGCAAATTATCAGATGATGCGAACCTACCCTACTGCGAATTGTGGCACTTCTCGTTCAAACGCCACAGTGTCTAGTCCGCTCCGCAATTAGTGCAAATCTTTGTTAAGTTAGGGCCAAGTTAGTGATCTTGTGTTTATTACATTTGTCTAAATAATCAGTAAATTAATAGGGCCGTGTTTACTGATAAAAGGCCAGCACGTAGCCAATAAATCAAAGTACTGATTAATAAAGAAATTACAAGAAACACCATGCCCGAGCCCCAACACAGACCACCGAAAGAAGCGGACAGTCGGCGGGAGGAACCAGTGTCAACGAGTGCACGCGAAGAGAGAAATTTTAAAGGTATATGGCCACAAAGCTATGATATTTTTTATATAATTCCAAGCTCGTAAAAATAGATAAATTAACTAGCTTTTTATATATAAAGTTTTCCGTTGTTGTTCTCTTAAATCCATATATATTTAGCTCTGTTAGTTCTTTGTCTATTTAATCACGTAGTTGTTTTAATTTAATAAAGCTGCATTTAGAATTAAGATTTTGTTCCATGCGCTGTAATACTGTATATACATATTCATTCGTTTTATTTAATATATTTGTTATTTATTTACTTGATGCATTTTCATTTATTTAGTTGCATATTTGTCTGCATATTTTGTGTTCTTATTTATTGTTCAAATATTATAAATCCGCTATTTACCGCACGTCTTGTGAACGTATAAGGAAAGAAAGTTTGTAAAGTAAGTATATGTTTTCGTTATTACGTTAAGAGCGATTGTGACCGACATTTTGCTGGTCCGGGGAATTATTTCTTTATTTCGGTATCAGTAACATCCGTCGGCGTGGGTTCACGATTATTAAAATAAAATGATTGAAAATTCGCGATCCGTTACAGTAACGCAGCAAACACGCCATAATTATTCCAAATTGAAGTAGGACACTAAGATAGCGAATGTCTTTACTATTACTTCTCCCTTTCGCGTTCAAAGTTGACAAAAGAGATCCAGGTAGTAAATGTATTGAAGTTTTCCTGTAATTTCTACCTTCATTCATTTCTAGGTTATTAGCCAGAAACTCAAACTGCTGTAGGCATCTTATATAGTTGAGTAATTAATCTTACATGAATTAAGAACATTTCTGAAGATGACAGTAAAAGAACAATTTATATTAGTCCTAATTTTTTAAAATAGATTTAATTAAATCGTCAAACGGCATGGAACACTATTTATTACAAAAATCTCTGCGAGAAAGAATTCTTAGTGATCTGACAATAAATTTAGGTAATAAATTCTCAAGTAAGGCAGGCAGAAATAAACAAAATTCTCTGAATGTCCTTTGTTCCAAACTCTGCATCTAGTATATAGTAACGTAGTTATGTAAGGAAATTGAAGATAAGTCTAATCAATTGTACAAATTTTCGAAAAGTTTAAATAAATTGTTTTATTTTAAAAATACATATATTTAGAGTTTAATGCGATGATATAGTAACTTGAGGAATGATATAAATAAAAAGTAATCCATAAAAACGTGACTGCGCGACGTATGTACGCGTCTTAGCTGTAAAACTTTGGCAAACTTTTGATTCCATTTCGAGGTTTAAACAAAACATGCTGTAAGTTGCACGCTATGCGCTTGTAAAATATCCTAAGTTGAAAAAGTACGCTACAATATCTAATAAAACAACTTTTGGTAAACGTTTCTCCAGTTAGGTATCGTTTCTTAGAATTAACTTTATTCGTAGTATTTTAATAGGTTTTTTTTTACTTTTCCGGAACTGAATATTTGAGTAAATAACAAATATTCTTTATACCTATATTGCAATTTTTTACATTTTGTCGTTTTCTTGTTCTGTTGAGTATAAAATTTGTTCAAAACACATAACCATAACAAGCAAAATGCACACCCAGTTTGAAGAAAAAACTGTAATGAAGATCTTTTGCAATTATATTTAAGGAGCATAGTATATAAGATACAGAAAATGCAACCTTAGTATTATGTGACAATAAAATTTTAAGCTAACCAAAAAATCATGACTATAATGAAGTTTGTCAACATAATTTTTAAAATAAATTTGGTTTGGGTGCCGATTGGTATCTTTTCGCGCTTAAACTCTCCAAAGTTGTTCTATTTCTAATGAAAGTGTATGAGTTTTTAGTTTATTAAGCCATTTCTTGTAAAAGAATGTAGCTGCTTAGATATAAGTTATACTTGCTTACAGTAAAAGAAATATGTACTAGTGGTAACCTTTGAATTACTGAGGAGTGTTACAAGCTTCGCACATTCTACAAGCTTCATTTGATATCATTCTCCAATTTCAGAAAAGTTGTTTGAACTAGTAGGACACAGTTATTATCGCAGGCGTGTGCCTTAGATTTTCGATATTTAAGACAAGTAGATTTTTGACTTCCTGTCATATATTCTTCACGCGAAATTACAATACCTTCTGCTTGAATACTTACATAAGATTTGTTTTCAGCGTTTTTTACATGTATGTCAACTAGCTTCTGGTTTTCATTCGCGTTAGATGCTCAGATATCTAGCCCGGTTCAACAATATAATATACCGACAATATCCAAAATGACGACTAAAGAGCATCAGAATCAAGCTGAAGCAATCTGGAATTAAGACAGAAACTACCTTGTAGGTATCCAACGCAAAGGAAGTTGGTTCCGTACTAGCCACAATGACGCTCTTTCTACTCGCAAGATGTCTTCAATGATAATGGAATCGCATTTATAATAGCGTATATTTCTGATGATAGTGTGCTCAAATACTGACTCAACCTAGAGTCTTTTTTGAGCCAGTGCTCTCCACAGAATATACTCCACAACCATAACTTATACATTTGAACCCACTTCTCTCAGAGCCTCATAGAATGCATTAATCCATTTTTCTAGATTTGAGAGAGCGATCTAAAATGGTTTGTCAAAGAAGAAAGTTTTCTTTAACTTGTCACCTTACCTAGCGCTGTATGGTAACGAGACAACAACTTTTTCTAAAAATAGAAGCGAATTGCAATTTACGTAATAGCCCGGAGTATTTATTAACATTTCTTACTTTTCATATTAATATGCATAGACGTACTGAATTTAAATCTAAATGTCGAATTTACATTATATGTAGATGTAAAACTCGAGGACTGCGAGAACCAAATGGTGTGCGATAAAAGCTTTAGATGATTTTTTCTCGTTTTCTGTTTGTTTCTAAGTTCAGTTGGTTGGTAAGTAAAAATTGGAAACCGGAATGCACTCGTATAACCGTTGCGTATAAACATACAGCAAACATACATGTATATGTATGTATGTATAAGTACTACCATCGCTTCAGATAGAAAAGTTATTCTACCGTAAACGTTGACCAACAAATTTCTGACATATTTACGACACTTAATATAAAATTCCATCATTAATATAAAGACAAACGTCAAATGATGATTAAACATCAAAGTTTCGAGTATTAAGTTGACTCAGGGTCTTGACCAGTCATTTTAAAAATGTACGTATCACGTACAAAATGATTTGAACAATTTCATCATCATTTACATACCTACTAGTTTTTCTATTTGCGGTTTCGAATTCGTAGAAGATAAAATTTGCAAAACTACGCCAAATATATTGTCACTAATATTTTATTAAGAACTTTATGTGATGCCTAGACATGAAATCCTTTGGACCTTGCTAAGTGCGTTGGTCGCATAGCTCAAACTACTTTTGTGCCACCAGACCAGCGATGCATAAATTATAGAGGCTACTATAACGCGTGTACAGCCATGTACCATCATAGGTTTCAGCCTCCACGTTTGACCAAACATTCCTCTACAGGCCCTAAAGACCATCGTGGCTTTATTCGTCCACCTCCATTTGACCTCAGTAGATACGAATCGGACACTGAAGTCTGGAGAGCTTCCTCGTTCGAGTGAAAGGAACCATAGTCATCTTTCTAGAGTTAACATTTAACTCTTCTCTTTTGCACCATCTATCTACGAGTCTAAGAGCGACTTGCATCCTCTCGAATACCACGCCCTCAAACTTGGCGCAGTTTCTAACGGTGATATCATCGGCATAGCCCTAGGCATGGAAGCCCGCCATCCCAAGATCAAAAAGCAGGCCGTCCACCACTAGGCCCCACAGCAAAGGTGACAATACTCCGTCATGTGGGCAGCCAGTTGCTACGGTCGCCTTTATAGTGCATCGGTTCTGTGACAACAGTTTAATCAATAACAGTAAACAATGAAACTGTTACGTCTCAGTAATACAGATACACAGTACTGGACAGAATTTTTGGGGTGTATTGTTACAGCCGTCGACATACATAAGACCTCAGTAAGATACACTGCAAGCATAAAAATATATAAGCTTCTGTCAACGTACGCGAAGAGTACGTAATCACTAACATAAAAATTAAAAATTACAAATAATTTTATATATTGTATATTGGGCTGGACATTCATAAGTTAACGATAATAAATAAGTACAAAAATAGATATTATAGTTAAATTCTACTAACATAGATAAAGTATTATTTAATATTTTGTGTTTCCTTCATTGTTTGCAATCACAATACCTAGCCTTCGTGGAATTCTGTTCACTAAGTTTTCTAAGAGTCCTCGTGGCAACAGCTCCCATGGGTTTCTAAGTTCATTTAAGAACGTTTCACGTTTTTTTCTAGAAGTCTGTGGAATTTTGTCATCAAGAATAGCCTAAAGATGTTGAATAGGGTTTAGGTCGAGTGACTAGGGCGGTCAGCCTGAACATTTGCCTCGGCAACTTATTCCACAACAACCCTGCTTTTATGCTTAGGGTCGTTATCTTGCATGAAAATAAATTCTTCGAACTCTATTTTATCAAGGTAAGCTTGTAGATTTTCCTGTAGGAGCGTTACGTAGGCTACCCAAGTCAACTTTCCTTCAATTGCGACAAAATTTCCTACAGCAGACTTGGAGAAACCACCCCATAACATTAGAGTACCTCCACCACGTTTTGCTGTCTGCTGCAAGAACCGTTCTTGTAATCCGCAAGACAGTACCTACAGTAACAAACTAAAGGACTTCTGAGCAAAAATTTTTTTGGGGTGATGAAACCGAGCTTGAGATTTTAAACTCGGAAAAATGTAAAAAAGTGTGGTGCCATAAATCTGAGGGGTTAGAAGAACGATTCTTGCAGCGGACTGTAAAACAGGGTGGAGGTACCTTAATGTTATGGGGTAGCTGTTTATAGAATCCAGTTTTGTAATATCTTCGGATGTCATATTAACCGTATTATGTATTTGGCTTTACTCTATTCGGTGCCTTGGAGAAACATTTTTGACAGTACTAACATTAATGAACAATTAGACTTTTTTAATGAAACAATTGCTAATCTCTTTGATATTGTTGCTCCTTTTAGAACTTTTAAAATTACCAAACCTATGAGCCCTTGGAAGACCGACAATCTCAGGTTGTTAATACAACAGCGTGACAATGCCCTTGCAAAGTTTAAGAAATCAAAGCATCGCGAACATTGGGAATACTATAAGGAGCTTCGCAATTATACTACTTCAGCGGTTAAACGTGAAAAAAAGCTTATTTTCAATATATTATATCGCATAAGGTATTCAAAAAATATGGAACAACGATATTTTCAAATACCAAAAGAAAAACTGCTCATTACCTGAGCATTTGTCGAATACTGAGAATTTAAACAAATACTTTATCTCTAGTGTTCCTAAAAATAACATCAACAAACACAATCTTATTGCTTGTTACAAAATGAATGTCCATATTAATGTTCGCCATAACTTGGTTTTTCATGGTGTTTCGGAAATTGATATCGATAAAATTATTACAGGCCTAATTTCTAAATCCACTGGTTCTGACAATATTAACTCCACGACTTAAATACTCCATTCCTCATATATCTCATATTATCTGTCACATAATTAATTGGTGTATAAACAGATCAGTTTATCCGGACTCCTGCAAACATGCTTGCGTAGTGCCCATACCTAAGGTTAATTCTCCGTCTTCTTTTAAAGACATTAGACCTATTAGTATACTGCCATCAATGTCGAAAGTTTTCGAAAAAATCATAGAATTACAACTTCGTGATTATATTGAGAGTAATAATTTGTAACCTGCTACCTAGTCTGGTCTCAGGACAGGATGTAGCTGCGAAACTGCTCTACTAAAAATTACTGACGATATTGTTCGAGCTAATGACTTGGGTATGGTTACGGTGTTGGTTACCTTGGATTTTACCAGGGCGTTTGACATTTGATTTGATCATGAAACAATGCTAAGTATTTTACATTATATAGGATTAAGTGATAGCGCATGCCTATTAATAGGAAGTTATCTGGCAAATCGCACAAAGTCTGTCAAAATACGTAATCAGGTCTCGTCACCTTTGGCAGTGAAAAGTGGAGTGTCACAGGGTTCTATACTTGGGCCGCTTTTGTATTCCATATATATATCACGTTTCTGTTCGTTCGTAAAAAACTGCTGTCTTCATTTTTATGCCGATGATGCGCAAATTTATCTTTCCGGTTATCCTTCTGATATTAATAATATATGTATGCAGATGAACAGTGACTTGAGCTCTCTTTCACAGCAAGCGGAGCAACATTCACTTTTTCTTAACCCTAGCAAATCAGCACTTATAGTATTTGGCAGGAAAAATGATCGTAGTAGAGTATTAGATAATTTAAATATTTATATTAATAACCATAGACTGTTACCAGTCGATTCAATAAAAAATTTAGGTATCACTATAGATTGGTCACTAAAATTTAAAAAACATGTTTCAAATTTATTACAACAGTGTTACCTTAATCTAAGAATAATTTGTTCCAACAGACACCTATTTGACACAAATTTAAAGATTATGTTATGCAATACCTTAATATTAAGTAAATTTAATTATTGTTGCTAGGTATACGGTCCTTTCCTAGATTATATTGACAAGAGAAGAATACAAAAAGTCCAAATTCCTGTTTAAGGCTTATTTTTGGTATTAGAAAATATTGTCGCATATCTTTCAAGTTGGAGAAGATCCGATGGTTGGATATGGAGAATAGAAGACGGCTTCACTCTTATTCTTTATTCTATAAAGTCCTAGCATACAGAACTCCGAGTTACTTGCATAACAGATTGAGCTTTCGGACCGATGTACACAATCTTAATCTGAGATTTAGAGGATTACTCACACCTCCACTTCATAACACTCAATTCTTTAAGAAATGCTTTAGTTACGTGATTTCTGCAGCTTTCAATTCTTACTATGATGTGTACCAATCTTCGACATTAACCGCATTTAAACGCATTTTATTTGATAAATTATTCAGGCATCAGTGTTCGCGCATTTGATCTATTCCCATATTTCTTATTGCTTGTTGCTGTTGTTGTTGCCGAAAGATTATTATTAATAGTTGTGTAAGGAAAAAGATTTTTTTTTTTTTTGCTATAAGTTTTGTATTTCTTTTTTTCTCGTGTCTCTCCCTCAGGAGCTAACTTTGTAGTGGAGGTCACGTCTACCGTGAATTTAACATGGGACCCAATCTATACTGTATATGGGTATACATATAGATTATTATAAAGCGATTTTATTTGCGCTTCAATTGTGTAGGTAGGTATTTTAAATGAACAATTTACTTAAATAAGTACATCACCCAAAAAGAACATTCTTTCTCTTATAAAATGATTAAAAGCTGAATATTTTTCGTAAATCGATCAGTTTTTACTAGCAATTACCAACTCAGTATAGTGCAGAGAGAAAGTAGCCAAAACTTGTAACAACGTGGTTCTTAATACGAATCAGAGGTTTATATTAAAAGAACTAATTTGATTGCTAAGTGCGACAGAGCGCACAGATTTTGGATATGAACCATAGCATATAAACGTATTACAACAATATGTTTCATTTAATAATAGAGGCAACAACACCAGATACTCATAATCCACAAATATGGGAATAAAGTTTTCACGTAATTTTGGAGAAGTACAGAACTAATTTTAGCGGGACAGATACAGGGAATCGTACGCATCCATTGCAGCATAATCGCTTTCCATTAGCGACGCCACGAAGCGAAATGAGAGTTTAATGTTTAAATCCCTTTTCATTATGCAATAAATCATTAAAGGAAATAATTGTCGTTATTGTCAGATGGAAATTGCGTATTATCTGAGGGAATTGTTAAATATTCAACATAACCCATTAAGCAAGTGTTTGTATTACAATATAACTTCCATTTAATTTTAATTGAAGTTACAATAACATAAACCTATGCTCGTGTTTTATGTTTGCTATAAAAAGTTTTCCACTTTTTGTGTATATTGTATGTAATTAGGTGTAATAATAATAATAGTCTTTATAAATAATTGATAACGGTAGAAAATAGGTAATGAAATGAAGGAACCACGCGGAGAGGTTCAGACTCTCATCAAAGATGCAACGCTGTCTTTAAATCCAGTCCCAGACTTGAGAGAAAACAGGTCGACAAAAGAAAAATCTTACCCAAGGTCTATCTATCTATCTAAGCTAAGCTAATTTCTGTGATGTGCACTGCAAGTTAAGTTCAATTGCATATTCTTTTTAGGAATTATAACAATTGCAATTACCACAAAAATAAATTTCTGCAAACATACACAGTAGTAAATGCATGATGTTGTGGTTGATGATGATCAGGTTTCTCCTGAATTCAACCAGAAGACTAGTTTAAACGGATTTTAAAAGTTCTTCAGATTATAGCTCTTAAATGTATCAACAATGCTGTGATAAATTTTGTAAATACTGCATGAAAATCCTTATTCGAAGAACATATTTCAATGCGATGTAGGTGTAACTGAATTTCTACCCTGATGCCCAGAGAATTCAAGCTGCTTGTAAGGGTAATCAGGCCGGCGATCAACAATGATTTTATGATACAATTACGACGAGACACTGTAGACCATATTTAACCACGCAAACTAAGCAAAACATTAACTAAGCAGTGGTGATATTTATGTAGAGCAGAAATAGATTGTACTTTGCGAGAGGTAGCAATAATTAGTAGGATAGTACAAAGGTATCAGAAAGATCGATTTTTGACTTGTAATGACTAAGGTCTGTGAGGATATAACAACCGCAGACTACAGTAAGTTCTCTTAAAACAGAAATATTTTGCCCAAATCTGAGAGAAGAATCCATCTGTAGGTATGTACTAATTGGTCTACCTCTAACCACACGATCAAGATCGTGCAGTAATTTTGAACTATAGCTTTCATTACCAAATAACAAAAGATCTGCCTTATTCGGATTTTAATGTAATGAATGTTTAGATGATGAACAATTCAGTTTTCGAAAATCGTCATTAGTTTCTTTAATATACGAGGATGTAGGAAACTTGGCAAGGACATGTTCAAGCATCTCAACTGAATTCTCTACACTACAATATATCTTGCATTATCTTTATTATATGAAAGTCACTTTGAAATTCTGTAAAATTTGTACTTCTTGGAAAAACTATTTACAAAAATTTTCTCAAAATTCTGACGTGATGAAGCAAATTTAGAATCAGCACGAAAATCGACATAAACTACACCTAATGGTGTATGAGAAAAAATTGTGTTGGACAGTGTTATTAATCTTATCTGATGGCAACAACGTCTCAGAAATACAACCAGTTTTACTGTTCATATTGCCCTGCAACGGACTAAGGCTAACTTTTTTTCGTTCCTAATATTCAGATTTGTAAGATTCTTTTAATTTTTGTAATAGTTTCAATCAGCGAATCTCTCGGTTATGTTAAGCCTTTTTAACTTTTTCCTCTCAATTATACAGGGTGCAGCAAAAAGATCTGACGGTTTTAAAGTAAAAACAACATAAAAATGAAAAGTGATAAAAATTGTTTTACTGCTTATTACAGAAGGTAGTACATGTAAATTAATGAAAATGACATCAGAACAATCAATATTGTTCGTTTAAGATCTGAAGATAGCGTCCTTAAAATGATGTCCTTCTTCGAACGAGCATTCTTGCAGTCTTGCACTGAAGTAGTCGAACACCTTCTCTAATAATGCAGGAGACAGGTTGACGTTTTCTTGGCTTATGGCCTCTTTCTGGGTCTCTTTGTACAAACTCTTACTTTAAGGAATTCCCACAAGAAAAACTCACAAATACTAAGGTCTGGGGAGCGAGCTGGCCATGTAGTGTCCCCTAAACGCGAGATGACTCCGCCTCGAAACTTGCTTCTCAAAAATTCAATCATCTCATTGGCTGTATGGGTAGCCCCATCCTGCTGCAACCACAGCTTCCTGCGCACTAAACGATTTCTCCGAAGTTCAGAAATCAGAAAGTTTTTCAACATTAACAGATAACAGTGGGAATTGACTGTAACGGTTCGACCATCCTCATCAAAGAAGTTTGGCCCATTAACAGAACTTTTCGTTACACCACACCCCATCCATCACTCCGATCAATAACAAAGGTTCTGTTTGTTAACGTAACCGTCAAGATGGAAATGAGCCTCGTTGTCCATCATCAAAATTTGTTCATCAGTCCTTAAGTCAATCATTTGCTCTGCACATGTTATCCGGTTCGCATAGTCTTTAGGGTTTAGCTTTTGGACAATCGTCATTTTATATAGGTGGAAATGCAGATCAAACTGTGTGTAAAGTAGCAGCTTGATTACGGGCCGGCTCCCGACGGCTGGTTTCCACAGCTTCTCTTACTCGATCGATATTTTCTGGCACTCGGGCTGACCTTAGACGGCTTGACGACTTCCGTTTCAACGTTGAACCGATAGTTATGAAGTTACGCACCCATAACAGAATTGTATTCCGAGTTGGCACTCTTTCTCTTCAATCTCCATTAAAACGCCTACAAAACTGTCGCTGAACAGCAACGCAGGAATCGCCACTTTTAAAAAACGTCTCGATAACAAACGCACGGTGCTCAAGCGACCACTGCTCCATGATCACTAATAATGTCCACGTGTGGGCTGTGAGATGCGCCTATTCCTACCACCCCCACTCAGATCTTAAACGGAAGAAATCGATTATTGTGATGTCATTTTTATTAATTTACATGTACAGTTGAATTTTTGGATTTTATCCGTTACGTCATTAACAGCGTAATTAAACACAGATATACGTAAAATATTCATCACTGACATTTAACGTGCATTACAGAGAAATGTCAACATCACATATGAGTCGATTCATACTGACATTACTCATGACGCAACGGACAAGATCCAAAAATTCGACTGTACTTCCTTCTGTAATAAGAATAAAACAACTTTTATCACTTTTCATGTTTACGTTGTTTTTACTTTAAAATCGTAAGATCTTTTTGCCGTACCCTATATGAGCAACTTCACAATGTTAATCAATTGGGAAACGACCTCTGGTGATCAATTCAAAAGGGAAATATTAAAAACAAAATGTCTCGATTGAAAAAATCAAGACTAACACCAATATTATGGTAAATATGATTAATGGCAAATAAGAAAAGAAATGTTCGTCTATATAGACAGAATGTTGACTGCATTTTCAGTTGTTTGGTTGAGTAGAATAAGCGAATATGTGGGGCACCCTGTTGCAGTATAGCTCTGTTTGTCTTTTCGAAACATAAACAAAAATAGTTATTAATATATTAATATATTAATATATTATATAAGTAATATTAAGCATTCATTATGTTGTGTCAACAATGCCGCAATGTTAAATGTATTTTAATACCTTTAGACAAATTTGCACAACGAACTTCTCCACTAGATGTAATATAATATGTTATGGAATAAATTGGTATTTAATTATTTATTGTTTTATTGACCTCTAAGTGGAAATAAATCAGGAATTAAAAGACTAGATGTAATCAAACAACCTATTCATATTTTAAATATAACTAGGTACCAATTTAAAACGCACGTAGATTTACAAAAATGTCAGTGCAGCAGACGAATCGTAAAGAAAATTCAAATTTTTATTTGATGTTGGCTATCTAAACTTTTTTTTTAAGAGCACACCCACATAGCAACATACAGAAATAAAAACTAATTTGAAATATCTCCAAAACCATTAAATTTAACTGCATAGAAACATGTTCTATTGAGTCCAATCGATAAGTAAATTTTACGTTCAGCTAACATCTAACTAATATAGTGTTTCAATATGACAAAAAAATAGAATTTCGCATGTCAATTTCAAAAAGGCACTGATTTCTAGAGCCTTTTCTGTAACGTATTTAAGTCTAGATCTGCTTATTGTAATTAAAGAATATGCTTTTAGTGTTGTGTAAAGTTTCACAAGGATACATTTTTCTGTTACCAAGATAATGGCATTTTCTAACTAATAATAATAGAGTTATACTAAGCTGCCTCATAATTCCTCAGGAGGTTAAAAATGTAATCATATATAGGATGTTCCATCTAAAAAGTTACTGGTGATTATAGGCCATTGTCCAGTCTGTATACTGTAAAATAATTTTATACATTTCATAAAGCGAAACAACTTTTGTATTTAAACATTTCCTTTTTTTATTTTGCATAACAAGGAAGATATGGAAGAGTATTGCATTATGTTACACACTGAGCTTGCAAATAGTTAACAGTACAAAAACCTCTGAACGAATAACATTTTTGTAGAGCTTCATGGTTATAAAATTTTTGGCAAATTCGCTACTTCACCATAGTTTTTGGAAGTAATAAAGCTTACTTTGATAAACATGTTTGTGTAGTCTTTTTGTTTAAACTAAGAAAAACAGAAATTTATTTCCGTATTATTTTCATTGATAATTGGTAAAAATCAGCTAGCAATTTCGCAAGGACTAATGATAATATAGATGTATTTAATACATCGGCTACAGTAACATTTGTTTTAATTCTATCGAAAACAAAAACAGTGATCCGTCCTTTAATGCTTCAGTTCATTACCTATGTTAGTTAATATCATCGATTTTGTATTATGTAAATCAAAGTGCGTTATGGAAAGTATTCGAATGCAAAGCTATAATCCCAACTAAATATAGACAACTCTCTTGTTTATTTTTCATTTGCTCTCGCATTGTTTTGTTGCTTTATAGTGTGCAGTAGATCATAAAGCATAACTGTTTTAATTGGTACATGTGCTAATCGAGATTTACCAACTTTTCCTACAGATTTTTTTTCTGATTTTGGATTCACGTATACATATATATGAACTACATACATAGGCGAGCTGCATTTGCGGATGTTTGTTAGGATGCCGTATAGATACATTGCTATTTCGTCTTTTTAATTAAATTAAAGGTTGATAAAGCGAAGTTATATAATAATGAAATTGTTTTAAATACATCACTACAATGAATACCACTAATATAATAATAATAATAATAATAATTCGTTTATTTCGACCACACTGCAAATACAAATTGCAAATACAAACGCAATGCAAAAATATCCAAAATTAATTAGTAAAATACCACATCTTAATAGAGAATAGGTAACATTCATTCTAGAACAAGTCTTAGAATGAAGCAGTATACCTAGCGCAAAAATTGGTATTATGTATAACACCCATAACGCCTTTGGGTATTATATATCTGTTTTTACATGCAATTCCTGCAGCAGCTCATTTTCTACAAATGTCTTGTGACATAATTCGAAGACCAATTGTCTATCTCCCTTCTAATATTTATGTTATTCTTATGAAACGATTCTTACTATTTCATAACATATTACATCGACAACAGTTATTTGGTTTTTTGTTTCTTTCTTTCTTTGGAAATAATAATAGCTTCAGTCAAAGGACACGCTATCAAAAATATTAATGTTATCAGTGGAAATTGCTAAACATGTTGTTTACAAAAATTGTGCGCTCCAGCATGTACTTTAATTTTATGTATAAAAATGTTATACACCGTGACCTATAAAAAAGTTAACAATAGAGATATGCATTTCTTAAATGGAATTAACTATACATTTTTATCTTAGTCATAAGGCTACTTAATTCTAAACAAAATATTTAACTAACTTTTTTCCGTAAAGTTCTTAGTTCTCGTGGAAAAAATTATTTTGTAGATTTTGTCATCCAATTTTCATTATTACGCGTATAAGAAAATGAAAAGAAATCATAGCATGTGCTGAAATAAAAATGTAGTTGACAAATGCTAAACGTTATTGTTTGTCAGAATATTAGTAATTCTAATTGTGCTGCTTTTAATTGCTGTTTATTGATAAACATGCCATAACATTACAGTAGAAACGAGTTAGTGGATATGCTCCTAGCCATTGGCAGGGCAGATGAAAACTTTAATGAAGCTGTTCGCCTTTATATGCGAAGATTTCCAAATCGAAGGCAGCCCAATGTAAAAGTTTTGTACTTCACTTTTTTGTTAATGGGTGCTATGATTTTCCTATCGTTTTCTTATTTGCATGCAGTGGAGCTTTAGTAACAATAACTATAAATTCCTTTTTTCGCGAAAATTATGAGCTTCACAAAAAATTACTTTTTGTGAATTTAATTTTTATTTTGTTCAGAATCGGGTGATCTTACAATCAAAATGAAAATATATGGGCCATTCCATTTAAAAAAGTACACTTTTTATTACAACTTTAATATGGGACACGCTGTCTAAGATTTTTATGCAAGAGTTAAAGTATGTGTTGTTTGATATAACTTTTATTAATAAAATTTTTATCAATTCTCAATACTACCAGTAATATATTTGATGGCGTATCCTGGCTGTATAGATGTGTAGATATTGGCGCGCGTTAATGTATATTTACTAGAAACCAGAGCTGTGCCAGTTACATGTAAAAAGTAATTACATTACATTTAAAGTTATTTTGCGCACAGCTCTGTTAGGAACCAACAAAAAAAACATTACATATACAGCATGGTTGCCATGAGCTTGAATAAAACTAGTACTTCAGCATTTTTGTGAACGCGAATATTGCCCAATGTAAGATAAGCTTCTACGATCATCACGAAAATTATTAATTAAATTCAACAGATACCTACTCTGAAAAATGCTGTGTGGTTTATCCTGTATTTGAAATAAATATAACGAATTCAAATTCATTGCAGCTACAATTGAATAATTTCGTCTTCTAACTTTGGCTTTACGTAAATATGCTGGAGTATTTTTGGCATATCTACCAGAAGATACTCTCGAGTAAACATTTATACCAAATTCATCAAGGAAAAAAGTTTTGTCTCACTCATGCATAAATCTGTTGTTTTCAAATGTATAATCAGGATTTATTAGTATAGCTAGTGTATTTCTTCTTTCTAACATGTACGTTTAGTTGACTAATAGAATTCTCTCAAAGCCTTATGGCTTTTTGACGTAGATATCAAATATTCGCTCCTCTTGAGCTTTATTCAGTTTTTGCTTTCTGTCACCGGGAAGCTTTTTATGTACCTGTTCTATTTGCACACTTTTTGCATAAATGTTACTCACTGTATTAGGTTTTACATTAAACTGTATTTTCACATCAACAGAAGATTTTCCCTGATTCATGGTGTTAATAATTAATGAGCGCACTTCGTTCCTAATTTTCGCATTTCGCCTTCTCACACCCTCCATGTTGCAATAATGAGTTCACGAAATTATTTCGACAAAAGGTGAAACTCATTTGATTAATAGTGAAATACAAATGTCAAAGGGTGAAAGACAAATCAAAAGAGTGATTGTCATTTAATAAATAGTGAATTAGAAACAACAAATCGTGAAAGGCAACCGAAAAACCCAGTAATATTATGAAGAGTACGATGACCTCATGTACTTACAAATATAAAATTTAAGCATCAGATATAAGCGCAATGAAAAACAATTAAAGATGTAATGGATTACTGAAGATTACAATAAAATATTACAACTTATTAAGACTTAAGTAAAAAAGGTATCTAAATATGTTTGGGGTAATAAAAGGTTTGGATGACAAAAAGGAACTTCAATAATATCAACCCATTTATTAAGCTAATCTATTAGGTCTTTCGTTTTTTATTTGATTGTTACTTCAGCAAAAATGCTAAACGTATGACAATGGCACTAATGTCCAGACAAGTTGCTGATCACTTAATTTATCGCTAAAAACATCTTTAATCTTTAATTATACCTACTGACAAAAATTGTTTAAAGCGGAACTATGGCTTCGATGTGTTACTTATCTGTAGATATTATTATTAAATACGGTCGACAATTAAATGTCTATAAAATATATATATTACAATTATTTACTCATGTACGAGTTTCGCAAATTTTTCGAAAATCAATTAATGCGTTTTCTTTCATTTCTTGTAATCACCACTCGCAACTTATCCTTCCAATATGATCTTACCGTTATCTAAATTACTTTCGCCATTCGATCACTTAATCGACCAAAGTTTTTTCGGCAAATTCTTAGTGTTAGAGGAATATTGTGTTGTTGTCCAGGAAGATTCCATTTACCTCATAGTTATTTTTTTATATAAGCGTGTTTGAACTGTCTTTCTTTCATGCTTCACCCTACTTCTGCGCTCCCTCACGTGGCGACGATTAGGAGTTCGGGTGTCCTTGGTTGAAACTAATACTTCTTGGTTTTCTTCAGTCTATACTAGGTGTACATTGTTTCTATTTCTTTGGTCTGTCTCCCTTGAGGAGAGTATTCTAGTTATAAACGATCCTGTCTCGTCCCAGTTGTTCTCCGTTTCGATCATGGTTCTGATTATGTTATCCTTGTCCAATGTTTTGCCATTTCCATTTTCTAGCTTCGCCCTCTCGTTATTCCATTCGATATCGTCACAATACAGACATAAATCTCTATCCGAATTTTTCTAAGCATGTTTGAAAATGGCCGTATCCAAACAGAAATTGTGTTAAGAAGTGATCTGTGTTTCTGAATTTAGTTTAGTAGTGTTATCAAATAACTCATATTCCCCAAATTTGTGAATCATCTAATTTTGTTATTAATTACCAGATAATATACCTATTTTCCTATTTGGATTATCAGAATACTATTACGTGTTATTATTTACATATCTATTATTATACAAATAAGTACTTCTAATAATCTTTTTTGACTTTTTCACTGACATTAAATCGAACTCAAAGTGTTTCGCTTGTGCAATATGCAAGCAAAATAAAATAGCAATTTACTGAGGCGGTGTAAATGGTTACCTAATGCAAATCTACGAATTGCATAAATATCTTTTTGTTACGTCTGATTTCGTTTTCTTCGTTTTTAATTACTCAATTCTATTTCAACATAGTCAACAACGTCTCCTTTTTCGTTATAATTCCACCAACTCGAACTAAAAAGTCTCGAAAAGACAAAAGATGGTTTTAAAATTATTAGCTGATTGTATGACTATGTTACAAAGTTTCTTGCCATGCTGTTGTTAAAAGAAGCTAGTCTAGACGAAGCTTGCGCAGAATCCAAATTGGCGGTTTAGTAGGTTATTTTATATAGCAGTCATACAAGGAACTGTTAGTACAACTGCACATAGGCTGTTGCAATCGCATAAGCTTGAGTACTATAATTAATATTTGTTTATTTACCCAAAATGATTATAAATTGTCACAGCATGGATTTATAATATTTGATAGCACGTATTATCTATTTTCTATAACAATACTTTGTATGAAATTTCTTAAAATCAGCAGTAATTACATCGAATTATATTAAGCGCTTGTACTAAACTAAATTATATGTCATCAAGCTAATGTATTGGACATAAAACAAATTATTTACATCACCTTTTCTACGTTATTAAGAATGCCGTAATCTTTTATTAGATAGTAAAGCGCGCACAAAAAGTCAGCATGATAAATGGAGACCATTAGAAATGACTGCATATATTTAGGAGTGGGTCTAGGGTCGCATCATTATTTCATCAGACGAAGTAGACTAGCTTAGATGTGTATGTCGTAGACTATATGTAAATTTGTATATGTCGAAGCGTTCAGCAGTTAGTTGGTGTTCACAAACTTTTTAATAATTGAAAAGCGACTGATGATGCCTTGTATAACATTTTCATTCGATAGTGTAGCTTTTACTATCTCTCATTTACCTAATGGATGTGTATACCTACATATTAGCAAACAAAGAATAGGGCCGTTTATAATACGAGCTTTCAATATACATAAGTGTACATATTAGACAAAAGAGCCAGCAACTGTACAACACATGTAGGAGTTATCTGCTCAATAGGTATGTGTTAAGTAGAATGATTCTATTGTATTTCGGTAGGGGTACTAAAAGTACAAACTGCAAACTGTTTTGCACTTTTTGCTGAATATCTTAACTGATTATGTACGAAATTAAAAAAACAATAATCAAGTTGTTATCGTAAATAAATGGATAGCATTACATCGAGGTACTTCACTTCGGATATGCTTGAAGTTACGTCCGGCGTGCCAGATAAGTTACTTCTGGGGTTACTGTTTTTCTTCGTATATATTATATAACAAAATAACTTCTGGTTTTCATATCTTCAAACTTTTGTTGTATGCAGAAAGTGTTTAAACAAATTAAATATTAATAAGTAATCAATTTAATTTGCAAGAGGATTTAGTTCGCCGAATTTAGTTGTTTACTAAAAACAAAACTGTTTATGGTTTTCCGTACTATATCCGTGGTCAACAACTATCTATTGTTTCTTAAATTAAGGATTTAGATGCTCTATGTAATAACAAATTGCTGTTTGTTGCTTCTATTACCATTATAGCTCTACATAAGTTAATATTATACTTTGATTAAAGAGATCATTTCGTAAGCTACTTTATTTTAAGTCCCTGTATTGTGTATGAAAAAATGGAATAGATTCAGAAAAAGTTTATTAGACCCTATGCAGAAAGCTCCACTTGCTGGTATTTAATTATGAACATACTCTACTGGAATTTAATCTACTTTCGTCCGTTAATAAAGAATGAGTAGTGACGTAATTTTTCTATTTAAAATAGTTATGACTGCACTGAAATACTCTCCCTGTCATTAGTGCTCCTTCCTATGCTACATGCCCTTTTCTACCATTTAAATTTTTGGGTGTTAGTACTAACTCATTAAAAAGTGCATACCTTTTCAGGAGTATGGACTCCTATTCAAATATTGATTCTTTTGATAGTTCATTTTCTACATGTAAAACAACAGTTAACATTGACTCTTAATAATATTTAAGTGTTGTCAGAGTTATAGACCTATTATTTGGCTTTTTCTTTTTGTCACCTACGTATCTTCACATATTTTAAATAATAACAATAAATATATTTTAAATAATAATAAATAAATTCATTCCGAAATTATCTTAAACACCACAACAATAAAAAGTATAATAAATTAGAAGTAAAATAAATATTTAGTCAGGAAGTATTTAATGGTTTGCGTTGTCTGTCTACGACGGACAAAGGACTAGGAATTGGAATTCATGACCAGAATATTAATTTCTTAAAAGCCTTAGGATTATCCCTAGCAATCTTTGAGGTGAATATAATGGTACAGATCTCTGAGTCCGAGAATGCCGAGTATATACCGACTGTTCTAAAAGTATTGATTTCATATAATTTTCAGTCTAAATTGGCTTGGGAATGTCAGGACAATGTTACGCAGCTGATCATAAACAACAGGATACATGTAATATGTGCTCTTGGGCACTGCAGTAGTATAGGGTATGTTAAGGCAGATGAATTAGCGAAACAGGGAGGCGATACGCATTTCGTTGAACCTTTCTTTTCATAAGCCAATTTAGAAAAAAACTCCAATAATGGGATCTAAAGGAAAATGCCTTAGCACTCGGATAAACTCAAGAGAATAAATCTATAAACTTCTCGCCAAGTAGGCATAGGAAGCTACTAGATCTAAGAAGTCAGAATTAAGAACACTTACCGACCTTCTTACTTGTCCTTTAAAGTACTATCTTAGAAACTGATCAGGAGACTGCTGAGCAAATAATTTGTATCTGTGAAGCACTAGTTCGACTAAGGTTTTGGCATCTATGGAAGGCGATTTTAACGCCCGAGGAGATCAAAGGCATTGCATCAACATCAATCCTCGGATTTGTTGACAATATTGGACTGGAAGGCTACTAATGGAATTGCGCAGTCACAATTATTGATGAATAGGTTGCAGTGAAGAGAGGTATTAGAAAACCGTAGGATACCTCATGTTAACATGTATGTATATAACAATATATATGTATGTACGTATGTACCTACATATGTATATATGTATATATATATGTCACATAAAACGTTGGAGTTGATTTGTAATACTGATTTTATTTGCAATATTATTATAATGTTTGTTCATAGGCTTTTCGTGAAAAACGTTAATAATAAAACGTACATAGGTTATACGAAAGTTAATTAAATAAAAACAGTAATATTATAACAAAGTTATAATATTATAACAAAGTTATAATATTACGCTTTTGATATAATATCAATTCAATCAAGATTCACTAAATTTGTAATCTTTAAAAAACCTACATTAGATATCAAAATTTATATAGCATTAATAATCAATATTTTTTTATACTTTATATATTGCAAGTGAAAATAATTGCAAACTAATTCGATTTTCTCGTAGTACAGAACAACTTTTATTTAATCATCGTATGTCTAGCAATTTAACACGAAAGTGGCAAAGTTTGTCACCTCAAATTATTTAAAATTCCGTAAGAAATGATTTAAATATTGTATATCAAATCAGTTATATTATTCATTACCCCACTTGCGGTGGTGCCTAACAATTATCCGGGTTTACCCTCCAGCTCTTATATTTTGTTATTGCTATGCTGTTGGGTAAAATTTGCTATTATTAATAAATATGGTTAAAATTCAGTTATTCAATTGATCGCAGTTCCCTTTACTAATATGTACCGTACGGAGAAGGGCACATATTGATTCCTTCAAAAAGACTTCCGTCTTAATCGTCGGGTGGTGAAGGAAACGTGAAAAACAAACAGAAAGGCGGAGAATTTATAACCCATAAATGTAGCTTTCTCTCTAACATAATGAAGAAAACAAACTTGACGCTACGGCCTATATTATTTACTTTTACGTACGTTTCACGTTAATGAAATCGTTTAACTATCCTAAAAAAATAGAAGCTTGTCATTATGATAAACAGTGTCCTCAACATATATAACTGTATAAGCAAATATAAAATGACATTATGTGCACTGAGAAAAATGCTGTTAGATCTACAAAACATAAATTGTACAACATTTAGTATAAGTAGTAACACAATTGGAGAAGTAATTATTGCTTATAGTTATGTATTTAAAATTACGTAATAGTTGGAATTACAGAAAAAACAGCTCTAACTTCTGTAATAAATATTTACAATTGTAACAGTACAAGTTGCATCACTTGCTAGTAAGAAAATGATCAGGCCCTCACATACGGCTCTTCTTGAATTTTGGCATGTATTCATACTTCATACTTGCGAAATGTTTATAACCACTAATCCTCGAAATTTATTTGAATATGTTCAAGCTAAACAAGGTTCTAGAATTCCAGGTACTATTCTTATTACCAACGAGAAAACTGACGATCCTCAGATTATCATAAACTCGTTTGCTGACGTTTGAGACAGACAACCTATGAGTGGTTCTGCATCTATTACATCCACAAAACTTTATTAACGTCAAATATTTTCACTATCATCTATTTCGAGTAATGACTTAATCAAGGCTGTGGCTAAATTTCTAGATAAACATATAAACAGAGGTGATGGCTTTCCAAGTCGTAAGACTTGATGTGATATATACAAATCAGTGTCTTTGATACTATTGATTATTCTACTATTATCTACAGTCTTCGTTACACTGATGACCTCAAACTTAGCTGGGCGTTCAGATTATGTATATTATAATGGTTTCGGACTCGATCGTACGAGTTCCTATCGACACCAGGGATCCCTGTTGGATGGCACTTGGGTCCTCTACTATTTGTAATATACATCAACGATCTTTTGGAAATACTTACTTGCCTCTCTATGGTATATGCTGACAACTAGAACATCATCAAAAAATACCCCCAAACTGAAACTTAGAAGTTTAATTCTTGAAAGGTATGCAGAAAGCTTACTATTTACTAGTGTTATGTATGTGTGTCGTGTCCACGACTAGAATTTTTATTGCTGCGTAATAGGAAACGTCATATACATTTATACATATTTTTATAAAAGTTTAGAAAGGAATAAGAATAATATATTCAGTATAATAAAATTAACAGTTGAGATACAAAAAAAATGAATCTCTAGTATAGTGAAAGTTTTTTATTCAGTAGTTGATACAGTGAAAAATACAATGGTCAACTCAAAAGGGTCAGAAAATTGTTCTATCAAGTGTTCTCCAGAAAGTATCATGGTTGGCAATAGTAGTACTTCAAAAATTGTTTTGTTAAGTTTGACTGTTAACTATGAATGTTGCTCACATCTTCATTTAGTTTAAAAATTGATTTTGCCACATTGCAGCACTCAAATCCTACAACTTCTAAATCATTGTATGGTAAAGTGTGTCGTATAATGCAAGTAAATATATATTGTTTCCCTTCCCGGAAAAATTCTGTAGTATATACTTTCCTTCTTTTATTTTATTCTGAAATGAATAATATAAAGTTCCTGATTGTATTTCTTAAGGAATAATATCGTCTAAGTTATCCCCAGATTCTACCTATTCTTCCCCACTTGCAGGATCTGATGATACCAATTTTCGTTTATAAACTTTTCATTTAATCCTCTTTGTAAATTATTTTCACACATAATTCCTTTTCTTATCGTCTTCAAATTTTTTCTCGCAGTTTTTGGTTTTCAAAATAAATGCCATTCTTGGGAAATAACTACAGAGGGATATCTTCCCTATATCTTCTTTTACTGGTCCTTTCTTTGTGTGCCTGGGCGGCACATTTTAAATGGCGGTAGTAGAAGTTGTTGTTAGTAGTATCACTATTTTGAGATAAACTATGTTCTTGCTTATTTGACTTAAAGATTAACGGATTATGTCTAGCATATGTCTTCGCCGTTAGTACTTCCTATTTCATGGTTTCTGTCAGTAGTCCATAATTTCAGTTTTCATGTTACTGTATTGCGTGAGACGAGCTTATTACATTTGTTTCTTTGTTCATAAAATGGTTTTAAATTGTTTTGTAGTTTTTCTTACTAAAGTAACACATTTTTGTATGTACTGTAGTGTTACGTGGGTTCAGTACCAAAATAAAGCTATAATTACTAATAACAACTCTACCTTTAATGTATTTTACTTATAATTGAATCATTAAACTCTTTTAATAAATCAAAGAAAATAACTACGGTAAATAAACTGTGTATTCTTCTACTTCTTTTACAAAATTGTTTTATTAACTAAACTGATTCCCTACGATAGCTAGTTATAAATACCTATTTCTATTGTAGATCACTAACCTAAGATGCGCACACAAAATCTTCCTACTGGATTCCTCGATGAAATGTCCCTATTTATACGGATCTATGTCCTGGATTGTGGTTATTCACGAGAATTTGTTTAATCTCGCTTTTCCAAAGGATATTAGTATTGTAAATATAACATGTTCTTCCAAAAAAGGATATAGATATTATATATATATCTTCTTATGTCACCTTCAAAGCATTAAATGCATGTTTACATAACTAAAATTTCCATTCATATGTTGTAGACGATACCAAAATGCTGTTTTAATGACCTTTAAAATATATTTATCTTTTTATAACTCAATTTTCCAATGTTCCAATTATTTTCCAACTAACTTCTTTATTTCTTAATCTCCATGGAATTTTCATTTTACTTGCTAGATTAATATGTGCTAAATACATTTCTATTTGGAAACCAATCATGTCTTTTCTTGTGTTTACATAGTAACTCTGACATATATTCTAGGTACCATCGCACGCGAAATTAACTGCACTAAATGAAATTGCGAATCCATGGATACAGCTTACTTAAAGTTCACTTTCACAATTTGGACAGTATAGATGTTGGAATGTTGTTTTACATTGTAATTTACATTAAAAAGTGCTAAATAGAAGAATACCTTATATACCAGTGTTTTCTCATCTACCCTCGGTTAATCGTTGGCTGGAGATAGTATTATTATTTAATTTAACCGTGCTCTCTGCATATATATATAATAATATCTGGAAATTTTGCCTTTATATATGAATCGAAAAATTGAAAAACAAAATTAAATACAATTACAGCGCCATCTATTGAGTGTACGCAGAACCTACATTTACAGATCTCTATACGGTAGCTAAATATCATTACAGTACATATTGAAAATAGTTGCATTTCTAGTATCCCTTTCCTAATTTCTAATGCTTCTTCTCTCCATATGCCACCATCCCCTATAAAGAACATTATTAGTAGAATGGGGAACCAGACGTGGTCACACACTTCACAGCCTGGGGCCTATCAGACTAGCTAACTTAAAATGTAATAGTAATTCGGCCAACGGAAAGGAGGTTTTACAAATAGAGCACGATTAAGGATGGGATGAACCTTCGAAAATTAAATTAATATATAATAGTTCCGTTGTTGCAAGGTTTTTAAGACGCTCATAGAATCTGACATTATTACGAGGTATTTATATCCTTATCCTACTCCATTTTTGTCCCATTTCGTTCTAAATTCTTAACGCTAGTGTATCAACGTCACACTGCAAAAGTTACATTCCCAAACTTGAAAGCGTCCTCGTCGCATAACACGTCGCATTATGTGAATTAAATCGAACAGTAATGCGCATGAGCGCGCGTTTAACTTTTACTGTCGAAGCCAAATCGACTACAGCTAGTAACATTATGCTTTTTGGCAGTTGTTGTTACAGGGAGTCCTTGCAAGATATCTTTTAACGCAGTTTCCGTTTGCTCACCAGATTCACCACTCAAATTTTACTCTACTTACTACTATTCTTACCATCACGAAGTGAGCTAAAAGGTAACGCCAGAAAAAAAATCAAATATCTGAATACTGTTATAAAAATAATGTAATGGTGACTAATTATTCAAGTTTTAAACAAAATGATTGCGAAAGGAATGGACGAAGGAAATATCATCATCATGGCTTTCTTAGACTTCTGGCGTGCTTTTGAAGCTGAGAGTTAGTACTAAAGAAACTGAAATGAGTGGAGTAGTCGAACAGTTAAAAAGTGGTTCTTCTGCTATTTAGAGAATAGATAGCAAAAGTAAAATACGACGGATGTGTATCAGCTAATCATATATAATAAAAACAATAATATGGTGTACCACGGGGTACAGCACTATATCCAATCCTGTTAAACATTTACACAGATCATATAATGTTGCTTATTCAAAACTATGACATACAGATATACATATGTTCGCTGTTGATACAATGATCTATATTAGTGGAAATAGTGTTCTAGCTAGTTTTCAAACCATGGTGAGTATGTTGAATGACGAAATATATAGATTCTTTCCATAGTTCTGTAAAATTAGTCTTTGTGTTAATATTGCTAAAATTAAGAGTTTATGGGTATTGAAAATATATATAAGATAAGTAGTTAGATCATATTAGATACTTAGGTGTCACAATAGAAAAATGTTTAGAATTTAAGGAATATGCAAATATATATAGTTAGAGATGAACCAAAATGAGCAATGCAAGTAGTATTGAAGTGTAGTAGATATATGTACATCAATGTATGCTAAATATTGTGAATGTTAACCAGATAGTAACATACAGCACATTTATTTATAAAATTAAGCAAGCAATGTATCTGTTTATTTAGAAAATAGGTTATTGTATGTTGATAAAGATCACAACTACTGTGCGAGAAAAAATTTTTTTTTCGTAGAATCGTGTAACAAGAAAATGATTTTGTTGATAATATAGAATTGTATAGTGAATTACCAACTTTATAAAAGAGTTTAAGAGATTAGTTATTAAATATGCTATAAATAAGAATTAAAATAAATTGTATATAATATTAGCATTTGCTAAATAAAGAACTTCTAATTCTAATTCTCTAAATTTCTCTTCTAATGAAGCAAGTACGTGTGAAAAAAGTTACTACCTAAGTATCTCAGCAAAAAAAGGTAGATATTCAGCTGCACTTACCGCTGTAAAATTAAGACTGCCGAACTTTATGCCCGCGAAGGGAATAGTGGCATAGAGTGGAAATTCTATGATCAAGAAAGTTTCAGCAGGAAAGGAGATAAGAGGAATCAATCCATCCGTAGCACGGTTGCCATATAAATCGTCTACCGTGAACTTCACGGTCCTAGTTGCAGAAGTGAATGTCGTACGCCTTCAGTACTTGAATGTCGTTTATAGGTACCACGTTGAGAATATATTTGTAAAAAGACGAGATCAAAATTGTGTCGCCCTCGTTTCGATTAAGAAATAGAAATGTACAGCGTGTCTCCTAGTAAATCTGTAATTGTTATGGTATCCATTATAATTAAATTTCTGACTTGCATTTTGCTCTAATTCTCATATATGTTAAAATATTGGACACAAGAGATCTCACATCGTTTATGTTCTTCTATTTTATTGCGATTCATATTTTATCCTAGTGAGATAAGCGAGTGATCAAACGGTCTGCAACTTAATTGTTCCTTTGTTATGTTTTAGGCCAGCCAATAACAACTCAGAGTCGCATCATGTCAACCAGCATTCCCTGTTCAAATGTATCAGAGTTTCCTAGCTTTCTTGCGGAATATGGTACAAAAATACTTTTATGTGTGATCCTGATGTCTCATGTGATATTCGCTTGCGTCATATTTCCTTCCTTTTCTTCTAGATAATTAAGAGATTTGCAGACCATTAATAAAGGTTGTACATTTCTTAAATTATGTGTGATTGTGTATCATTAGCATTAAATAAAAATTGTATTATCTAATGTAACATCTCCCATCCTATTTCATAGTGCTCTGTTTTATATATTTCACAAATGTAAGTTTTACAGGTTTATTATGAAGATAATCCCATATATGTATATCCTGACATAATATCGTGCCATCAACAATTCCATCGAAAATCACAGAAAATGTGTAATTAAAACTTATTAGAAAGAATATCGATTGCAACAGAAAATTATATTATACAGAATCATAGATGTGGAGACCAAACTGTAAAATATACATAAGTTCAATGATAAAGTAAAATTTATACGACTGTAGATGATGTAAGGCTGCTGATGATATAAATTAGATTAATCGGTTCGATGGACAACATTTATCAGATTTAATTGATCGTTTTGTAAATTGACACAAATCCGTGGAGCACCCACACTGTATAAAGCGAAAGTCTTGGATGTGCTTAGAAGTTACTAGAAAGTGGAAAAAGGATAAACACTCGGAATAAATCCATTTGGATTGAGTAGGATAGAACGTTATTACACGAATGATCTTCTAAGATGATGATTAATAATCTAGAACTTGACAGTTTCACAATTGAAGTTTGATTAAAAGAACGTCGTATGATGAGTTTTAAGTTAACCCTTCGGCCCTGTGATAAAAGTATGAGACATTACTTGTACTGTAAGGTTAAAAATACTCGAAATTAGTGCATAATGTTGAAAATAACTTTTTTAGATCCAAAGTTTATATTTATGCCTTTAAAATATTTTGAAAACAGCACTTTATTTATCAAAACTAGAAGTATTTACAAAAAACTGGAAATAAACACCGACATAAACTTGTTTTGCAAACTAATAACACAATAACGTATACCGTTCTGAAATTTTCGGCTGTTGTTTATCAAGAAATGGTTGACTTTGTTTAACAGAGTTAACATATTGATGCTACATACATAGCGGGCGATATTTCTAACGTTATCACATTTGCGGTCGACAGCTAACTCCGTAAATAACAGGAACTTTGAACTGCAAATTAGTATGCAGTTGTGTCGTAAATATCTTACGATTGGTGAGCTTGCTTATCCGTCCAATTTGGAATACAGTGCGTAATTTTATTTTTAATTTAAATTAAATGTAAAATTGCATGCATATGCCGCTGGAATTTGTGTCGTATTTTCCATCTCTATTTATAATTTAGAAGTAAGTGGTAGATTCATGCAGGATTGTCGGGTGAGAATTGTCTTGCTTGCATAGCACTACGAGTAGGTTGAGGCTAAGGCAGCGGCTGGTGGAGTCACTGCGTATTTACACTATGACTTTTATTGCGATAAATAACGAAAACGTTTAATGCAGCAGTACTTACCAGTATAAGAAATTGTTACTAGTTATCTGTTATTGTTACGATTGTCATGATAATTTGCAGAGGGCTTGCCTACGTTGACTACACACCTTGTAATGCTAGAAGGTGATCATTTGAGACTATTGGTCGCGTAGGTGTCAGTATTATTACACAATTTTGAAACCCATAAGTAAAACTCTTAAAACTTATCCAAAATTATTCTAAAAGGAGAAAAAGAATTCAGGGTTATATAAAGAAGCGAAAATATAAATATATAATAGAGTTATTGTCCGTGATCTATTACAGCTAAACATGGTTGTTCTGAAAGTAAATAACATTGATTATATTCTTTTGAGAATATAGTTAGCAGATATTAGGTAGTACAGTGATGTCGTGTAAGTCTAAATACTTATTGTTAGTTGTTGAGAGAGAATGAGGCTAAAGACATGTAGTTTATCTGTGTACTAAGAATAAAGATTAAATGTAATAACAAAAGTAGTCTCTAAGTCCATGCAAGTTCTGTGTAGAGCATTTGTGAGATTAAATATATTTTAATTAAAAGTTATCTAATTGCTATGGTCATAATCACACGCAAAGTCAACTATATGCTGACAGTGTCATTTTCAGCCAACCGCTCATTTGTAAACTCTATTTATAACTATAAATTGACGAAGTTTAATTGTGTGATTAAACATATGCATTTAATGTATGTCTCTATCGAGGGAGTTGCTTTTTATCATAACATCGTCGAATATAACTAATATATAGAATGTACCCTGTGATTATAAGCACATATGCGCGCAGTAGTATTCGTGATAGCGAAGACTATTTTCGTATTCGAGGTTGGAATTTTTAAATCGACCGTATTTAAAGGATAGTATGCAGTGCCTTGTTCTCTAGTCGAAGCACGTCGTTTGAGATCCCATAAATCACCCTTGTTAATACTACAACTTAAGAAGATGTGATACGTTTAGCACAACCATAATTATTTGATAATGACTGTTACCACATTTAACGAATTAAATTACAGTGTCAATAATAATTTTGTTGCAATTTTAGTATTACTAGGAGAAACTTCAAGCTATTCAAGCTTCATATTAAAAAAAAGCACACCACTTACTTTCATATTTTTGGAGAGACAACCCTCATCATGTAAAACTTCAATTAATTTAATTTTAAGTTGAATAAAGGTACAGTTCACCGTTTACGAAACAAGCTTTGTTCATAACAAAAGATATTTTCAACTTTTATGCAATAAAACTGATATGAAATAATTTGTATTGGTAGTGAAAACAACATTCAGAAATCGGTTCTTTTCGTCAAATTATTTTTAATAACATAGATAGTATAGACAATATGTTAGGAAACCTGCATTACATTTCCCCCTGGATCAATTGACGACGTTGATAATTATTTCAGCACAATTTCTTTTTGTCTGTGATGGGTGTAGCTGCAGCGGATTCCTTAGCTGTATTGCATGCCGCACTACTAATTACGCTTTTTTACAACATTATCTCACAGCAAATAATGTTGCGCGGTTAACTGTGTTAACAAATGGTTACCGGGTTACTGATCTAGTGAGACGTGTCAGAAGCGCCACCGACAAGATTCGAAATTCGTACCATAAGTACTCCAGTCATGACCAGTGCTGCTCTGGCATGGAAAAAAGTAGTTATACAAACATTAACATTATTCATGAATTCGCTGTTTAGAATATCGGAACTGATTTTTCGTAGAATGAAATATATATAATAGATCAGAACAGCGCAGCATTCAACTCACTTAAACTTAATAGTCTTCGTACATTGTCATTGTTCAATGATTTTCAGCGTAAATTTGGTTCTTTAAGTTCGACCAAGAAAAGATATTTACAGACTTTAAACCTGGACTTGTCGATCACTGTCTAATTGTTCTATGCTTTCCGAACTACACCTAGTTTTCATTTAAATAATTCTGGAAATTTAAAGCGTTATAGCAAGCCATTCTCTAGTTACGACATTGTGTTTCGAAAAATTCACAATAAAAGGTTTCCGAAAGATTTTTGATTGGATATCCAGAATATCTAAATATCTCTCCCCACGTTTACGTTTATACTTCTGTAAATTTTTTATTAGTGAACGTTGGGAAATACCGTTTATTCTTACGCAACCATGGAGGCGTTCTTTCAGACCTAAAAGTATTTGTAATTATATATCTTCCATTAAAATTGAAGCTCGAACATATCTTATCAAAACAATAAAATATCTTTCATTAAGGAATTTTTCTTCTGTTCTTTTAAATATTTATTTTGTGGAGTGTCATCTGTACGGAAATTTTTATCTGTAATATCTTAAACCTGTTGGAGAATTTCTATGGTGTTCTAAGTACGTCAAAATTTTCAGCCCAAGAATATCTCATACATTTATTACAGAATTCCTAACTCAGAAGTTGCTGTGTTAAAGCGTGATTACTTAAGTCAGTCACTTCTACTCAACTACTCAAACTGTCAAAATATTTACTATAAATACTTTTCAAAATATTTACTATAAATAATTTTTCAACCCCAAACCGTAGCTTACATCTACAGTTACATAATATGTATGTACTTAAAACGCTATGCATGCAGTGCATACCTTAGACCTATGGCCGGTGCTCGGGTTTATAAGGGAGAAAATAATCTCTGTCGCACATTTCTAATTGTGAGAACTTGGAAATTTTCTAGAAAACAATTTGAGAAGGCATGATTATAACTATTATAGTTCTAGAGTTGTCAATTAGAAATAATAATAAATTAACTATAATATAATTTTTTTATTAACAATAAGTATTTGAGCATGATGAAAAATTGTATATTAAAAAAAAAGAAATCAAGCGGGATTTATAACAGTATACAGCGTGTTTGAATAGCGCAGTGTCGGTCAATATCTCAATATCAGTTAAAAGTAAACAAAAAGACGTTTAGAATAAAAGTGGTTTAATTCTTATAAAGGCGTAATATCGAGTTTTTCCTAATAATCATCATATGCAGGTATCATTTTGCTAAGTCATATCTCATTTATGGGAAAGGGGGGAACACATATTGAGTCAGCAGACAAAATTAGTACAGCTATTTAAATGTTCAAACTGTGCCAGAATTTACCAAGACCAGGGGATGTATCAAATTAGAAAATTCACCCTGTCTAATAATGCATTGATTTTTCAGGTAGCCATAATATGAACATCAAATGGTACTCTAAACTATTATATGATCTTTTGGAACGTGTAGGCTTGCAAATATAATACTTTTAGAAATAATGTTTAGTTTTACCGAATTATCACTTTAAAAGTGCTAGATCGCGGAATAACTTCTATCGACGCTAATTTAGATGTTAAATTAATACAGAAATATAGACAAATAATAACCTACGATACTTATTCTCAACCTGCTGAGTTACTGAACTGGACCGTACCCATATCACACCGACGTTCTGAATAATAGCAGACTTAGAAAGGGCGTTTTTTAACGGATTGTTGTTACCGTGGCGACTACACTTTCTGTTGATGTCAGGAATAGATAATGTTATTTTGAAAGCTCACTTTAAGCATATGCATCTAGGTCACATAGAGTGTCTTTCAGCATGGTATCGTATGTCGGCATCACACGTCATGAATAACAAAAAAGAAAGCGAACTAAAATAGAGAGCAAAGCCTTCAACCCTAGAAGAAATAAAAAAAGAGTTTAAGCGATTACTTGTTTTCTTATTCTAGATATTTACATCCTATTTCAATCGGGATCTATTACAACTCTAGTAATTTTATCTTTTATGAAATAGCAACGAATCGTGTTATATAGCACAATTAAGGCTTACGACTAGTTTAACTGCAATAAGCTATGAAGATATATCAAATATTCCGACAGTCTACGTATTGAAAGCGTTGATTGCTCAATAATAATTACTTTGATGTCCACTTATTTCCACCTTCAAGATAAATTTTACAAACTAAAATTTGGCTATGCACTTGGTTCTTACATTTCTTTATACTGCAATTGGTAATTGAAAAGCTAAAAAATTCTGTTATTAGCAGGGTGCCCGAATTGCGTAGGTACAACAAGGATAACTTTTGTATTTGAAGATATTAATGCTTAAATTAGCAAAAACGTGCAGGTTCAAAAACTCAGTTAGAATCCAGTTTCAAATTTTACTTGTACGCTTCATTTATTTAACATTGAAGAAAAACTGAAATCTTCTAATTTCTTTTACTTGCCGTAACTTTTTTGATACTTCAGATATTAAGATGCGGTTTGAAGTAATTCACATTGTAATTTAAATACTTTTATTGGCACTTAATAAAACAAATTTCCTTTGTGCGAATTTTTAGCAATCTCACCTAACCTCAAAATTTTAAATTGGAACCCTAGAATTTTGTGATTCTTTTAAGAGGAGATTTTTTCCTGAACACAATCATGTATCGCATATGGAGAAGTTTAGGAAAATTAAGCTTATTCTGATTACGGGCAGAAATCACAACTTTTTGTTTATCGCGTTATCTGTGAAAACAACACGTGTCATCATGCGGACCTGTCAGAATTATTTGTATTTTGTACGTATATCAAAAGTTAAGAGAGCGTAAAACTAACATTTAATAACACAAATTTCATGTGTGCGTATTACTAGTAACCTAACCTCACCTCAAAGTTTTTAATTTAAACTATACGATTTTTGTTGCCCTTTTAAGAAAAGATTCTTTTTAACCAATTATGTGTTAGGTGATATAGTAACTTTTCAAAATTATCCATTATAAATTGATGTAATAATGTTGACACTCTTGACAGGTTCGTATGGTAACAACCGTACTTTTTTCAGAGATAACGCGATAAACAAAAGTTGTAATTTCTGCCCATATCCAGAATAAGCTTTATTTTCCAAATTTTGATGAAGTTACCATATAATGCGATGGATGATTGTATTCAGTCAAAAATCTTCTCTTAAGAGAGCCGCAAAAACTATACGGTTCCAATTTAAAATTATGAGATTAGGTGAGATTAATAAACGATATCGAAGGCTTCCACGGTCTCTATCTCTGTTATGAGGGCTTCCGGGTTTTGACCGCGTCATAGTAAAGTACAGGTTCGACACCCAAAAAGTCAACACCTTTAACCGTGGTGGAAATGTGGATGGACTCGTTATAAATGTAAGCCGAGCGTAAAATGCAAGCTAGCACATTTATGCATTAGGATAATATTGTGTAGAAAATATATCGTATGTGTGCGTGAATGGTCTATTCATGGCAGAACTATTTTCTCGGTTTTAAAGTTTTTATTTTGTTTCTGACAATATAAAAATAGCGTGTTTAATTTGTCATGTGTCGATAAAAATCATAAACCTATAAATGTTAAGGATACAATCAAAAGTAGATGTGTTTGTAAGTTAAAGCAAGTAATACAATAAATTACTAAAGAATACCTATGTATTATTGTCGTATAAGCCAGCTGCATACGCAACGATCTGCAGTGAATATAAGTTATATATACCTTTTTACCTAAACCAGAAATATAATTTATTAGACAATTTTTCAGCCAGTAAGCAAAAAAAAACCTGTGTTGCAAATGCATTCATAAATACACTTTGATATATTTATGAATGCGTCTCTTTTGTGGTTAAAGTTCAATTAAATTTGTATCACTAAATGAAGCATTATCATTTCATAATCCAAAATTTAAATTGATTATCTGCAATGGTTTCAAAGTTATGAATATTTTACTGTACGAAATAGAGGCGAAAATTGCATGTGACTCGCGTTACAGAGGGTTCGCACGCAATTTTCGCCTCTATTTCGTACAGTAAAATATTCATAACTTTGAAACCATTGCAGATTATCAACCGAAATTTTGGATTATCAAATCATAATCTTTCTCGTAGGGTGGGTTTATCAATGTGAGCATAAAAGTGTTAGCTAAGTAACTGAGATATTACTAACTGGCAGATAAAATTTAGCAACTACAATGCTTTATCTTGCAGATAACTTCTATTTAACACTCAATAAAGCAAGTTAATTTATTTATCCTCACATCAATAAACCCACCCTTAGTGATATAAATTTAATTCAACTTTACCACAAAAGAGAAGTGAATTTTTCGATGCGTAGTTCAGTGCTTGTAACTTTGTTCATGACTAACTTATTAGAGAAATACAGACTCCACATTTAAGCTGTTCTTGTCGTTAATGATCGATTTGTGGTGAAAGAAATCGTTTTTCATCTTCTATTTATAAGCAAGCGATTTTTTTAACTGGTTAGTGGGTAACTGTATATTTCAATACACTGTTGCATATTTACAGATGCAATAACTAATTCTTTTACGAAATGTTATTGAACGAATAAATTTATTTTTTTTTAATTTTAATCTCTATGCCTATTTCTGCATCGAAGTTAGATACATATGTATTTAGAATCAAATAACTTTTTCTTAACGCATTTTTCCGTATTTGGATAAATTCGATGTTCTCATAATATACCATGACGAACATTACTAGCAAATTTACATCAAGTTATCGCATCAGGCTTGAATTAATGTGAAAACTTATTAAAAACAATAAAATAATGAAAAACCTTTTCATGCGATGTAACATCAATACCTTAATTATTAGTTGCAGACAGTTGTAATTGATACAAAATGTTTAAATTCACTTTTATCCCTTTTTTTCTTTTGTAAACATACACATTCTTTGTATTAAATATGTGTATTTGCAAAATATTGAAAGCCCACACGTCAGCTAAACTGAATTACTCACGCTAGACACAGCGATAATTTCCAGACATCTATTTGAACTTTACAAAATAAGGTATAAACGAATGGCATTCAGTTCCATCTGATTTATAACACGCAAGCATTCTTCCGCCGATATTGCTATCTTATTCTATCTTATACAAAACTGATATCGGCGAGTTTCTCATCTGCATTTCCACCAAAGTGCTACTAAAATTCCCTTTAAATTCGCTGTAGGTCGTTGCTTTTCTGGGTGTCGAACCTGTACATATATGTATACAATACAAAATAAAATAAAACAAAAATGAAAAAGAAAAATACAAAAAGTATACCTATATAGGTACAACTTACTCGAACTCGACGTTTTGACACTAATGTAAGTGGCTTCTTGAGGAGCAAAACTAGATGAGGGGCGCCAGAAGGTCACGGTAACTCGACGTATCAACCACGTTAGAGGTGAAAACCTTCTGACCAGAAGGTTTTCGGTATATTTGCGGTATATTTCAAATTTTCAAATCCTCGTTGTGTTTTCATTTCATATAAGTTTGTGAAATATCAAAATCTCTGCAGAAAAGAGTTTTCCTTCGCTTGAGTGGTTGGCAGGGTCCACAGTGTTAGGTACCTATAGCTTACATTGTAATGAAAAAATTGTATGCACCAAATCAGTCTCCGTGCGTCACTATTCACTCACTGTCGCTAATGGTGCAGGTAAGATTCTCAGTTAATTTTCTTCAGGTATTGACAAATTAAACGCAAAATATATACAGATAATTGAGCTAGTGAAGTGTATAAATATTTCAAAAATAAAAAATAAAACCCAACTTCACATAAGATATCTTCAGCATGACTAACAAATTTTTTCTTATATTCTATAGTAGCCTATATTAACTTACGGCGTAAAACTATTTTTTATGTTACGTATTTGGAGTGTCCATATGTAAAGTCTTGAACCACCCACCGGGGCTATACACTATTTTCTATTTACCATGACACTTAAGAGGGTACGGTGATGATGCAGAGGTGACAGGTCGTTATTTAATAATCTGTTTTGGTGTTTTTTCATATATATTGCTTCCAATAAATCTAAATTATAATTATTGCTCTGTTTCAAAAGAGTAGCTGTATGATTTCTGTGGCCTGAATCTAGAAAATGTTTGGCGATCGCGGATTTTTCTGTTTCATCATTTTTTAAATGGTTGATATGTTCCCTGAATCTTATTTCCACATTCCTTGTGTTTGCCCGATATAAACCATATTACAGGATGTACAATTGATTATATAAATTCCAGATTTTTTCATTTTTGGGGTGGTGTTAATGTTATTACTTAACATGTTCTTTAAGGTCGCATGGAGTTAATTTTAAAGATTTAAATAATCCAGTAAATTTAAATTGCCAGGAGGGGTGCAATGTTAATTTAACGTAGGTAGTTTCTTGGGTGTGTTTAATTGGTTTTAAATTTGTGATACTATGAATTCGACGTCTTTGTACGAATCTTTTGTGGATCCTGTCTATGTATGGTTTACTGTAGCCATTCGAAGCTGCTATTTGATAAATGAAATGAAGTTCCTTTCTAAAATTATTTTGAGATAGTGGAATTTTGAATAATCTGTGGAATAAACTGTTGAAAACGGAATTTTTATATTTATAATATGTGCACAAAGAATTGTGGATATAGTTGTTAATGTGCGTATCTTTTCTATAGATATCAAAGACAAACTGTCCGCCGTTGTTAGTTATTAATAGGTCTAAAAACGGTAATGTTTTATTTTCTCTTTCTAACTCATATGTAAATTTGATGGACAGATATTTATTATTTATTAAGCGGAGAAAATTATCTATTTCGAAATCTCTTTCCACGACGGCGAAGACGTCGTCTACGCATCTATACCAAATTTTGGGGAATATTTTAGATGACTTTTGCGCATTTCCTGTTCAAAATTATATAGGAATAAATTTGCCAAAAAGGGTGACAAGGGAGAATCTGTAATTTGTATTTTAATTTCTTATCTAAGAAATTAAAATACAAATTACAGATCAAAAATCCGAACATTTCGAAATTATATTGCTTACCTAAGATTCACAAAGACGGGAATTCATACCGCCCTATTGTTTCCAACGTCAATACTCCTACGTATAAGTTGGCCAAATGGCTGTCACAACAACTCTCACAATTCGAGTTTCCTAATACTAAATCCGTAAAGAGTTCCCTGGATCTTGTTGAGAAACTAAAACTAAAAACGTTTACTATAGATACCAATGACAAATTAATTTCATTTGCCGTTGTTTCGTTATTCCCGAGTGTCCCAATAGAAGAAACTCTAATTATTTTAGAAAGATTTTTGTGCTCCCAATCAGTACCTGCAAATACAGTCAAAGAATTCATTTTATTAACCAAATTGCGCATGGCACAAAACGCATTTATTTTTAATAACAAGCCTACTGCCAAACATTCGGCACCGCAATGGGCAACCCTCTGTCCGCTCTTTTTGGCAAATTTACTCCTACATAATTTTGAACAGGAAATGCAAAAGTCATCTAAAATATTCCCCAAAATTTGGTATAGATGCGTAGACGGCATCTTCGCCGTCGTGGAAAGAGATTTCGAAATAGATAATTTCCTCCATTTAATAAATAATAAATATCCGTCCATCAAATTTACATATGCGTTAGAAAGAGAAAATAAAACATTACCGTTTTTAGACCTATTAATAACCAACAACGGCGGACAGTTTGTCTTTGATATCTATAGAAAAGATACGCACATTAACAACTATATCCACAATTCTTCGTGCACATAAATATTATAAATATAAAAATTCCGTTTTCAACAGGTTATTCCACAGATTATTCAAAATTCCACTATCTCAAAATAATTTTAGAAAGGAACTTCATTTCATTTATCAAATAGCATCTTCGAATGGCTACAGTAAACCATACATAGACAGGATCCACAAAAGATTCGAACAAAGACGCCGAATTCATAGTATCACAAATTTAAAACCAGTTAAACAAACCCAAGAAACTACCTACGTTAAATTAACATTTCACCCCTCCTGGCAATTTAAATTTACTGGATTACTTAAATCTTTTAAATTAACTCCGGCGTTTTCTAATCATGCGACCTTAAAGAACATGTTAAGTAATAACATTAACACCACCCCACAAATGAAAAAATCAGGAATGTATATAATCAATTGTACATCCTGTAATATGGTTTATATCGGGAAAACACAAGGGAATGTGGAAATAAGATTCAGGGAACATATCAACCATTTAAAAAATAATGAAACGGAAAAATCCGCGATCGCCAAACATTTTCTAAATTCAGGCCACAGAAATCATACAGCTACTCCTTTGAATCAGAGCAATAATTATAATTTAGATTTATTGGAAGCAATATATATGAAAAAACACCAAAACAGATTATTAAATAACGACTTGTCACCCCTGCATCATCACCGTACCCTCTTAAGTGTCATTGTAAATAGAAAGTAATTTATAGCCCCGGTGGGTGGTTCAAGACTTTACATATGGACACTCCAAATACGTAATATAAGAAATAGTTTTACTCCGTAAGTTAACATAGGCTAATATAGAATATAAGAAAAAAATTGTTAGAAATGTGTTAGTCATGCTGAAGATGTTACGAAGTGCGTAACGAAATGGCCATATATTTAATACATTAACATCTTATGTGAAGTTGGGTTTTATTTTTTATTTTTGAAACGCAAAAATAATTGATTTCCAATTAGATAAGAAACAATTTCATGCAAAACCAAAGCGGTTGTTACAAATGTGATATAATAATTTACAACATAACTCGTAATATACTGACTTTACAATATAATTACCTACCATATTGGATATTGTATATGTTATAATTACCATACTGCTGAATGGTATTTCTTTAGTCTGAAATTCCCTCGAAAAGACCTATTTATCTATCTTTGTCCTAGAAGTTAACGCTCCGACGCTAACTGATTGCATAAATTAAACTCAATTCGTTTTATATGTACCATTCGGCACAAAAGGAAAATACACCATCTCCCGCTGGCACTTTAGATATTACATTGTCTTTAGGGATAATTTAACTACGATCTAAGTCGCTAACAGCACTTATACACACACCATAACTCTAAACAAATCGTACACGCGTTGTCGATCCGGAAAACTCGCGAAAGCCGCTTTCCTCGCCAGTCTGAGCATTCTCCTTACGGATTATTTGAAACAGACGCGCGAAATAAATTATTCAGGACGCGGTGTAATAACTCGGTTTAACGTAATTTATATCTAGTACGTTACATTCATCCCATAGTCAGAATTCCCGTTGACATTTTCGTTTCGTACGTATTTCGTACAGGGCAGAGAGTCAGTGGTGACACATAACCGTCATTAGTCTTTTCGATATTAACACCGAAAGGAATTTCATTCATCAAAAAGGGTGTGTAGGATTATGAAAGCTGCAAAACAACAGGAACATCTGTACACTGTATTGTTTCGGAACGTTTTTACGTAAACAAAATAAAACATTTATTTTAATCAAGCAACGTGTGTAGCCAAAGTCAAGCATAATAATACAAATTTCTTGTTCCTATGCCACGTTTATTGCAGTAAATGCTATAAATATATGATAAGGTGGCGATTTTTTCTGAAAAACCAAAGAGAGTGGAATGTATATCTCTATTTTTTGGTTGTATGAGAGCATTAGGTATCTGTTTCTTGTTTTTTTCGAATAGTTCCAACAACTGTCAAACGATCTCGGAACATCTTCTGCATGGTATCAATTCCAATGAACCAGTTATCCGCGGTGACATTCCTTTCAGAATTGAAAACTGGTTCACATAATCTCTTCACCGCATCATTAGTTTTGTTACTCATTTCGTAAGGTCCTTCCGGCTGCACTCCGCAATACATTTCTAGGTTATTTGTATAATATGTTCTGGAGTCTAACAAACCAAAAATCTTCAACTCATATTTTGCAGGTCTGTTAGATATGTACATTTTAAAACTACAACGTCCTCGGACTGACCACTGCATTTCGTTCAATGTTAGGTGTTCTCCAACATTGTAAGATAATTCAGTTTTGGATAAATTTTTCACAAAAGTTTCTGGCAGCAGTTATTTTATTTAATGCTTTTCGTTGGTTTCTTGTATTTATGTCATCGAACCTGATACATTTCAACGAGAAACGAAATCTATTTGTACCCATAGCAGCTGGCAATACATCATTACCAGTACCATCAGTTGTCCAATAGGTACTCAGAAAGATTCATTCCGTTTATATGCAACACTACGGCTAAATATAATATACCAATGACGGCTTTGTTCTCGATTAAATCAGTCTCCTTCTATATTTTGTGTTATGTCATGTATGTATATGTTAGTATTTTCAACTATTATATTTAGCATATTTTCACTCACTGACTTCAGCCAGCACTGCAACGGTGTTTGTGCATCTTTGGCATAAGCTCTGACACCAGGTAAATGGCCTATGTCTTGTACAGTTTTTCATGCGCACTATCTTCTCCATTTTGTACCGTCTTTACTAGTAAGATATTTTTGTCTTCTCTCCTCTAAATCGCCAATATCTACATTATCACTTGCTTCACTTTCTGCTACATTCTGTGCACCAACTAACTCATCAGTGATGTATTCTCCCGAGTCGGCTTCATAATCACTGACTTCCTGAAAATTAGGATCTGCATCATCTGTTTGAACTTCCTCCCAAATTTTCTGCAGTCTACCCATTTCTTTTTCGTAGTCGGCCATTTTGACTAAAAGCCGTACTTTGGAGTAGACCTATTTCTTTAGAATAAGTAAGCACTATTGTTTTACCTTGAAAATATCAGTAGATAAATAGCAAGCAAATAATAAATTGCCCACAACAGCAAACTCACTCCATTAAATTATACAACACTCTCTCATAACCTATTTTATGTATTAGTATTAATATAGAATTCTCAAACTTCAATGAATACGTTAACCTAGGACGTCCTCTGTTCACAAAGGGATCAATTAGTAAATTTTGTCATTCTAGATATCCGTAGCACCTATAAAGTTAAGAAGCTAACAAAGACATAATAAAAGTAGATTTAAAAATGTGAATGTTACAGCAAAAAACATAATGTCATAGACCTGTCAGGGCCAACGTATTCACTGCAGGGTTAAGAGGTCACCTGGCAACTGGAACCTACCACATAAAAAAAATATATTTCTTATGAGGAGAAAACCGTTAGCTTTGAGTGGAAATTTATGAAAGCTTACAGATGCTGCATAATCAAATGTTAAGAGTAAAGATAAGTATGTGACCATGAAAAAGCACACGACAAAGATGCAATAGAATTTTAACATTGAAAATAACTACATTGATCCTTACTTTCATACGAAATATATTATACTAAATGTAGTTTTTATTGATGTAAAGGACAGAAGAAGTTTCATAATGATTGACAATAATTACAAATCAGCTTAGGAAATAACCTTCCATAGTGTCAAAACTCGAATGTGGATTAAATTCTTAGATTATCAAACTGGAAAAAAATAAGTAAATGTTGATGGAGGACCACTTCAGAAAAAAACTCTGACTACTTTTTACTAGCAGAGTAAAGTATTTACTTACTTTTAGTAGAAAGAATCTATCCGTGACAGATAACCGAAATAATAAGGATATAAGAAACGAAAACTCATCGCTTCACGAACATGATGCTATTCATTCAACGGGATTAAGAAACAAATTTATAAAGAGATCAGCCACAGAGGAATAACATTACGGTAAATACAAGATAATTAAGATATACATATGTAGGTAGTATATACTCAACAGTTCAGATGTTGTTTCCAATTCTTTACTAGTTTAATGGGATTATCTGCGATTGATATTTTCTGGTACCTTATACATGTGTAATTTGATTTGTAGACAGTTGTCATACGTGAAAGCTCAAATGATCTGTTCTTGTTGGTAAAAATCCACTAAGTGATTAACAAATTCTTACTAAATGATATAAACAAATAAATCAGTAAAACGTATTATGTTTCAACTGTCGTTAGAGCACACTACGTTCTAATACCGCACTGTATCGTGAAATGCGAAACACAAAAAAAATAAAATTAGTTTGAATTGTACAAGAAAGAAGTAAATGTAATAAGTGCGGTTACTATCAAATTAAGAAATGCAAACATGTTGAAGTACCTCACGACGACATAAATAATACTATGTGTTCCAGAACAACTTCCGAGAAAACGCGTAATAGTACGACATCGTAGTGAGTAGCATCTGCTTCAAAATTATTCTCTTCTACCGTTCATCATAATTAGAATTATCCCGTACAAACATCTGCGGCCGCTAATTCTTCAACACAGACTTTGTTAGCGTCGAATTTATTATTATCCTTAGAACCACAGATGTCTCCTCATTCGTAATGTTAACCTTAAAATTACAAATGGGAGCAATGTTGTACCTACCCATAAATTTCTCCTGGAATGCAGGTAAATAATAATGCTGCACGCCTCTAATGTGTGTTACACTAAAGGTAATTGATCAGCCGAATAGGTGCATCTATGTAAACAAAATCGTCAGAAATACAGGCATATTATAACAGTATTTCCGTGTTTAGATCTAAACTTAATTACTTTAAACTACGACTTAGTCGCGAATGTTCAAGTTGATTTAATTGATGTGACACATAAATACGTATTAGGAAACCTCAGCTACATAATAGTCTCCAACTTTTTTAATAGAATTTATATCTGAGGTCTGTGATAGGGCCCGAAACCCGTTTAAAATGTTTTAAAATATTTCAGATCGCTATCTGTATAGAAGGTCAATTGCTCTATGTTATTCTTAAACAACTTTTGCATCAATGACATCCCAATTAAGTACTTGTTAGTGAATTCTATAAGTCGATGGGTAATTGAAACCTCGTACTTTATTTTGTTGATATCCATAAGATGGATTAGCCTAAAAATACATTTAGGTTCTTATTATTAAGTGCCCACAAGTAGTACCGGTCTCTTCTCAGTCGATAATCTGATAGTCTTCAAACTCTTACCTTTAGTTACCACAAGTATTCTGCTTTCGCATCATTCTCGACTTTTATGTTCAGTGGTAGTTTCTAATCGATATGCATGTATATGTGATTATGAATGCATTACTGACAACTAACAACACTAATCAATTTACCTAAAACCAGCATTTTACCTGCACATTTATCAGATTATTCGGTATTAAGCGATGTTTTTTCTGAATGTACCTGTTTCTATTACTAATGGCAATGGTGTGTGCATATCCTTTGAAGCACGTTCATTAGGAATTGCAAAGCCATTTTTCTTTAAAGCACCTTCTAAACATGAACTTTTCAATACTCTTTGTTTAACGTATCGATAGCCGCAGTGGTTAGGCGACTGACTATCGTTGTGACGGGACGATTTCAATTCTTTGGAGGGACGGTGATATTTTTTTAGAGGTTTGAAATCCGGATCAACTTACCATTAGCTGTTGCGAAGAAAGTGATTACAGCGCGGCATTATACAAGCCGATATGATGCTCTCACAAACCCATTTGAACACAATTTACACACACAAAACTACACCGCAAGAGTTACATGATAGCCAAACAAGTAATACAAGTTACGGAGTCAATGCAACTAAGCACCCAACACACATAAAAAAATATATATATATACATAAGTGTGAAGGTGCGGATGGAAACAGGATTGACGCTCTCAAACTCTGTACTCCATAGCTTTTGCCTATTCTCTGCTTAGACAAGTTGATCTTGTCGACGATCTGGAAAAAGGCGCGCCGAAAGTTGCCGCCTCAACTGAACTTAAAGATGTTCGCCCTATAAGTATTTTTCCAACGTTGTCCAAGATTATAGAAAGGTTTATGAAGCAACAATTGCGTATATTTTTGTTAAAAAATGATATTCTTCTCTTAAGGCAGTCAGGCTTTCGTGCTAATCATAGTTGTACCACTGCTCTCTTATATGTTGCAGATGATATACTTAGATCCTCAGATAGAGGTATGCTGGTTATGTTGGTATTATTGGACTTCAGTAGAGCTTTCGACACCATTAATCACAGTTTATTATTTTCTATTCTACGCTTTTGTGGTCTATCAGTGCCTGCCGTTGAACTTATGCATAATTACTCGCTTAATCGTTTTCAAGCAGTTAAAATAGATAATGTTATGTCCGAGTTCAAATCAATCAACTCAGGAGTTCCTCAAGGTTCCATTCTTCGTTCTCTTATTTTCTGTGTACATTTCGAATTTGTTTTCTTGTCTTCTCCACTGCCAATATCATTGCTATGCCGACGACACACAAGTTTACGTCATTGAATGAAGACCTTAAAAGGCTTTCTCCGCAATGTTCACACACCATGCTCTCTCTTTAAATCCCCTTACATCTGCGGTTTTTGTCTTCTCGAGACGACGCACGAACTATAACTATATCAGTAATGTTCGCATACATATCGCAGAAGTAGTCAGGAATCTTGGGATATACATATATGGAGAATTCGTTGAGGTTCAAACATCATATTGACATTCAACGTGCTTATGTGGCTCTAAAAATGATCTACCCCCACAGGCATATCTTAAATCAACGTATTAAAACTCACCTATGCGACTCTCTCATTTTATCTCAAATGAACTTTTGCAACGTGGTGTATGTCCAATGTACTAATGTTACTACCAAGAAACGCATCCAACGGTTGCAAAATTCTTGCCTCCGTCTTATTTTTGGTATTGGAAAATTCGACAGAATAAGTCATGAACTAAAGAAGTTAATTGGTTCAACATGGAGCCAAGATAGGTTTCTATACAGCGCATGTCTCTTTCATAAAATGATACAATATAGAATACCAGCTTAACTTTACAATAAAAATATGTTTCGAACAGATGTGCACCATTTAAATTTGAGGTACTGGCGACTGCTGACTCCGCCTATTCACAGACTATCAATTTTTGAGAGGTTATTCACATATATGTTGCCGGCAAAGTATTTAACTCTATTCCACTAAACTTGAAATCGCAGTCACCTCCGTCGTTTAAGTCATCACTTCGTAGGCACTTATTGCAATTGAGCGTGGAGTGACTGGTCATGAGCGTGTCTCTGGCTTCTTCTTTTTATTTATTTGTTTTCTTGGGCTCGTGTTATATATATATACCTACATATCAACTTAGATACATAATGTGACGATGTATAGGACTGACTTACATCCTTTCTTTGTTTTCTTTTGCTTGTCATTTGTTTGCTTTTTTTGTAAAGGTTAAATAGAACGGCTTTGCTGGACTTCGCCTGAGCCGCAGTTCACCTGCACTCTTAACTTCTCGATTAGGATAGATTCATATCATTCATCATAATTATTTAATTTGCACAGAAACCATACTACATCACGTTTTTGATTATAGTCGTGTGTTTCTCTGACGCTTTAATCACCATGTTCAATAGATTCTACTCTGCCCATGCGACGCTAGCAGTAAATAAATTCAATAAAATAGAAATAGAGCAAGAAATGATAACAAAAATGTAAATGTACTCACAAATATACTTGTGATAGCAAAATATTGTTAATAAAGTTGTGATTGCAATTAAATGCTTTTAATCAGAAAAAATTTTTCACTGCCGATGTCACCATATGTCAATAATATAGAGAAAATCAATATAGGATGCATAGGGGGATATCGCGTTAGGGCAGAATTGTATTTATTTCTATCGCAGAAAATATGTAACATAGGTACGCGAGAGCCAAGGTTTATTAGACAGTTTTGATATAATAGTGTATATTTATGTTGTTTGGGATGCAGTGTTTTTGTTAAAGATTCCAATAAAGCCATGACTTAATACATTATAACTGATTTATATTGTTTAAGTTTCTGTATGAAAACAAAGGCGTAAGAAAGAACATTCCAGATTAAATTTTGTGTATAACTTTTCTGACATATATCGGTATTTCTTATATGCAAGAGAAAATAAGCCGTGTAGAATAATGCATAATGTGTATAATACGTCATACTGTACTTTATTACGGTTAACTGTAGTAGTACTAATTAAGCTTACTTTACTTCGTGTAATGCAAATACATAAAATAAGGCAGCATAATGTTAAGCAATCTGTATGAAACTTAAACATGAAATGAACGTTGGTACATCTGTACCGTGTAATTGTAATTAATGCCTAATAGTATATGTACTCTAAAAGTTTGTACATAAATATTTAGTTAAGTATTTGAGATAGCTTTTATGAGAATTTTATTCTACATAAGTGATTAGTGGTATATATAAAATGATCCTTCTTAAACAAATCAAATAAAATATATCAATTATCCAAGAAAGTTTAGAATGTACACATTCTCACACATTAAAAAAACTTTGCAAAATCTTGAAATTAAATATGTATCTCTCTGCATAAGTCATGATATAGTTTGTAATAGTACCTATGAGAAAATTATTTATTGTATCACAAGTACTATTATGCTACACAACTTGTTGAATTAGTTTCCAAATGAATGTCATAATATGCCTAAAATACGGTTATTAAAACCGAATTTTTGTTAAGCCCAACCAATGACGGCAATTGAATCTATTTAGAAGATAAATTTTTGAATTGATTACTATTCACCAGTCCATCAGTCTAAAGATAAGTTAATACCGTGCAGAGCTAGCCGTGCCGCTTATACGCTGTAAGACTCTTTTGATATCAATTAGCCAGTTTGGAAATTTCGAAATTAATTTCATACGGAGAGTTTTGCAAGATAATGATAGTTTTCCCTGGAAACATCCTCATGTTTTCTTAGATTATTAACACCCTATATGTTAATGGAACTATTTCAATAGCAAACCGACTACTTCGGCAAGCAGGATTTTTTCAAGTAATGATTTTGTCGTAAAATCAACTGCATGGAGAAAATTTGATTTTTACGAAACTGTAGATCTTTCAGACAAAATTAAAGACATGGAAACTGTACTACTCGGGAGATCCATCTTGCAAGTTAGAAAATGTATCAATAGTTGGTAAATTTTCAAAGATAAATAAGTAACTCGTTTAACTTAAATAATACTTCTATTTATCTATCCTACATGAAAACACATTAAACTGTCTACCAAAAACTGACGTGTATGTCTAAATTTACCGATTAAAAACCCGATGCTTTCTTTTTCTTCTCTAAATAGTCCTCTAAAATATCGCGAATTAATACTGTCAATTTTGACATTTTAAAACATATGCATAAAATTTATTATTATTATATTATTTTTATACATACATGTATCTGTATAAATCTTATAGACGAGATGTAAATAGTTTGCAAATCTTTTGAGTTAAAGATTTTCGTTATTGTGTTTTAAGATGTTTAAAGAGAATTAGTATTAAGCGCATTACGAACTTTCCGAGGTGTAGATTTATACTACTTTACTTATTACTTTCCCAAGTTCTCAACTTAATTCCAGGTAAAATGCAAACGTAAATTTTGGAAAGCCGTTGATACTAGTTATAATTTTTAAAAGTTTTTGAAATTGCAATTCAGTTAAATTGCAAGCGGGTTGAACAGAACTTTTTTGAGTCGTCTAAAACGTTTCAATTTTAATAATCATCAAACAAAAGTTAAATCGCGCTCTTGTTGAAAAACATTTTATTAAATTGCTATAGTAAAAAATAATCGTTGGGTACCTGTAAACGCATTTCATTGAGCGCAATAAAAGGAATTATGCATTACTTTAAACAGAATCTAAATACCTTTTTCTGTATAACTTGTTAAGTATTCCCGTTATCACAGAACATTTTAAAGAGTGAAATGAAAATATCAAATTATAATGTACTGTCGTTTACTATGCAAAAGAGTCACTGTAATCAGAAACTGTAGAAATCAAACCACATATACGGAATTATATGTAATAAGTAATAATATAATGTACTGTCGTTTACTATGCAAAAGAGTCACTGTAATCAGAAACTGTAGAAATCAAACCACATATACGGAATTATATGTAATTATATGTAATAAGTAATAATGCATGTTAGCTAAGAATTGAGATTCTTGTGTACAGTGGGAAGTGTATGCACAACTGCCTGCCGAAATAGAAAACACTAAAACGTGTTTTAGATATACGAGTATAAACAAACTTGTAATAGCCAGTATATATTAGACTCAACTGCCCGTTCCGAAAGATTTACTCTAAAAATAAACAAAGCATAGATATGATTAACAATTTGCAGTATTTATAATTTTTTTTCACTTTGCTCCCAACAGCGAATGGTAAGTCGGTCCAGATTGATAACTAACACTTATATCAGAAGTATTTCCAGCCTAAATGTTGGAATTTAACTACATTTTTGCATAATAGCCGATAGTGGAAATTTATTGCTACAATTTCTGTTAAAGGTTATACGGCAGCAACTTCATATTCCTGTACACATTACGATAATATACAATACATACAAACACATTATAATAAATAATACTGATGCAAAGCAGAAATGTTACATAAAATATAAAGCCTATTAAATTACCTAACATTTGTTTTATAAAAGGCCGTGTGCAACGGCATTATACCACAAAAAAGTGTTTTCAAATTATCTATTACATACAATATAACATATCCAAATGTTTACTTCGTTTCGTCCTGTATGCACTTGAAATTTATTTCTTACTTACTGTATAGGTTATGCGGACCTACAGAAATTATTTTTGGTGCACCCAAACTGTAACATAAAACTTAGTTTCATTTATCCTTTTCAGGCGGATTTCACTTTTATTTTATATTATTTGTAACTTATATTTATTTATACACGATATGAACGATCTGTTAATGACATCTTACGGACCGGTTTTAATTTGTCAAATACTGGTCATACCAGAACCATAAAAACAGATATATTATGTATATACTGCATTCAAGATACTGCCACATGCATAATAGCACTGTATAGAAATGCGCCGTTGAAATCAGTCAATTAGCATCTTGATGCCCTATATAAATTCTCTTGACGTTAGTTTTCAAAGGTATTTCCTTGACGGAAATCTATTTTTAATTTTCTCTGTAACTAATCAATAAGGGCGCAGGGTTTCGCATAAACTTATGGATGTTTATTGGTTGAACATGATCAATCGTAGGAAGCTGCACTTTCTTTGCTTTGTTCACAAGATTTTAAGCTCTGGTTCTCCACCTTATTTAGCCAATAAAATAACTTTTCGGACCCATATTCACAATATTAACGTCCGGCGAAAAGACCTTATTCATGTTCTCAGGCATGGTACCCAACAGTTCAAAAGATCTTTTACATATAACTGTGCTAAGGTTATGAATGATCTCCCTACTCACCTTAAATCATTGCCACTTGTTTCCTTCAAACGCGGGGTCCGTGAAATTCTAATGTCTCAACAACTCTGACATCTCTGCCTGGGGTTTGATTGGACTTTACTTTTAGTTTACCTTAATCTTGCATCTGACATTTCGTTCACCTGTTTGTCTTCTCTAATTTATTGTACACATGTATATTGAGCGTTGCCTTTTGTTTGGGTTTGTTGTACTTGCCATCGATTATCTTTTCTTTTACTAACTATTGGCTTTACTGGGGATCTACAAGAATAACAGGGATTCTTCATGATTACCTGACGTAGATCCTATTGTACTTTTCCTTTCAATGTTTTTTTTAATCATTTATTATTACTATTATCTTTTTTTTATTTTCGTTGACCTGTTGGATATACCATGGGTTGGATCGCGATGTGTGTGGGTACGCCTGCATGCAGTCCTACCAACTTAAACTTTATTGCGTTTAGTAGTTAATCTCTAACATTGTAATAGTTTCCTTGTTGTGAAAGGTACAATAAACTATTATTATTATTATTATTATTAAGTAAAATATAAAAAAATTGACACGTTAAAAATAATATTAGTCCTCAGGAGTATATCAGACCTGTTCAACTGTTTCTTCCACAAATTCTAATTATAATTTTAATAATATACATGTATCGTGAGTTAATATACATACATTCCAACTAAATACGAACCTGGAAGAATGTTATAGCAATTTACAATCAATGGAGGTGCCAATACAATCCAGGAATATAAAGAAATATAGAAGCTCAAAATAAAACCATGTGACTGGAATATACACACCCAAATCAAATAAACTCTCAGTCTTAAATTTGTGACAAAACGCAAATCCAGATCAGGTCGACGCAAATTACGGTTGCGACCCTAGTATATTTAGGCAACTAACTATGTTCGTTTTCGAATGTGAAAGAGGGAGTGATGGAGCAGTTGTAAAGCGACGAAAGAATTTTGTTCTCATTTAGCTTAGTCCTTTTTCTGTTTTTACGGAAGATTTGTGATGAAATTACGCTTAATCTTGTGAAAAGATAATTATTTGGAATATTCAGTGTTCAGTGCTCTTTTGCGCGGCATAATGATTCTATCTTGGTGTGAAAATATATTTAACTATAAAATCTATCATATATAATGCATTCATCTGGATATACAGCAGGTCACTTCTAAATAAGACAGATTCTGAAACTGCTGGTGTGGACGAAGAACGTGAGTTATTGAGTAAATTCTAACAGAAGGATGATCTATTAGCTGGTAAATACGTGATATTTCAGCGAATTAGTTTCTCTTATAAAATTCGATTGCAATAGTAAAATAAGAGAAAGTAAGATACAATTAAATTAAAGGATCGACTAGTATGTAACCTGAAATTGAAACCGAATATATGAAATACGCCTAGTAAACACAAAATTGTATGCATGGCAACGAATTGAACGAGTTAAATAAATATTTACATGCATATATAGCAATAAACAAAATCATAAGCAGCTATATAATACAACCGACTAACTATTTTTTCTGAATATCGTGTAGAGTTGACTGAATTGTATATTTCTGTTTACAAAACTATAAAACAATGTAAAATTTCTGTCTATTAGTACAGATAAATTAATTATTATTTAAAAATAAATAAAATATAAAGCAAACTATATATAAAATATCCCTAATAAATGACAAACAATGTTAATATAAACTACAATGGTAAGAAAAATAAAATAAACTTCAAAAACAAGTAAAACTGTAAATAAGCAACACTCAGTAACAAAACATAGATAATATTCAACAACTTCTAGAGTTGGGTGTTTTGGTTAAAACATGTTTGGTGTTTAGTGGGTTGAAATGTTTAGTGTTCTACTTCTGCACCAAGAGATCTAGTGAAGAAGTTCTTTATGTTGTCATAACACTTTGCTGATCACATCTTGCAATTTCTCTACTACATACAAATTTGAAAGGCCATTCTTCCAACATAAATAGCTTCTTATCCGCAAAGATAGGTTAATCCCATTTGCTTACTGTAAAATTAATGTGTTGTTACGCGACCTGCTTCAAAATAAATATATTTGGCTGGTCATCTGGCTACAAAATTTCAACCAGATAATCGCTGCAAATATTGCTTTGGTCTCTGCTCTAATTACAGTACTTTCAACATTTGTTAGGTATTGACAAGTGGATGAACGATAGCGATAGCTTTGTTTTAAGCTGTTTCAAAATCACAGGCTTTCACAGAACTGAAGAACATATCAAAACAGTTTTTTCCTGGCATCTGTCTCGAGGTTTGATTCGTAGAGAGACCATTTTTGAAACAGACTGCACCCATCAGTTCTTTAGAAAACAAAATATATTTTTTAGAAAATAATACAATAATACTGTAACCAACTTTACTGGAACACAAATGATTTTATTTTAGTTGTCACGATTTTATTATGTGTATAGATGTATTAAAAAGAATTTCAACAATTTTAAAAATTATTGTTTGAATAGAGAGTATCTTTCAATTCCTGAATTATTTCCACTTTTAGGTCAATGAAACGACAAATTCATTAAATAAGAATTATTTAATTGTACGTACTATACTGATAAGTACTTACAGGTCATATCACAGATATATTAGTAGAAAGAATACTACTGTAGTTTCACACAAGAAAAATATAACAAGTTATACAAATGTTACGACTTGTTGTTAGTCGTAAGTCATAGAAAGAAGCATATCAAAGCAATAGAACAGTGTTAAGCAAAGTAAACGATAAATAACAGGAAAGCGATAGGATGAGAACAAAATACGAGAAGATGATACATAATGTAAGTAATTAGTATTATGTGTTCAGTCAAGTCAGTGCGAATACTATCGAAGATGTTAGTAATTCTAGTAATTCGTTAGTGTATTGCGTTGTTTATAAAGGATATCTTTTTTGTGAGTGATGAGACATAGCGGTATAGATGCTTGTCAACATGTGTCTTGTTACGATAAAAGCGTAGAAAACAGGGAGTTAGTCATTAGATTTTTCTTTCTATTGTTACTGACGGAGTGTCAATTTGCAGCCTGTTTGGTAAATACTTATTTTAAATTTTACAAACCGAAATCTACCACAAAACAGTTACAATTAAAGCCCGTTTGAACCTGCTTCTTTCACCGGCAAAAGGAATTATGTACTGGAAACAGTTAAGCAAATGGACATAGTAGGTAAAATGATAGTTCTAATGATTCCTGTGTTATTGAACTGAAGAAACTGCGCTCAACAGCTTTTCACGTCCCTCACTATTATCCCTCACTAAAATCTTTAATTACATTTCCAATTAAGTGTAAGTGTTCTATAATACTTCTAATAGGCCATTCTCACCAATCACCTGTACATTACGTGGCGTTAAGTAATCCTTAATGTTACACAAATACGGCCCTCTAGATATGGGTATATGTATTTCCGCAGAGGATGTATATAAATTTTAAAATTTTTAAATACGTTGTAAAATTTTGACGATTATTTTCTGGATTACAATTATTTCAATAATCAACTCGACTTAGCAAACAAAATCTCCGTGGATTTTTACCTATTATTTAATTAACTGCGTAAAATATGTTGTTTCCAAGATATTCCAGGTAAAAATCCATCACATATTTTCTGATATTCAAATGGATAGATGTTTCTTGTTAACTATCGAACCATGGATATACCATCGTACATAAAATTCAATTCAACCGTAATAAATCGAAAGCATCCAGGACTATACAATTAATTGGGCACACTTTAGGTTTAATTATTAAACAATTTCGAAGACCTAGTTTAGAATAATTTTTATAATAAAGATTCAATGAAAGAATTAACTGATACCTTTATGTTTTCAAATTTGGCCAACATTATTCGTTGGCTGGAAATAGTGTATTTATTTAAAATAACGCTAGTTTCTTGTATATATTTGATAATATTACCATACTGACGCGTTCGTCGTCCATACACTATTTCGCTGTATAACTTCATACGTCACCCATAAGAATATTCCATGTACCATATGTGGTACATTGGAAGCTGCGGTAAAAATGATTAAGCAGAACGTCCTGTGACGCATAAGTGCTTCATATAGGTTAGGAGGCAGGGATGAAAGCAAAGAGAGTAAATACCATTTGTAATGAGCGTTCCAAAGCTTATTGCCTTCCATGTTACAATAAAATGCATTATATATATTATATTGATTTGCTTAGAGTATTTATATTTCCATGTTTACTCTTTGAAGTATATATTGTATATATGTTACAGTTACAGAAAAATGTAGCAGATGTTTTTTGTATATATGTATGATTAGTTGGTGACATCTATAGTATTGTAACACGGCTATTAGATTAAGTATTTTTATCTACGTGTTTGGCCTTTCAAATAAATCGTCAGTTCAAAAAGATTTTTATTTCAAATATAGCTCACATTTGTATCGACATCAATTTTGGAGGTTGTACATAGTAGAGTCCGAAGCAATATAAATGCGGTAAGTCCATTTTTAACATTTTAACACGCCATATATGGCTCATCGGACAGAGAACGTGTTAACTGAATTTCCATTAACTGTTTTCTTGTATTTCTTTGATACAATCTGTAGCAAAACAAGTACTGGTGTTAACAGTGCGAAGAATTATGCTGGTGATCACAAAAATTAGGCGAGATAAAAATTTAAGGAGTAATTTATCCAGTACTTCCTGTAAAAGGTCTAAGTCGTCAATATTATGGTTGGACTTTTATCCATACATTTAAATTTGGCGCTTATGAAATATTAGTTTAGGGTATACTATATTCGCATTCCATATTTTTTGTGTAATTGTTTAAATCTTCCTTTTACATATGTCTGGCTTTATAAATATTTTTGAATAGTCTTTAGTTTCAAATTAATCGAATTTCTATCAATATATTCCCGACATTCCCCTTTTATTGTATCCCTGAAGATTATATTTATTATACAGGGTGTTTCCTAAGTAATCTAAAATATTATATGGGGCGCTTCGTCACTCAATTTTAAGACGAAAAGTTCATATAAACATGTGTGATAAGTCTTGTCGTTAATGAGATACAGGGTGTTTTATTATTTTATTAGAAGCAACATGTGTTAAACATAAAGAAAAAATATTATATTTCAGAGCATATGTTCAGTACCATTAGCTAATCCATACAAGAAGTGCATATTAGCCATTTCAGCATTAGTAAACACAGGCATCGTTGTTAACTTAACACAAAAAGATCGTATTATTAAAAATTTATTGTTCGTTGTTTGCATTGGTTTTTAGGTTTGACATAGTTGTCAACGTTACTTCAAACGTCACTTATAATAGGCATGTTTTTCGTATTACTTCTAAAAACCAGTAGCGTCACCAGGAAAAATTAATTTCAAATACAATCACAGCTGATTTATTACAAACAATTCAACATCCTGTATCTCATTAACGACAAGACTTATCACACATGTTTATATGAACATTTCGTCTTAAGTGAGTCTTGAGTGACGAAGCGCCCCATATAATATTTTAGATTACTTAGGAAACACCCTTATAGATTGTTTTATACAAATAAATTATTTGCTATTAATATCTCAAATACATTGAATATACGTACACTCCCACTGTTCCTTTTCTTGTTTAACAGAAATATACAAATGTGCAATTGAATAAGTAATAGTTTATTGCCATACGTAATATACATAAGTAGCGTGTACTACGTAAAATTTTGTTGTTTGATATTCCTTTTTGTATTTACTACTACATTTAAATTCTACACGAAAGAACAATTCCAAGATATATATAACGCAGGGAAGCGTACCAGAAGTAACGCCCAGAGCAAGCGCAAACACATTTCCGAAAGTCGGCTTGCCCATTTACCAACTGATGCAGGAGAGAGACGATGCACAGGTACTCAAAAAGAGGAAGAGAGGACTAGGGACATCGCCCATACAAGGAGACTCAAGACTGGACATTAACCAGGAGGAAATGAGGGACGTTAATGGTAGCCTCGCAAAGCTGATGAAAAGAGTAACAGAGCTTAAAAAGCTGGTAGATGAAAGCTCGAAAACAAAAGTGGAGATCAAGCAGGTGGCCAGGGAACTGATATACCTGGCGGATAATCTGGAAAGAAATATGAACCAGTACCAAAGGAGGCACGGCTGTACCGAGCACTTTCGGCATCCTGAGATCATGGAGATGAGCACGCAAACAGCAGTAGTGCAAAAGACAGTCGGAGTCCAGACTGTAAAAAGTGATATAGAGCTCGAGAGGCAGAAGGTCGAAGAGAAAATTAGAGATGACATTAAGGCGGCCTTCAGGGCTGACAGAGGATTAGCAGGCCTGACCGACTTGCTGGACAAGGAATGGCCAAATGATTTGTATGAGAGAACTGAAATGGTGTACTCAGATGGCGATGATCTAAATGCGGAAGGGGATCTGGCACTATTGATAGATCCGACTCGAGTGAAGGGTGACAGAGTTGTGAACGCTCTGAAGAAGGTACATCCGGATCTAATGGAGGTAATAGAAAAATGTGATGGGCAGTTAGACTACATCGTAAAGACGGTGGCCACTAGATCTAGAAATAAGGAAACCACGGAGAGAACGTCGGCTATATACATACTCCCACTTGAGATAGATCCGGAAGGAATAAATCGTATGGAGGGTACGTATGATATGCTGGACCGATTAAGGTGTTCTATGAATACACATCCCACGGACAAGATTAAAGTGGTAATTGGCGAGGGTCTGAATAACGATTACGTCAGAAAGACATGTGAATTCATTTTTCATGCAACCGGAACAAACATAGCACTGGTCACAAGCATAGGAAAACCGAAGGTGGTCCGGAATAGGGCTGGTAGGTCAGAGACGGGAAAAGTGGTAGTTAGATGTGGCGGTTCCACGTATGCAGATCTTTTAAGGACGGTCAAGGAAAGAGTCGATCCAGGGGAAGTGGGAGTCAAAGTCAAGGCAATAAAAAAAACAGTTAAGGGGGACCTAATGTTGGAGGTTGACAGAGATTTGAGAAAAGCCCATGACCTCAAGCAAGCTATCAGTAATAAAATCAGCAATGAGGTCAACATAGCAAGACGAAAACCAAACAACATCAGTTAAATCTATGAGACCCAGCTGGGACAGCAACCAAATTGCAATGGTACAGGTGAACAGAGCGAAAGCCAGTCTTTTGGTAAAGGCGGGCAGGCTCAGAATCGGCTGGGTGAACTGCAGGGTCCGGGAGAGAGTAACTGTAACCAGGTGCTACAAATGTCTAGAGTTCTGTCATATGGGGAAGGAATGCAAGGGACCGCATCGTTCTGATTTATGCGTAAACTGCCATCAACCCGGGCACAAAGCCAAGGAATGTAAAGGGCGCCACTATTGTCCCACTTGTAAATCAGATGAGCATAGATCCGATACAACCAGGTGCCCCAGATTTAGGGAGTTGATTAAGATGCAGGGGAGAGTAAGCCGACAGCCCGACGGAAGGAAGCAATCATCAGCGCAATGCTCAGAATCCTACAGACAAATTTGGGACGGGGAAGGATGGGCCACAACATGGTTCATGCAACGGTATACGAGAAGATGGTAGACATTATCGTGATAGGCGAACCAAATAAGAAAATAGCGAAATCTCAGGGCTACTTGACTGACAAAGATATGAATGTAGCCTAATACATCAAGAACAGAGACGTGGGAATTGTCTCCCACGACAGTGGAGACGGATATGTCTGCGTAAAGTGGGAGGATTGGAGTTTATACGGATGCTACCTTTCACCAAATATTCCACACGAGGAATACAGGGCCCGCATCGATAGAATAATGCAAAATGTTGCGACCAGTGGCACGAACGCTATCGTAGCAGGGGATTTTAATGCTAAATCGTCCTTATGGGGATCCCCCTTGACAGACAGGAGGGGGAATATCTTATGGAGTGGGCGGCGCAGCTGAATTTAAGCGTCTCGAACAAAGGCGACACGCCCACGTTTCAGAGGGGAAGCAGCAATTCCTTCATAGATATCACGTGAGTTACGGAGGGTATGACAGGACAAGTATCAGAAGGGGAAGTGCTGCTCGGTGAAGCATATACCGATCATCACCACATATATTTTGAAGTGGGTCAAAATATCAGTAAAACGGAGAGAGCGATAGGAACGTACCGAATTCTGCAGAAGCAAAGATTCACCCAAGTGTTGAAAGAGCATTTCGAGGAGCAGGTACAGGACGTGTCCCCAGGCGACTTTATCAGCACAGTGACAAAAATCAATAGAGATTGCACAACGTCTATATATAGATCCGCTCGTACAATGCCATATTGGTTCGACGAAGAGATACAGAGGATGAGGGTAGAATGCAACAAACTCAGACGTAGGTGGACTAGGAAGAACGGAAAAAGGGATCCTGGAACAGCGCCCATAGCAGAAGAGGCGACATATAGGCTAGCAAAAAAGAGATTAAAGAAAAAAATACTGGAATCGAAGAGGAGGCACTGGAGGAAGCTACTCGAGGATCTCGATAATGATATATGGGGAGACGGATATAGGATAGCCCTGCGTCACCTAAACAGGCTGCAGCCCGCGTATAATCCAACTACCGAGAGAAAGGTACAAATAATCAAAGATCTTTTTGCTATTAACAATGATGTCCCCAATAGAAACAAGTTTAAGGAGGAGAAAGTGGCACCTTTCTCGGGGGAGGAGCTGTCCGATGCCATAGGTGGAATAAAATCGGGTAGGGCCCCTGGACCTGACCGACTATCAGCGGAGGCTGTAAAGGCCATGGTGGACACTATACCGGACGTGGTGTTGGGCGTTCTAAACGTTTTGCTGTCACAACAACGATTTCCAGAGAAATGGAAGGAAGCAACAGTAGTGTTGTTGTGGAAGGGAAAGGTGATGAATGATGCACAGGCCGATATGCTTACTAAGAGTTCTAGGCAAGCTATATGAACGACTAATTAAAACGAGACTGGAGAAAGAAATGGAGAGGTCTATCGCAGAGACAGTTCGGCTTCACAAAGGGAAGATCTACGACTCACGCAATCGGATCTGTGGTGGAAATAGTGAGAAGCACACATGAAAAGTGGGTAGCGGCGATTGCATTGGATATAAGGAACGCATTCAACACGGCGTCTTGGAGTGTAATTATGAGGGAATTGGCAAGAAGAAACATTCCATTATATCTTAGGAACGGGTCGGGAAGCGTCGAAAAACTCTGATGCAACCCCATTCCTGGTTTCATAGTTCCAGGGTAACGGGCGTGGCGGGATAGACTTTATATAGGGGAGGATTCTTGGGCGTAAGCATGGGCATATCCGGCAGTCCGGCCGAACCGTCGGAATATACTGAGGCAATTAGAGAACTGCAGCACTACCCCACTTGGTGGAGGGAAAAGAAATTTGGCGAAGATAGTAGGGGAGGATAAAAGTCGGTTCGCCGAGGAGTAGTCCGCCCGCTGGTTGTCTGGTTGGGGAAACCTTTGGTTTCATCCTAAAACAACTCGGTGATTCTGGGATCGGTTTCACTGACGGATACTTGATCGCCGGAGGGGCGAAAGAGTTGGCGTGGTTGGCATTTTGGGGATCCGTCCCCGTAGTTCAGGCTTAATTCACGGGCGGGCTGGTGACGGCCAGATTCCGTTTCCCACGCTTGGCCGATAGTAGCCATCCGCAAGGAGGCCTAGGCCCCGTGGGGCGATAGGAGTGCCAAAGCGTTCCAGCGGTGATAACGCTGACAAGGAAACTTGTCTAACATGGGTAGCACGGGGAGAGGAGCACGGGGGGAGAGGAGCCCTCCGGCTCGCCAGTCCTCTCCGAGAGGTGTCGGTCTCTGCGGGCGGTGAGGTAGTGGGTGAATCGAGGCACATAACTTGTTATGTGCGGTGTGGCACCCGAAAATGCAGGATTGGCAAGAAGCAGACCATCAATGCCATTTTCAATCTGAATATCTTAGGAATATTATTAGAGACTATCTTAGTTGCAGAACGATTACATTGAATAGAGAAACTAAAATATATATGGAGGCAGGGGTACCCCCGGGTTCAGTGTTGGGGCCTCTATTATGGAATGTTTTGTATGACGGTGTCCTTGACCTGGAGTGGCCGCATGGGGTTACGACCATTGCCTATGCAGACGATTTACTGGTCATGGTGGAAGCGGAGGACATGAGGGACCTCATGTTCAAGGCGGATGACGCACTCGAGAAGATATCGATTTGGATGGAGGCAAATGGACTACACATAGCCCCTCAAAAGTCGGAGGTAGTAATGCTGAAAGGGCCTCGAACAAAGAAAAATATCCGATTCAAACTACTCGGGAGAGAGATTTGTCCCAAAAAAGAACTGAAGTACCTCGGGATGGTGCTAGACCGCGGGTTGACTTTTGGTCCGCATGTTAAGTATGTGACAGAAAAGGCCGAAACTACGTTATCTGCCTTACTGAAGATCCTTCCGAATGTTAGAGGACCAGGGAGTAAAAAACGTGAGCTCCTGTACGCTGTTATACAGTCTCATATGTTATATGCAATACCAGTGTGGTCTAGCGCACTGTAAATCAGAAAGCACAAAATCGCCGTGGAGAGGACACAGCGCAGGACGCTACTGAGGGTGATTAGCTGCTACAGGACGATCTCGGCAACTGCCGCACAGGTCATAGCAGGAATTCCACCTATAGCACTGCTAGCAGAGGAACAGAAGAGAACCTTCTCGAGTAAAAATAGGGAAAATGCTCTAAGTAAAGCACAACAGCGAGATATTACCATAAAAAGATGGCAACGACTGTGGCATGAGGAGAAAACAGTGGCGTTATGGACAAGGACCATGATCCCCGACATCGCACGGTGGGTTCAGTGTAAATTTCGAAGGGCGGAATTTTACCTCACCCAATTTTTGTCAGGGCATGGTTACTTTGGAGCTTACCTTAAACGATTCGCCCTGTTGGAGCAGGACTTATGCCCCTACTGAGGAGATACGGACACGGCGAAGCATGCCGTACTGGACTGTAGCAGATGGTACAGAGAGAGGATGGACCTGGAGGGAAGTCTGGACATTAGGGTGTCTGTAGAAAACATAATAGAGGTAATGACAGAAAACGAGTCAAGTTGGTGGCTTGTAAGAAATGTTGTAGCACTGGTAATTAGCACCAGAGAAGCGGAACAAAGAACGAAATAGAGACGCAGTTAACTGAATGACACCCGAACTCCTAATCCTCTTAGAGGGAGGGGAGAAGTAGGGTAAGGACCAGGAACAGACACCCTTTTCACCCCTGATGATATATCGAAATAGATGGTACCGGGGATGAAACATCAAAGGGGAATATTCAGAAGGGCCTCTTGTTGGGAGGTGCGCCTCCCCAACGTCCTTGAAAAAAAAAAAAAGATATATTAGGTAGGTACCTGCTAACCAAAAGCCCTGTCCTGTTTACGCATTTATTATTATATTATACTATTATATTTATCTTAACTTGCAAAGTATCCCACTGTATATGTGTCGTTACGACCATTTATAGCGTCAAAGATTTCTATTTATTAAAACTCAGAGATCTGAACCGTTATTTATACTTTACATAGCGTTCAGTTAGCCCACTATTACCTAAGCTGCGGCTACGGTTATTCAATCTAGATAACCGCTCTTTTCACTAATTTAATTCATATTCCATACAATTTAATTATATATTTAAATTTCAGGCTAGATTTTCTGTTCGGTTAGAAATGAAAATACAGTTTAACTAAACGCTTTAATTTGGAAATTTCAGCTAATAAGAAAAAGCTAATAAGTTGAAATAAACTTAAAACTTTCTCAACAAGTGTATGCTTTGTAAATTGATTTCGTATTTTAAGGTTAACAGGTTTATTGTGAAAGCTTACGAGTTTTTACCGCGCCATAGTAAAGTAAATATATACAAGTCAAAAATAAAACAAAAGCAAAAAATAAAATAAAAATACAAAAACATATATACAAAACTTACTGAAACTTTACGTTTCGCCATTAACATATGTAGCTTCTTCAGGAGCAAAAATAGGTCGAGTTACGGTGGTTATTATGAATATTATAGCAGTTGTTACACAATCAGCCAATGCATAGCTAATGCTCTTCGGAAGAGCAACAGAACCTAGAATATTCTCACATTAAATGAAGCAACTGTAGTGATGGTAAGTAGATGCTTGCTGGCGTCAATTGCTGCGTAAAAGTGTGAACAGAAGATGTTCAAAAATGTTCAGAATCTGATAAGTTATAATAAATCAGGAATAAATTCCTACAAATCTGAAGAGAAAAATGCTTACCTTAATGTTTCAAGATAAGACGTGTATTTTCTAATAGTTATTTGTAGTAAATGGTCTCAACATATCTTCCGTACTACGTACAGTTCTGACCTAAGTCCCAATAATTTTCTAGTTATCAGTCTCAAAAAATCTACCTACATATATATACTATTTGCGCCACTAGATATTATAAACACAGTAGTACTTTAGAACATAGATGCCTACATAAAAATCAACTCTATCAAACAACTTTGTTAATATTACAAAAGGATTTTTTTTCCAATATTTTGATCCGTTCCTCTACACCACGTTAGCCACTGAACAAGAAAATATTTTGATATAGATGAAACTGAAACGTGATTACTGTATAATATCCAAAAGAACATAAACATTGATTGTGCATCACTGTACACAAGCCACTCTAAATACCGTTACTTATTAGAAACTAGTGTGTCGCTCAAATAACCTGGCACTTTTATCCCTGCTAAAATTATATCCAGATACACAAAATGTTATAACATGAAAGACAAAGCCGTAAGCCTCTTTTAGAAACGTGGTGTATGGAATTTGGAATTTATCGGAGGTATAGGCGGATGATATGGCGGTTGAGGGAGAAGCATTCGTAATCGATACAGACAGATTCATCAACACACCACATACCGTGGTCTTTTATATACTACTTTATAAAATAATCACTTTTTAGAACAGAATATCCCTCTTTCAAGGATCTTATATATTTTAGTAAAATACCGTCGAATATGTTTGTAAGAAACTATCAGCTTCTTAGACTTTAATCAATTCAATTTCTTCCACTGAAGAAGTCTTATTAACGAAAACATAATATTATATGCTCAGGTATAAATTGGTATTTCAGTAATTTTTGTTTTATTGATTTACAGGTGGAAATATCTCAGGAATGGAATGACATGTAATGATAAAGTCTCAGTCGGTGCGTGTATATTGAAACAAAGAAGAAAGTTCACTCAGCTATTTTTTTTATAGTTTTGACTTTCTACTCCTTGACTTGACAAATAAAATATAAGGTACATACACAAATCTCCTGTAATCATATATCCAATACTTTACGGAACAGCAATGCATATGAAAGTTCAATAAAATGCACAAAAACACTTGAAATAAAAGAAACGTGCTTCAATTTCCAAAAATTATATTAATAAAGTGGTATTAATAAAAATACGACATGTTTCGGTCACACAGTGGCCTTGTCAAGTATATAATACTAACTAAACTTAGGTTAGGTGTAATAGCTGTTGGGGGTGGTTTCATCTAATTGGTTATTTAAAAATAAGTTTGTGTTTTTGAATTTGTTGATTTCTAAAATTTCTATATTATCTAAGCATCCACTACACATAAAACTTTTTTTTTAAGAATTCAAAGCGAAATACCACATTAAAAACTCATTGGACCTAGTAAATAAAATCAAGGACATACATATCCCTACTAATGCAAAACTTATCTCTGTCGAATTTTCGTTCCAGTATGCGAACTTCTCTTGTACTCTTCTGAAGTTTGCGTACCCGAAAAAAAAATTGACAGATCCAATAAAGAACATAATCAAAATAACCTAGGCCTTTTCATCTTGCCTAACATTATTTTGAGTGTCAAGCGTTAATAGTATACTAATTGTTAAAAATCACTTCTTGACACACAACAAAAACCGATAATAATATCTGAAATAACAGAATCACTTAACACATGTCTATCACAAAACTATTTCTCGTTCAACAACAAATTATCTACCATTAAAAAAGGTTTAGCTATGGGAAACTCTTTTAGCCCCATTTTAGCAGAATTTTTCATTGATCATATAGAAAAACTAAATCATAATCACCCGAAATTTCATATACTGGTACTATATGTAGATGACATAATAGCTTGCTTCACAGGCACAAATAGCCAATTCGAAAAATTTTTTAACGTAATAAATAACATCCACCCTAATACCAAATTCACGACGGAAATCGAAATAAATAATTCCTTCCTAATATTACCTTCCTGGACCTGATTATTTATTATAACAAGATCCAACAACATACATGTTTTTTTGATTTACAATAAACCCACATACACGGATTCTATAATAAATAACGATTCAAACCATCCTACACAACAGAAACTAGCGGCATTTGATAACATGATATATAGACTAATAACTATACCCCTGAACACAGAAAATTTCGAAACGGAATTTAATTTAATTAAAGAAATAGCCATAATTTTATATAAGCCAAGCAGGCCCATTTCTTAATACTAGAATTAAAGAATACATGAGGTCTTTTCAAAATAAAGAAAAAACGACTCTCATTATGCTAAACACTGGTTAGAATGTGAGCACGATTTCGACAACAATTTTAAAATATTGCATACACAAAATAAAAGTGTCCTTTTAAATAATTTAGCAATTCTAGAAATCAAAAACTTAAAAATACAAACCCACTATTAAATAACCAGTTAAACGTATCTAATTCCCCATTTTTAAATTTATTCAAGAAACCATCCCCCACTAATGTTAACAGATATTATAACCTAAGTTTAATTAGTATTATATACTTGACAAAGTCACTGTGTGTGCGAAACATGTATTTTTATTAATACAATTTTATTAATACAATATTTGGAAATTCAAACACGTTTGTTTTATTTCAAGTGTGTTTGTGCATTTTATTAAAATGGAATTCTAACAAGTAAATACCAATTCGACCACAATATGTAAATTTTGTGGGATATGTTTCCTCGACAAGCGTTTCATTGAATCAACCTTTAATAATGAATAAATATAGATAATTCAGATTTGCGGGGGATGTCAGAATTTATATCATGCAGTTTTAGAAGATTTACACAATTCGAGTAGATTAAAACTGCTAATGTTGGTGTAAGATGAGCTACAATCAATATGTTTTATTTGAGTATCTGCATATAGATTTCCAAAAATATAGACGGAAGAAATACTTTATCATCAGAATAGCTCACATCTTTTATCAGCTGAGTTGACCAATTAGGAGTTACAGCGTTCTTGAAAAGTTTACCCTATATCCAAAGTTTTTAAAATACCTGGGGTACATAATTTACTTATGAGAAACGAAAAAATAAATTATAAAGTGAGATATATGAAACGAGAAACCGGGTACCTGGTTCTCAAAACCTCAAGTAACCAATAACCTAGTCCTCTGTTCTTATAGGATTCTTTTACTCGATTTTCGAATCTTATCCAGCTCTCATTCCTACCAGGATCTAGATTCTTATGCGGTTATTAATACCTGATATGCGCTTCTCAATTCTTTCCCTAATTCTTAGGCAAATTCCTTTCATCTTGACATCAGTACATTTATCACAAGAGACAGGTATTCTTGACATAAACGCCAAAATGTGGCATTCCTTTATAATTAATACCGTGTACCAAAAATTAAGTAAGTTAAGTACCCGCATTTTACCAGCTACTTCACGCAATATGTTTTCTAGATTAAATGTAAAGCGACAAGTAATAAAAATTGGTTTATCTACTACTTTCGGTATTACCAATCAAATGTTACACTTGCATTTGTATGGTTTCATCTATGTAAGTGTTTATTCAAATTTTTATGGTTTTATTGTTTTGTCAACTTCTATACCTCAGATTAAGCGAAGTACAAATATAGTACGAGTATCTGGAAGCTTGTCCTAGCAAAGATATGTGTACCATAACATTTTAATTACCACCAGCGCTGGAAGGATGTTTGCTGCAAATCAGCTATCACTATCTAGTTGTCGCGATGTCGCATAGATGCCCCGTCGCTAACATTTGTCGTTTTAAAATTAATTAGCTACTCATGGGTGACTGATTTATTATCAGTTTATTTATTATTTTATTATCAATTGAAAACTAAATTTTGCTTTTTTATAGAATTTTTAAATTGATTTGCATATTTGTGAATGAAATATTAAATTAAGAAGGTGTCGATACTAAAAAGATGATCAAGATTGTGTGCATGTACTTACGGCTTGAACATAAAACCATTTTATAGTCATACTAACTTAAACGGGAGTCGCTCGATTTAATAAATTTCGTGTGATACGACCTTACAGGAGTTTAAAGGAAATTACGAATATGCCACCGTTGACGTAGAAGAGATATTTTTAATAAATGGATATTATTAATTTTTCATCATTAATGGCCCTTTTCAGCTCTGACAAACCTATTAATCTGAGTTATTGATTTATGACGTTTTATTTTCATCTTCATAATCGGTACGAAGGACAAGCTGTGTTGGTTTGACAGATATTTGATATTCTGTTTATCCGCAAATTAAAATATCTACAGTAGTTTATTAAAAACAAGTTAAATGACGCATCATCTACATTGTTCCTGCTTTAATCCTGCTTGAGTCTTAAGTTGTAGTGCAAGCTATAGAATATTTCTAGTAAATTTACATAATTGTTTAAACTCTGAATCGAGAAGCATGATGATAAAAATAATGATTCAAAACATTGAGTCAAAAACAGGAATACTTTTTGCAATCGCTGATTCTTTTTATGTGAGCTACAGTATACGTCAGCGTTTACAATAACCTTTATTTCAAAAATATATAATTACAGTACTATATGCAATATTATTTTATAGCTTATAGTATGCGTGTTAATTTCAGAATAGCTTACGTGTAATTCTTTTTGTTGTGCAAATCGATTACAATTAACGTAAAATAAATTTATTAGGTTTTTAATGATGCGTTATTAAAATAGAGTCAAACTTCCTTATTAAGATATAAGGGTTAGTGTTATGTTAATTGGTACTACTACTAGTTAGTAGCTACTAATCAGATGTTAGTAACGTACTTGGAAAACATACTAATAGTCGTGAAGTAGTCACTAGTCCGCGGATTCTAAGTAGGATATTCTGATTAGACAACACTGTATTTTTTCTGTAAGCATGCGTGGTGTCACTTCTACCGGTAAGTTTTAATTCCACAGCTGATATATGATTTATGTATGTATGATAATTTATAGGTAATTCATTAGAGCCAAATATTTAGGGAGTTAATTAAATTTGGTAAGTATCTATTACACAAAGGTAAGTTTCCTTTACATTTGACTAACGAATGTAATAGTATAACTATGAGTGCTTGGGGATGGGCGAATTAGGGTTAATAAATATAAACGAAGAAGTAAATGAAGCAGAAGAAGTATATTTGAGTGTTTACGTTAAATTGGCTTCAAACTTTAAACTTCATAGTGTACCTTCGAATGAGTTCAAATGCATATCAGTTGCCTCTTTGTGCCTATGTATATTTTGCATAGCATTTTTTGTTATTGTTTACGAATTAGTTTATTAAGTCGTAATAGTTTGTAACCTCCTTCCTGCAATTCCACACTTACATCCAAAATGTATACAATGTAATAATAATAATAAATGATTTATTTCCTGCACATTAACAATAAATTGACATCTATAAAATAAAGAAAAAACAAACAGGAAAAAGGATTGGGTTCAGGTTGCCACTAAGGTCGTAACAACCCGCCCTTCTACACCCAACCTGCAGAGAGCAAAATAATCTACTTCTATAAAATTAACTACACAATAAGCTATATTAAACGTTGCATATCGTGATTAAAAACAAAAATTAAGTTGGAGGGCTCTAAATACCGCCACTCTGTTGCTCCACACAGAGGTATAAAGAATATATTTTTTAAAGGTTGTGATTGATACTGCCGATTTTATTCCCATCGGAATTGAGTTGTAGATATAGGTGATTTGATACGAGAAACTTTTCTTAAGTTGCTCGAGTCTCTGCATTGGTGGCCTCAGAGAACTTTTTACATGATTACGAGTGTCGAAAGTTTTTAGTGTAGTCCAATAGACACATTAATGTAGTTTACCTTTATCATTGTTTTCAATTATGTCATCTACATTATTTAATAATGCTGTGATGCAGCTAAATTTTTTTTTGAATCCAGATTGGACCTCGGGTAATATATTGCATCTATTAGATAATCTCTAGAATCTTAGAATCTTCAATTCGATTATTTTTTCCTCAGTTTTAGATAATGCAGGCAAAATGCTGATGGGGCAAATATCCCTGAGTTCCGTCACAATTGCCTTCTTTGGCAGAGGGATTACCATAAACTGTTTCCAGCACAGTGGAAATTGTCTCATTTTGAAACATTGTATTAATAATATGGGTGACGTATGGGAGAATGTGAGGACAACATAATTGTACAAATAAAACGTTCAAGCCATCCACGTCTACATAGTTACTTTTCATAGACCGGATTACATCACAAACAGCATTGTCAACAACCGTATAAAACTCAAAGTTATTAGTATTGATTTTATTGATTGATTAGATCTGCATTTTTTAAGTTGTCTGGGATATTATATTTTTGTTTACTCACTACAAGCGTGTCTCTCAGGAGCTTCCATAATTGTCTACCATTCTGTGCATAGGATTTGGATTTATACTCTAAATAAGGACGTTTTTCACGGTTGACTGCAGTGTTTGTTAAATTTATAAATTCTTTGTAGTAATTCCAGTGGGCAGGATTGTTAGATTTTTTTAAAGTTTTAAAGGCGTTATCATGATGTTTTTCCATTACTTTTATCGTTTTAGTTATCCAGAGGGCAGGAAATCTATTGAAGCGGGATAGTTTTAATGGCATATGTTTACCATAAAGACTAAGTAAGTTGTCATTCACTGTTGCTCAAATATCACGGATCCAAACAACACTAGTTGTTTTCTTTGCCCAAATTGCTCTAGATGTATCAAGTTTTCGGCATTCCACTTATAATTTAATGTAATAAAATTCTTATAGGTGGATATAATGGGATGTATTGAAGTGTTACAACTTTTTTATTATATCATTTACCATAAAACACTGGAATGTTTCTGGTGACTTCAAAGGTTCTTTGCATTTGCTTTAGCCTGGCGTTAGTATACAATTACCGAGTAGCAATCTATACTCCTTAAGCTACTGACACAAAAATAATAATCTGCTATCATATACATGACTGTTACATTAGCTTAAGTATGCCAACAAAAAAGCTTTTACGAATCAACAGACTAACAATTTATAAATTTAGCTTTGTATTAACCACAGATGTGTAGACAACACTAATATAAGTAAGGCGTAATACTGTTAGTTTATTCAAATCCGAAGCAGAATCATATAAAAGCATTAATTATTGCATTGCATTAATGTAGGGTTATTATAATTTACAGTTAACATGCTGATCTCGGTGAGCAGTTAATGAAAATAGACGTCCTACATAACAGAAATAAAATGATGTTTTTGAAAAGAAAAACGGGGGTTATAATACAACAACGTATTTAAATATGTGAATATTTGGTAGGCAATTAGCAAAAGTCTCTGACTGCCATCAATGGAAACTGTATGTACGAGTACAAATAGTTAATTTCAATAATAATAACTAATAACACTAATTTCTGATACTAATATATACCCCTAGCTATCTTGTTACACTTTAATGCATAGGTCATCCAAATAATTTCTAAGTGCGGGTGGATGATGATAATGGTATATTATTGAAATCTAAAAGTGACTAGTATTGTACCGGACCAATGTTTGGTAGTATAACAGTTCTATTAATTAATTCTACGCATAAGAAATGCAACCCTGAATACCGTCAAGACACATTAGCAATCAAGCATAAGATGTCAACTGAATACGTCCACCACAAATACGTTTTCAGGATGCACATACATTACATCAAAGAGGAACAACGCAGGAGCTGAGAAAAGACATAAATATCTCAATGGACTCCGCTATATAAAATTAAAGCGCGGTCACGTAAATAATCCTTCTAATCCCTTTCAGCATCAATAATTGCCAGACATCTCCAAGGCACTCGAACAGTGTATTTATCCTGCGATAAATCGACGAGATAATTGCCTTTCGCGGAAAATATGCCTTCTACTCAATATGTGCTGTAGGTACAGGGTGTCTCTCGAGTGCGCCCAAGTGTCTCCTTTTGTAGATATTTTTTCTGAAAAAAAATTACATGGTTGAATTGATATGGCACATGTTCTAAAATTAATTTCATTTATACAGGGTGTTCCATTTTCACTGAACAAAATACAACTTTGTTATTTTAAATATAACATCCTATATATTTCTTCAATTTTGGATTCCTCCCTAGATTTTATGTCTACTTGTTTAAATATTCCCTATACCTATCTGTAACCGTTTTCAAGTTATTTATAATTATTGGTAATTTTTGCGAAATATAGGGGCTTCCTAAAAATCTTATATCAATTTTTAGCACCATTTCGAACTTTTCATTCAGGTCGGTTAGAAAATAATGTTCTAAAACATTATTATACATGAAAGTTAACTTGATAGACCACAGTAATATAGAATAGTGACCAGTGATAAAGAAAGCGATCTTTCCAGAAATCTTAAATATTACCTGCTCTGAACAAAGAAGTTCAGCGCGATTAGAAAAATATCAAACATTGCGATTCGAATTTAGATGAAAAGTGATGGCCGAAACTTTAAACCTTCTCAATCTTTCATTTCAAAATGTTAATTGGTTTTTGAATGAAGCAATGTTGCCAACTTGGCTTTTTCAGTAAATTTTCTTCTAATTCGTGTATTACACATACTGAATTATTTGCCTTTTACGTTTACATTTGTTAGGGTTACATCTCCAATATGTGTTCTAAAGTATTACGTTGATTACTACATCTACCGTGCCAACTTTAACAACTTTTTATACATAATGCATGTTAGTAAAGGAAATGTTAACAACTTTTCCAGTTCTTGAGTAGGTAACTACTAGCACCTCGTGCATACTACAATTAGAATCAAGCTCATCTAGGATCTCGACAGAGAGCATTAATTAAGTTCCAGAATTTCAACGTATTCCCACTTGTGTGTTTATTTTGCTACCTTAACTTACAAGCGCAACTGTAGATTTACCTCTTGTGGCACGAGTAAAGCTATTTTATAACCTCTATGCTTTCAAATCAATTTGTCACCAGATATAAAATCTTTTAAAATGAATTGCAGTATAAAATTTAATTTTCGAGGCACATCTGCATTTCCATGCGAATACTATTCAAACGCAAATGGCTCCCAAGATTTATTACAATATGACAGAAGCTGACTACAACCGCAACTATTAGCGTTACGCTTAATAACTTACTAAGAGAAAGTTTACGTTCCCATTGAAACCTATTGTCATCGATTCCTAGGTGGATGACATGCTATTATGTGACTATACTACGAGCGCACAATCTTACTGGAAATCTGTCTCCAATCTCGTTCTCAATTACTCCAAGTTGAAATAAATTGAATAATGAATTTTCAAGTTTTCTTGATCAGTAGTTCGAATAATAGTATTATATCTCGTTCGATGATATCGTAATAACTAGAATATATAAAGTAAGATGAGTCAGAAAAATTTATATATACAATATATAGGGTTTTTCATAATATATGCGCAGGACTTCAGGATATGATACCTTTCCATAAATTTGAAAAAAAGTTTCTATCAACTTACCTTCTAAAATGCACCATTTTCGAGATACAGGGTGTTGAAATTTAATAAAAAAATTCGTTGTTTGGTAATATCTCCGGAACCGTTTATCGTAAAAAAAAACAGCTTTTGTAACCATTTTCTACTTATAATAAGCTAGGTTGCGTGCGAGAAATTTTTTTTTTAAGTGATAATTGGTGAAGATTTTAAAGGGGTAGTGGTTGTTTTTCTCCCCAACTTCTACGCCGCTGGAAAAAGTACGGTTTTGATACGCCCATTTGAACCGTTTTCTACACAAAAAAGATACTGTTGGTCATGAGCTCTAAAGTTGACCGTTTTCGATAAAAATCAACCTTTATGTTGAAAAACATGGTAAATTTTTTGAAATAAAAGTTTTATTTTACTAAAACATTAGAACAAGTAAGAAAAGCAAACGTTAATAACATAAAAGTTGATGTTTCTCGAAAACGGTCAACTTTAGAGCTCATGACCACCACACCTTTTTTGTGTAGAAAACATTGGCGGTTCAAATGGGCGTCAAAAACTGTACTTTTTCCAGTGGCATAGAAGTTGGGGAGAAAAACAACCACTACCCCTTCAAAATCTTCACCAATTATGACCTAAAAATTTTGTTTCTCGCACACAACTTAGCTTATTATATGTATAAAATGGTTACAGAAGCTGTTTTCTTTACGATAAACCGTTCCGGAGATATTTCCAAAAAACGATTTTTTTAAATTAAATTTCAACACCCTGTATCTCGAAAATGGTGCATTTTAGAATGTAAGTTGATACAAACTTTGTTTTAAATTTTTTGACAAGCTATCACATCCTGAAGTCCTGCGCATATATTATGAAACACCCTGTATATGTATATACAGGTGGGGCACGACATTCGCCTCGGTTGATATACAAAAAACTGTAACACATATTTAAAATCTTTTTTCTGGAGCATGTGTACCTAGATCCATTTTGAGCACGTTTTAATTTTTTTTTGAAATGTACAGGGGGTCCCAAAAGAAAGTTATACATCAAAGTTATCAAAATTTAAACCGAACACCTTGTATATTATTACATATTTCGATGACGCAGACTAAATAAACGCAAATTACTGTTATATTTCTTCTACGTAAATACAACAGTTTCTGAGATATTTAACAATGTTTGAAAATGTAGTTCAATGTTTAGCATGAGTACCTGCTGTACGTATTTAAGTTATGTGTTTTAAGTTGTATTGTTTCATTAGTACAACCGTTACATCTAATGCTAAAATAAAGATGCTTTCTAAAAATTATACAGAGTGGTTAAAATCTTACCTCTAACTGTGGGTACCATTAATTCTCAATAACTTGCTTGTTTTAAATAGAATACCCTGTATCTAACGGAGTCATTTTATTTTAATTTTATTTCTCTTTTAAATATTGTTAAGGTTCCCTATACCTATCTCTTATAGTTTCTTTGTAAAAATCAATTTAGTGTTTTAATTTGCGATTAGGTACTAAAAATTTTTTTAAATCAAAGTAGTTTTGACATGATGAAAATAATTTCAGACATTAATTTTGTCTAATTTATTCTTGAAAAGTAGGCAGCACTGGACGTTGCTTCATATTTTTTGGAAACAAAACAAAAATTAACCAATACATGTCTTATTACATACAAAGTTTCACCATAAACTTAATACGAAAGAAAACAAAGAAACTAGTGATTCAAATATCACTCAAATTGATGCATGTTATTTTCAATACCTAATATGAAATAGCGGTCACGCCTAACTAAAGGCACGTTTATATCATTTTTTGTACCAACTTTCGGCTCTTCCCGCACTGGCCAGACTTTTTGTGTCCAATGGTAGCGCTTGTCACGACTGTCCCAGAGACACATAAAAAGGCAGTTTCTACACCCCCCTTGTTGACCTAGAAGAATGTTAACCATTTTCAAATAAACACGCAGATAGCCCAGTTGTGGCCTCGATGCTTAATTTTTCCATAACCTTAGAAACATTTGTATTCTTCTTTCAAAGTAGTCAAATGCGCAATAGGTATCAATCCGTATTTGTTGCTGTTATGAAGCAAAACACACTTTAAAAACTTGTTTTGCGGCTGTGTATAAAAAGACCCGTAGTTTTTTAAGCCCATCTGTTGCTAAATACCAAAAACATCGTTACAAAAGACTACATCCTTCTCTTGAGAAAAATACAGTAACAGTTTCTGTTCTCGGGTACGATAAAAAGTGATGTTGGTTTCCGGAGTAACTAATCTTTTTCTTTTAAACAAGATGCTAAAATTTTAGAAGCTTCTTTCGGTAAATTCAGATCTCTTACTAAGTAATTAAATTCATTCTGATTAAATGGTTGAAGTTCTGACTGGCTAATTTCGTAATCTGGATCACAGTCTTTCATTGATGTATTTTGTTCGGGTTCACAGAGATTTGGATCATCGGAAGACGTAGATATGCTGGATTGTACCTTTCGTGATTTTGAAGTTTTAATTGAGGTCGTTGAGCTAGGATATGACGACTTACTTTGTAATATTTTCTTTCGGTTTACTGTTTTACCAGCTGCTGGGGTCTGGGTGTAATTATGTAAAATCTCTTATTAATTTCGCTTGCTGGTGACATCTGGTAACGATAAACGGAACCTTGTTTCACCACCGTTATCGTGATTTCCCAAAGGCAACTTCCTTATCGGCTTCAATATTTACATGATGTCAAATAATAGTTTGTTTAAAGAATGATTGTTTGAAGTGAAGACTTGAACTTTCGGAAGGTAATTTGTGAAATCTGTATTGCTAGATTAGGAAAAATTACATAAACCCACGGGTGCTCTTTTTTCAGGGTACATGGGGATATTTGAACGAATAAATACGTATATTTAAAATGAAATACGATGATGTGCATAATATATTTACATCAAAAATATGAGATTGAATGCAGAAAATATGTGTCTGTAACAGTTCGCGAGTAGAAAAAAAAAATAGTGAATCAAACTATGTGATCGGGTGAAACTTCTCGTAAGATTACTAATATTAATCAAGAATTTGACGGAATAAAATTCAGGTAAGTGCACATTATGACTAAATTATCTTTAAAATTCACGGTCAAGGTATTTGGTCCACAGGGATACAATTTTACTCGGGATGGCGTGTAAGACGCAACTATATGAATATTTAAACGGGAGATTCGACTCCTGTGAAAGGGTCGTGCTTTCAAATCAGCCGTAGCTGGTCGTGTACAAGGTACAAAATGGCGGCTATAAATGAAAGTGATTATGAACTGGTTTTGAAAATAGAATTCACGGTTAAGGGCTTCCCTTCTTGGTCACAGGGTATTTACGGGACGGATGGCGTTTACCAGTCGCGGAAAGGGGTCGACCGTCGTAACGATCTTGACGTGCCCAGTACAATTGACGGGAAAAGATGAAATAAAATAAAATAAAATAATATAGAATTCAAATCAAAAATGTTCAAATTAAGATCTTAAACGCTCGTTAGCACATTACCTGGACTCTATTCGGTTCGCAAAATTTCAAATATAGATTTACGGAGACGGTATGACTGAAATAATATTTTTAAAACAAAGGCGAATTATTAAAAAAACTAAGTGTTCGGTCGGAAAAATTGCATGAGACGGTACGGAAAGAATACTAGTTACTTATTCGGCTCGGAAGATTGAATCTTTTCGCCTGTCCCCTCCATAAAAAGATCGGGAAAAGATAGCCGTCCACATTATGACACATATAAATACGATAGAAATTAAAATAAATGACCGGTTGCTCGTAATTAAAATAAATTCAAAAAAAAATGAAATTAAATTGACCTAGGCATAAAATTAAAGAAAATCAAACTACTACATAAGTCGCCAAAAAAAAAAATTAAATAAACAAGACAAGTAAAATGAAAATGCGGGAAAATATATACATAAAAGAAATATAAATTTTCTCATTTTACTCTGGAAAGACGGATTCGTCACAACTTCAATTTCCAGGGTTAATTCCGATAATATTCACAACGCAGAAGTAGGAGTCGTCATGGTGGTTTCGAGGTTTTCGCAAAATCATGGGTGTTACGAACTTTATTGCATCCCTTTTTCCACTGGATCATAACCGCAGACATACAACACATTTTTGGAATAATATATGAGAACCGCGTGAATTGTTCTAGGTTCACAATAAAATTTCGAGTTTATACTTCGCTAGAACATTGATTTTTTGAAGATCATACCCGTCCCGTGTATCTAAATTATACTCTCAACTAAATAGTCATTGTTATCAAGCGAGTCATGGTAACTTATGTAAATTACACAATCAGCTTATTTCACTCATATTACGGTCCTATCCACCGTCAACATAGATATTAAAAACTAAAAATTCCTGCAATAGGTGCTCATCGTATATTGTCGGAATCACCTTGCAAAGGAGTGCAATGAAAACCAATCAAGCATTAGAAATGGACCACGTGGTCTTGACCTCTGTGGTCCCCCAAATTCATGACCCTAATTTTATAGTAGTTGTTGGAAGTAGCGCCGGCGAGTGTTAATACAACACACGACGGTACAGCAGGTACCGTTCTAGCTTGGACAATTCATGGACTGGTCAGTACCACTATAGGTTTCGATCTGCTAGCAGTTTGTGGCGATTCCTTACATGGCTAACAATTAAAAATATCACAGTATAAAATACCAAAGAATGCCATGAATTATCCAAGATAGAACGGTATCTGTTGTACCGACGTGTGTTGTTTTAATACCAGCCGGCGCTACTTCCGATCTTACCCACTGGATGGTTAGAATTAGTTATGAGGATTTCCAGGATTTAATCGCGTCGTAGTAAAGTAAATATATACAATACAAAAATAAAACAAAAGTAAGCGGCTTCTTCAGGAGTAAAATTAGGTGATGGGCGCCAGAAGATCACGGTAACTCGCCGTGTCAACCACGCTAGAGGCGAAAACCTTCAGAATGTTTTCCTCATCGCATTTCTCGACGTTTTCAATATGGACCATGTAAACGAAAACTAAACATTCCACTTTACTATATTTACACATTCAATACTATATACGCGCACTCCCCACCATCTAGTGAGATTAGAATATATTAACAGAAACTACATAAACATATTCCTGTCTTTAGATTTGGGCACTTTAGAATATTTTGGCAATACATACTTTATATTCACAGCTACTTTATATTAGCGGCACATGTATTTTTTTATTGTTTATACCTCTTTTCACATGTGAATAAATACGTTACGATTAATTAGCAGATAATTAATTTATCATTAGTTTCACTTTTATTATTTCAATCGAACGTACGTTATGGGGGGTGGGACGTCAATATCGACTTGGACTACTCCACAACTGTAAAATACGAGGCAGCAATTTCGATTGGTCCCCATCGCTTTATGTTTGTAAAATTGTTTCCCAAAACACACACTTGTGGCAGAATTTAGACAAGTTAATTTACATTTAAAGTGCTTAGATAAATTTACCATCGTATACTCCTGTCGTTCCTATACAGAAAGAAGGTGAATAAAAAGCCTGCAATAGATGCCATTCTTCTAGAACACATATATTTTATCATACCCGTTATGAACCAGTGTTTTTTCCGTTATGAACCAGTGTTTTTTGTCTACATATTTTATTTAAAAAATCCTTTACTGCATATAGAATAATAATAAATAGCAATTACGCCGAAGGTCAGTTATCAAAACACAATTTCAATATATGTATTTCAACAGTTTCTCATACTATTTGTATATACCTTTTGCCTTTTATAACTACTAGTATTGGTGAACTTTCCATTGAATATAATAATTATGAATCATTAAGTCGTAGCAACTGTACTTTTACTCTTCTACAGCCTTTTTGCGATTGAAGTATATTTTTGTAATAGGACAACGAAACCGAAAAAGTTAAGAAAGGGGAAGAGGATACCACATACCCCGTATTCCAAAAAAATCTCTTTTTCTTATTACAGAAAATTTAGAGAATCAATAATAATACCTATAAAGTAATATTACTGCTAATAATTTTGCGAGAACTGCAGAATATGTCCTTAGTGAATGCCGACTGTTTATAATCTCTAATAAGACAGGCATTTTATCATGACTTGACTATAGTGACTTGCAAATAAACACCGACACGTCTATATAAAAATATACCTCGCGCTCAATATTTTCTTCCGAATAGTCGGAGGATATAATAGACTTATAGAATAAGGATTTAAAATAATAACCAATATGTGTCACATTATCTATCCTACTCAGGTGAAAAACTTTCAGGCATCGTTTGTTACAAATTGCAAGCAATGTAACGTTAATTTTACAAAAAAAATAATTACCAAATTTCTTTTTCAAACGCACAAAATATTATCTACACGTGTCCGTATTTATTTGCAGGTCACTCAACATGTCTGTACAATTTTACAATCTAAAGTTCTTCAAACTTAAAGCGAATTTAGATCTGTTGGGAAAAGCTGATTTGGTGCCTTATGTTTCCCAGTCACACATTTAGCTCACGCACTGTATAAACCAACCTGCGAATAATTTGCATGAAATTCCGACAAAGGTTTAAGAGGCTTTCTCTCGGAATAAATAACCACATTAATTGAAGAACTTAAATAAAGAGGTGAAACACTGAGCTAAGTAAATAAATACATACCGTTACGCGAACAACGATGGTGTTTCTAATATAAAAGTCATTTTATTTCCTCGCTCGTGCCAAAAGCGTAATGATGGTGAAATGGCGCTTGATGCTAAATTTCTTCTTTCTCGAAAATTTTTATGTCGAACCCTCGCTAATCTTCCATTACCCGATGTTCTTAAATTACATTTATAAAAGGATAGTTGTGTAATTTATGAGTGTACTTAAATTTTATTGTGCGTTCGAAATGTGAAAAACTTTACCCCTCTTCCTTTAGTTGGGTTAATACGTTTTAAATTGTCTAGATTAATCTTAATATTCGTCTCATCCAGACCATGTAGAAATAATTAATTGTTAGATCTGCAAATTAGTTCAACGTGTTGATTAAGCGACAATGTGGTGATTTGAACCATCGATTTTGGGTATTTTCTTTCCCTATGACTGTGTCTTTCTTACTAATTTATGCGGTTACCTCATTTAGAGCTCAAACCACAGTTAACGTAAACTATACACAACCTATGTCCTTTTAGCTAAGAATTTGTAAACTCTTTGCATGGTAGGTTCACAGTATCTCGCCAAAAAAATGAAACATGAGAAAAAGTTGGCTTAGGTGCCGTAATCTTAGTAATTGATTTGAAGGAATTATGTTTAAGCGAGGAGCACTTACAGTGTAGAAAAAATACTGTTGTAAACAACCTAGAACTGACTAAATCATAACTAAATACCTTCGTATCAGCTACAGTGTTCAAACCTTGCGATTTATTTACCTACACACATACAATACAATAATTATAACATATTCGTGCGTATATTGTAAAAGACAGTGGGTACAACGAAGGTGATCAAAAATATTTTAAAATCAAGATGGTGATTATACCTTACTCTACAAAATTATTTACACTACCCTATCCACATCAGGGAAATGGATAACATAATCATACGCATTAGTGTATGTTTTACACTAAAATTTATCATCACAATACACTAGAGTGCAATTAACTGTATAATGTCGCAGCTAACCAGTTGCAGTATACATTCAGTTTGTCCTCTTCGCCACTTTCTAAATGTTCCACAATATTATCAGTATTTAGTGGCCGCTTAAGTTGGCGTTATTGCAAAGTTATTTTTATTGATCACTGGCTAATTGAGAAATAAGATTGATGATTAATTTTTACTACTAAGTTTGTAGTAGTCAAATTAAATTTTTGACTACTACATACTTGCTTTGCTTGCTCTAGACAACCTAACTTCTTCTTTAAGTATTCAATTGATCAAAATACTAACATCTCGACAAAATGGAAATGTCAACAATATAGGTTAGTTTAAGTGACTCTACTAACCAGAATTATCTACCACTGTTCGATAGTGATATCCAAGAAACAACATTTATGTATAATGTCCTATTGACTCCATAAGATAACTATTAGTGTCGACAGCGTAAATAAAGTATGGAAAATTCGATCTGTTGAATTCGCTTGACATTGACAAAAACTATTTCTGTAACAGTAATAAATGTGAATGTCTTATATGATTACTATGTTGAAGTCTTCCGGGTGTCGCGCAGATATAACTTTGGACTTGACGTTTTGCTGATCATGTTGTCAGCTTCTTCAGAAGTTTTCTAAAGACTGATGTTGTCTTCTGCTCCTCGTTATATACTTTGCTTCTTTTTCGCTTCGTTGATTCGTTACAGTTCGATGAGCTGCATCGTAGCGGATGTAGCTCATCGCTGTTGTGGTTACGTCGACGATCTTGTAAAGTTGGTCGCCAAGTATTGCTCTGTCTGTACGCATCTTCTCGGTTGAAGTTACTAGGATTCTTCCAGCGATTCCTGTATCAATCTCTGATAGTACTGCGTAGTTTTGGCTAAGACTGGAGAGGACCTACTCCCACAAAAGAATTAAAAGATTTTTACCGATGTAAGTATGTTAAGGCAGGAAATATAATTAATAATATCTCGATCAAAGAAGCTAAGAAAAGCTACTTTGAAAGAATTTTTGAAAAGTATAGGAATGATACGAAGAAAACTTGGCTTGCCATAAATAGTGTACTTGGTCGCAAAAGTATCTCATGTTCAAATCAATCGCTTTTAGATAGAATAGGACCACCTGTGGATCATCTTCTCATAGGCTTTGAACGGGAATTTTCTCTTGTTGAATATATTATGAACAATTAGATTGTGAGGTGCGACAACCCCGTTATTCAGAATAGGAGCAAGATTAATGAAGAGAGAATGTATTGCACAACATTACTAATTACTTCTCAGAAGACAGTTTTAAAATTCAGTTAGGTCCACATCAGGGACAAAAAACAGATATCTGATATATATATATATATATATATATATAAAATGTGAAATTACTGCAACTAGTGCAGAATATGGGTTCCTTCTTTTAATTTAAATGAAAAACAGTAGTTTCCTACGTGACGTTTCGGATTAATTTAATCCTTCTTCAAACCTGTATATAAATATATAATAAAACTTAACTATTTTTAAACCAAGAAACAATAACTTACAACAAGGTTAATCGTTTTTCTAAATACAAGGCTCTAAAAATGTGAAACAATTTTGACAATTTTGAATTTTTGAAATTTGAAAACATATGCAAAATATTTGATAAACAATTTTGTAAACAAAACCAGACATGTTAGATTTTAAATTTCGACATTTTAAAAACAATATGTTGGATGCAATGAAAAAATATTGTACCTATATACGAGAAAAAAAAAAAATTATAAACACATCAAATGGAAAACGATTTATAACATTCCATACAAAGACATTTAAATGTAAGAGATCACAAAAGACTACCAAAAGATTAATGTAAATCCTTAAATTTGATAAATTTAATTAAATTATTATAAATATTCGTAAAATTTGAAGATTGTTCTTTTGTATTAATATTATCCGAAAAATGTTTGATAGCTAAAACTTCAAGGCAAATTCTTTTCGTATAATTAGATTCATTAAATAAAATTGTGACATCATTAAAATTTACAATGTGATCTTTGGTATGTATATGTGTAGCCAAAGCACATTTTTTGGGATTTACTCGACTGTCACTACGATGTTGGGTGCTTCTCTCGCGCCACCTCTGGATAGTTTGACCAATATAGAATTTAGAACAATCGTTACATTTAACATATTGTTTTTAAAATGTCGAAATTTAAAATCTAACATGTCTGGTTTTGTTTACAAAATTGTTTATCAAATATTTTGCATATGTTTTCAAATTTCAAAAATTCAAAATTGTCAAAATTGTTTCACATTTTTAGAGCCTTGTATTTAGAAAAACGATTATCCTTGTTGTAAGTTATTGTTTCTTGGTTTAAAAATAGTTAAGTTTTATTATATATTTATATACAGGTTTGAAGAAGGATTAAATTAATCCGAAACGTCACGTAGGAAACTACTGTTTTTCATTTAAATTAAAAGAAGGAACCCATATTCTGCACTAGTTGCAGTAATTTCACATTTTAAAGTCTACAGACTAGTCTAAAGACTTTAGACTTTAAAATGTGAAAATTACTGCAACTAGTGCAGAATATGGGTTATATAATTTCAAAATTGTCAAAATTGTTTCACAATATTTTTAGAGCTTCGTATTTAGAAAAACGATTATCCTTGTTGTTTGAAGAAGGTTTAAATAAATCCGAAACGTCACGTAGGAAACTACTGTTTTTCATTTGAATTAAAAGAAGAAACCCATATTCTGATACCAAAGTTATCAGAACCAATGATAACAAAATAATTTTAGATTGGTATCAAAAACCAATTGCATCAGGACGGTTCATCAATTACTATTCGCACCACCCGACTACACAAAAATACAATACCATTATTGCAATGAAAAATAGAATTACACACATTAGTCACAGTTCTTTTCTTAAACAAAATCTTCGGAAGTTGTTTGGGACATTCATAAACAATGGATATCCCAAGCATATACTTAATAAATTAATTTATAACTCTAACAGTTTTGACGGGCCTACTGATGACAAGAGGAACAACTTAACCATTTATAAACGGATTCCTTACATCCATCATTTAACAGAACAAATAGTCAGATGCTTTAAACCCTTCACTAATATAACTATAGCCAAATATAATACACTTACGTTAAACTGTTTATTTACCAAAACCAAAGACAAGACATCACTTCTTAATCAAAGTAATGTCATTTATCGAATTCAATGTAATGGATGTGAGGGTAGCTATGTTGGACAAACATCACAATTATTAAAACAAAGACTCAGTCAGCACAGGAGTGACTGCCGTATAGGTAAGAACTCGTGTGCATTGTCAGTCCATTACAAAAACACAGGTCATACCTTTGATTTTGATACAATTAAAATTTTAGACAAAGAAAACAGTTACAAAAACAGATTAATTCTCGAAATGATACATATAAACAAAGATAAACATTCTATCAATTTTAAAACGGATGTCAATCAACTCAGTACAATATACTCCGGTCTGTTGCAGTTTTGAGACATTGTCCTTTTGGTCACCTATTTTTCTATAACATGAAAACTCTACTTTTGGGTCTGTCTGTATTTTTATAACCTTGCGTTATTGCTAGAGTTTATAAATGTATATTTTTCATAAAAATGCTTTTTCTATAATAATACAAAAAATAATTTAACATGATAAATCAGAATAATATTCCATTTATGTATCTCCAATAGAACGTTTAAACGATTTTTAACATGTGAATTGTAAATTATTAGTCCGAATATTCGATGTTTTTTAATCAAATTTAATTTAGCCAGCGCATAACTCTAATTGTACGTAATTATTACCAATTCTTTGTGGTTTCTTTGTTGATTGTGATACTTTTTAGCACACTCTTGAAGAAGTTATGAATCATAACGAAATATAGAGTAGATGAATAATTGAGTGTTTTATTTAACTACAGACCGATTACCTCGATTTATTGTTTCTTTCTCTATATAAATAATGTAGGGAGATGTTTTTCAGATTGTAATTATTTTCTGTATGTAGATGACACCTTAATTGGTTTCAGTCACTCTGACTTAGTCAAAGCTAATGAGGCTCCGCAGCGTGAATTTGATAAATTTCAAATTTGGGACAATGATAAGAAATTATTAGCAAATATATCTAAAACAAAACTGCTCCACATAAAATTGTCTCATCTTCCGAGCACAGAGACGATCAAATTAATTTCCTATGTTCACGAGTGAAGTGTATCACTATTTCTAATAGGACTTAAAGTCACTATCTCCTATAGAACTTAAACTGCACATGTAATGAGCAGATTGCATTGGTGTGCAGCTATAAATACGTAGGTGTGTGGCTCGATAGTAACTTTCTATGGGATAAGCATATAAACATACAGACAATTCTCGACTTACGTAGGTGGTAGTAGTAGAATTTCTTGCGTAAGTCGAAATTTACGTAGGTCGAACTAGATGTATTGAGAATTTTATCCACAAAGCTGGATGGTCGAGTACAACACATTGTAACATTTTAACTCAATCGGATTTGAAATATGATGCATTTTTAAACAACATAAAGTTCAACTTACTGACTACAAAAGTAACAACAATATAAATGCATTGGAGCGCCACCTACAATTGGGTAGACTACTAACGATAGCAACCAGTAACACACATAAGTTTGTTCGATGACAAACATTTTTACGTGAGTCCGAATTTACATACATTTCACATTGTCGGAAACTGTCCGTACTTACTAGGTCCAGTGGTTTGTAAGCGACTGCTATCTATACTCAAACAATTGTCGTTATATAAAAATTATATAGATTGCATATAAAAGTGAGTGATATCGTACTAGTGCTGTCGCCGTTGCGATTGGTATTATATAATTTCCACTTCTAACACCATTGAATAGCGGAAATGAGGGTTAGCTATGTGTCAGTTAAGCTTTACTCTGGTACGACTTTTGGGATGTTATAAAGTAGTAATTTAAGACCTACGCCAAGATAGAGCACTCTGTACATGAACTGAAAGATAATCTTTCATGCCAGAAAATAATTCTTCTCCATAAAGCTGTAACTACCTGTTTGATAATAGAGAGCACCAGCTAATAGAATATATAGATAAGCAGCATCCAAAATACTGTCTCAAAAGTTGTTATTTCAAAGAACTTTTGGCTCTGTGGAACGTGCTATGTACAGCACACTATTTACGGCAGCTAGAAAAATTTTGTAAAAAAATCTTTACTTTTTATCCAGAATTATGAATTTTGATATAAAAAGTAAATCAATAATTGTGCCATAAAAACTAATTGTCAATAATCTACACTGTAATTTATTAGCAAAGTAATAGGAAGTACAGATTTTCAAATGCTAAAATTCAATAACTTTATTTGCAAGTTTCTGTGTGAATAAGGGAACTACTGTGTGAGTAAGAGAATGTGAATAAACCGGCTTTTAGTCTATATAATGTATACGATCACTCTGAATTAGAATTGAAAATTCAGGTTGTAACAGATTCCGTATTGCTCTGTATAAATCACCCGTATACCCATGTTTGTACCTTTCACTGTTCTGTACAATTAATTATTTGTGTTTAATTAATAGAAAAATCACCTACTTGGAAGATAAACGAGAAACTTATCGATTTGCGGATGCCACAAACAGACGGCTAGGCTATTTCATTCGTTGCGTTTATTATATGTATTCCATCCATCTTCATTGGGAATTCCAAAGATTCAAGCGGAATTATGTTTCCGTAGTTTTTCGCATTGATATAAAATATAGTAAATCTAAACCGTTTTTCTTCTAATTTATCAGGAACTACAACGCCGTTTTCAGTAATACGTTTTGCTCAAAATTATAAAATGTTTAATTTTGATTACTAATACTAATCAGTAATCACAAAGTTTTTACTTGGACGTTGTAATGATCTCCTGACAGATTTATCTGACCTATGTATGTATGTACCTATGTGTTACCATAGCATACCAGAATTGCCTGATATAAATATAAAATATTGTAAAATAGATGTCTAATTTATGAACTGCAATCAGATCGTATTAGTCTAATTTATCAGTAATATGGATAATGTACATATTTGCACAGTTGGTAAGCATCGGAATGCGAGTGAGCACTTAATGAAATTCTCGAAAGTTGTGTACAAGGAAACAATAGAGTTCATGAATTGTGTAAGTATGAAATGCACGTTATGCACACCGTTTCACATTGAACAACAATCGCACATTATTAATTTCTAGAGACATTTATGATACAGTAGCCATAATTCACAGCGAAGGTGTTACAAAGAGACATTGAGTCTGTTGTTAGAAAGGAAATTGAAATATAATACGATGAACAATTTGTTTTTTATATACTTCATTGTCGTATATTTTAATAGTAGAAATGGTTTACGTAGATATTGTCCACTCCTACAGAAAATATTTAGTAAAATTATTTAAAACATTTCAGTTCTTTAGAGATACAGTGAATGGGAATAAGATATTATGTACTTCGTATAATTGAGAATATAAGAACATGCTAATTTTGTTTACAAAATATTTCGATTAAATACAAGACTTCCATCAAACATGTTTGTCAATACATTTCGGAATAACTCTGAATTCCGCTTGGATGTCATTTATTGTTTCTATAGTCTGTCTGATTTCCATCGGAAATTTGAAGAAAACAACGTTTTCATTGATAAATCAGATTTATCCAGGCGTATAGGATTTTGTTTCGAGATAGTCCATTTAGTTAACAATATATAGGAAAACTCGTCCCTTAAGTGCTTTTCAGATTTATAATACTGCAATATTTATATATAAGAGGTTGTAGTACTCACCCTTTTGACATTGAAAATAATTAGGAAACAGTTAAAAGCAATTTCCTTCGACAGTTCATTAATTTGTATGCTAATGCAGTTATGTTGTATTTCTGCTATAAGACAATTAATTTGATCTATACTAAAATTGTGCTTATTTGCAGTTGTCATGATGATTAGATACAGTTTAGTGTTAATGATAAAATGGCAACACCCACAAATATAAATGCATAACTATTGATTCTGCAAGATCTACACAATCAATACTTAGGTCAACCTTAGTTTCCTACATAAATAGACAATTCAGCATATTTGGTGCAATCTTCGCAGAGCCACCGTTTGCAGCGTCAAAACTTTATCCAACCAACTGTTTTTCTTTGTGAATTGGTATCCCTTATTACAACCAGTACAGCAAACTTCATTTCATTGCTGTCTTCGACCTGTAATTATAGAGACGCTTCCGTTTCACTGTCAGAGTCTGACGTCAAACATTAAACTTCTTAATTTTGTTTTTGGTTTGTGTTAGTTGAGTTTTCTGATTGCGGAGAACTGACGTTTTCATTTATTCCATGGTAACAACTCTCACGTGTACACAGAAATAGCGGCTTGATTACATGGAACAACATCAAGTTGCCTTAACACCAAACATAGTATTTTACGACGATGTAGCTTTTCACCAAACTTCATTTAATATCCCCATATCCCATAGACCCGTGATTTTTCTGTATGAATTCTTTTTTTATGTGTGGTGCGTGTTTAATTACAGTGACAGTCTGGTGTAGTTTTGGTGTGTGTAAATTGTGTTCAAATAGCTTTGTGCAGACAGCACCATACGCCCTTTTGTAATGCCATGCTGTTAATCACTTTGCTCCCATCAGCGAATGGTAAGTCGATCCGAATTTCAATTCTAGGAAAAAATGTCACAGTCTCTCCGGAGAATTTGAAACTCGGCTTCTAGCGTTCTGCCACAACGATAGTCAGCCGCCTAACCACTGCGGCTATCAACGCATTTAATGATGATACAACCATTGTAGAAATAGGTCTTGAGTATTTTAAAGAAGGCTTGATCGAGTGATTGTGTATAGTGTCGTGTATCTTGACAGGCATAACACTACTATGTCGCTTGCGTCTGCAAATTCTATAATTTGCGGAGCTGCAATGTTAACTGCGCCCATCCTATATTAGTACGTTAGTTGCTTTTCTAGGCACAGAATGATGCTTGATGTGGTATTTCATCTTTCTATTAGGCTTTCTGGTTTTTCTCTTAAAGACATAAAAAGGAAGAAGTAATAGGCATTCTGCGTTCAGCATGCTATGTTGGTAATTCTTAGACCTTTTTTCCTGAAACTATATTCGCAACACTGTTGGATCCTTTAGCTGCAACAACAGATTTTGGTTTGTTGTTAAGTTAACGATGCATAGACCTTATAAATATGTATCGGATTATCGATGAATTCCATTTTCTTTATTTATTGCTCTAGCTAAACCAAACAAAAATCCCTTTGCTCTTCGTACGAGTAGACTGACTCGAATGTCTGTGTATAAATGTGAGCAACCACCCCAGACCTACTATTTCCTTATCATTGTTAAATTGGTATTATAGGACAAGTTACTGTGCAAATTTGTACACTATTGTTCAAACTTTTTAAATACACTATGTTTGACAAGTTGCCATTCACACACATACAACTATCAATTTCTTACAAAATTGCTTGTACAATATTTACCGCCTCTCCTGTTACACTGTCATTTCTGTAATACAAAAGCTAAGCTATAGTGGTACAGCTTCGAAATATTCACCACCACATTCGATTCACTATCTTAATCTTATTTACACTATTACGTGTCGACGACACCACAACTATCAAGAATTCCGTCTAAATACTAGTTTTGTCGATATCATTTCACAATACAGTGAAGCTTCGCTAATCCAGACTCCAATAACCCGGATATCCCAGTAATCCGGACGAAATTGAAATACATATAACACATTTACACTATGTGTCTCTTAATCCGGATTATCTATGATTCCGTAATCCGGATCCCATTTGCGTAGATTGCGATGTAAGTCGCAACTCAACCTCGTATGAGAGACGGATCGTTAAAAGACATAAGAGGTGGCACGAAACATTGACTTTAGCGGAAAAACATGACATATTACAAAAATTACGACGTGGCGTTAGTGGAAAAGTGTTGACTGATAATTATGGGATTTGTACGTCGACTGTTTATTATTATTATATTAAAAGGAAATCCGACCAAATAACGAATGTACATATGTTCGCATGAATATCTGTATAATTTATTAACATTATGCTCGGTATGTAGCTAAATCGGAAACTATTTTTCTGGGAGGCTGTACCCGGGTTGTAAGAAAACTTTGAGAAAAGGAGAAAACCCAAGAATGGAAACTGAATCGTATAGCTGGTTTCATCAACAACGCGAAAGACAGTAACAGTTACATCTAACATTTTACGAGAAAAAGCGATACGACTTTACGCAAAATATTACGGCAATAATAAGTTCAACGCAAGCCGAGGTTGCCTAAATAAATTTAAGAAGAGACATGGTATTCATTATCTCAAACTCACTGGGAAGGAATTATCTACCGATGGTTCAGGTGCTGTCAAACCGTTTCTTCAAAAATTAGCGAATGAAATTAGGGAGATGCATTTGCAGTCTAATCAGATTTACAACGCAGATGAATCTGCATTGTTCTGGAAATCATTGCCGGATCGTACAATGGTTCATGCCAAAGAAAAAACGGCACCGAAACGTAAGATATCTAAGGAAAGGATAACTTTCCTTCCCTGTGCACATGGTGATGACTCATAGAAAAATATTGGTTATGGGCAAATTAACAAATCCAAAAGCATTTAAGAGTTGTGCTGGTCCAGTTGAATACCACGCTACCAAGAATGCATGGATGACGTCAGTTTTATTCGTCTTTTGGTTTCGCGAGTCTTTTGTTGAAGAAGTGAGAGCATTCCAGAAAGACAATAATATGAGTGGTAAAGCACTTTTATTAATTTATAATGCCCCGAGTCATGCAACAGAGACCCATTTGATCAGTGATGACGGAAACATCGTAACTATGTTCCTGCCGCCTAATTGCACTCCTCTCATCCAATCAATGGACCAGAATGCCATTCGACTGACTAAACTGTATTACCGCAAGAGCCTCTTGGTCCATGTTTTGTCTATTGAAGAAAGCGACATTTCTAACACTCTAAAAAATATGAATTTAAAGGATGCCGTGTTTCTGCTAGCTACTTCTTGGGACAAAGTGATTCCAGACGCAATTCAAAAATGTTGGCACAAAATATTTTCTTATTCAGACAACGATGCGTCAGACTCTGACTGGGATTTTAAAGATCTGGTTCCATTGTCTCTACTTAATCAAAGACGTGAATCAGTCGGTGATAAGCATAGTAAAATTGCCGAAATTAACAATATGCTGCAGAACATTACCATTGAGAATAACCAACTGACGGAATCAGAGATCTGCGAATGGATAGAGAGCGATGAAGAGCATCTATCGTTGCATAGTGATGAGAGCGACCTGAAAGAGGATGTTGTAAGAATTGATCCAACAGTGAAACATGATGAGGCAATTCATTGTTTCACTACATGCATATAGTGGGCTGAGGAAAATGGTGCTGAATTAAATACTTTGTCCGTACTACGAATGATGCGAGAACGCACAACGCAAGCCAAGCAGTTAAGCATATTAAAAAAAGAAACCTTACTGAATTTTAAATCTTAGTTTTATAAATTTTGGTTTTTGCCTTATATTCTCCTTACTTTTTATGTACAACATAACGTATCTTAATTTGTACTTACAATTTTCGTAACATTTTCTATATATTAATTTGTATTTTGAGTTTATAAATCCCTACAGTACATATTGTGGGTATTATTTTTAACTTTTAAAAAGGTTTGAGTAATCAGGAATTTTCACTATTTGGGATTCCCTCGATTTAAATTGATCCGGATTAGCGAAGCTTCACTGTAGTAGGTGTTAACATTAAATAGAAAAGTGTCAAGACATGTATAGGAATTACACATGTCTAGTCACTATTAAGCGGGTGATAGCTCTGTCCGTATAGATATGTTCGGATGTACAGAAATTTTACATGCTCCCCAAATATCGAAAAAACAACAAAAATTTATAGAAAGGCAAAATGTTTCCAGAAATGTTAGATCGCAGAAATATTTCAATAACGTCTGTTGCGATCAATATATTTGAGGATAATATTTTAATAATGTAAATTATTTAATAGAACTAATTTTTATAATACAACAAAATAATCTGACGTATGTATATATGTACATACATACATAAATACGTACATACGTGCGTATGACTTGCTTTGATCACAATAATTAGTTACATCAGCATTACGACATTCGTCTCAACAAAGTGATTGCTACGTATTATTGATAAGTAATACAACGGTAGTACATCACAAACATGTGTTTCCTGAATGGATAATTTCCTAAGCAGCATACTATAAGGTTACTAGTTTGCCTTATATTAATTATTATATGTACATGTATGTACGTAACATATGATGATGACGTCCGCAACGTCGTCAGCAAAATCTAATCTTTATTTCGTACAACATATTCGTCAGTACATTGACTGTGAGAATGAATAAGCTGTATTCCAAAATTGAATGTTGATATGAAAGAGTACTGCGTAATTAAATTCCTTCTTGGAAATGGATTTTCGCGCGGCACCTTACCGTACATTTCTTTACGATTCTTTTGAAAAAAATACATAATCTCATATTGGCAGCTCTTAGCTTGTATTATATGGTCGCAAAGTAAATGAAATAGGATATAATGATGAAGTGATCTACAAAACTGCATATGTATTTCTACTTACGAACTCTTACGACACTTATTTAGTATAGAATTGAAGACGAATACAAAAAGTACCATGTTTATAATTCAGAAAATGTACATTGTTATTCAACACTGTGGGACATTTCAAATTTCGAAATATAACAACAAAGCTAGAAACTTTACAAAAATAGAGTTAATATACATAGTCAAAGATATAGGTATATGATTTTTGTATGACGTTGAAATATTAATTGTAGGGACAGATGAGGGTGAGCACGTTGCCGCAGCTGGCGCTAACTTACAAAAACATGTTGTTAACCTCCACCATATCTCTACGTATAATGATGTGTGCCATCTCTCCCTGTGCGCCATCTCACTGTCACCTACCTATATACCGTGATCTTTTAAACAAATTCCAGTCTGGTGAAAGTATATAATTACTACATACATCATAGAATTTTGATAGCTATAAAAATAATGGCGATGTTATCCCGTGGTAAATATTAAAATATTTTATTATGTTAATGTTACATTTGTTTTTTTCCATTGTTCACATTCTGTGTTAGTTGATTTTAATTATTGCAAATTGCAATAAGATGAATCTATAGCCGCAGCGATTAGGCGCGTTGTGGCGGAATGACAGGAGGCGGCGTTCAATTCTATAGAAGGACAGTGACATTTTTTTTGTAGAATTGGATTGCGATCGATCTACCATTCGCTATTGAGAGCTAAGTGATTAACAGCGTGGCATTATAAAGGCAATATAATGCTATTAGAAGGCCATTTGAACACACAAAGCTACACAACGAGAGTTGCACTGCACGAGTCACACAGAGTGGGCGTTTACCCTATTGCGTTCCACCCTTAAAACTCCTCTGTCACTACCCCATCCTTGATCTCATAGTTTCAGGGCAACGGATGTGGCTTGGAGTAAAGTCTAATAGAGGAGGGCACTTGTGTCCGCCGCCGCCGTCGGAATATACGGTGGGTAAGTGAAGCACCCTGCGGCACTTACCCAGAGGAACTCTGCAGCTTCACTAGCTCATCCCTGTAGGCCACACGCTAGGGAACGGGAGTGGCGAGAGAATCTTAGTAGGAGTGGACAAAAGTCGGTTCGCCGAGGAGTAGTCCGGCCGCTGGTTGTCTGGTTAGGGGAAGCCTTGGTTTCGTCCTAAAACAACTCGGTGACTCTGGGACTCTACGGTTTCACTGTAGCTGCTGCGGTATCTCTATCCCGGTTGGAAAAAAGAGCATCGCGGTTGGCATTTCGGGGTAGGGTTTCGGCCCGGCCGTCCCCGTAGTACAGGCTCAATTCACTGGCGGGCTGGTTGTACCTCACGGCCAGATTCCGTTTCCCACGCTTGGCCGATAGTCGCCATCCGCAAGGAGGCCCAGGCTCCGTGGGGCTAGATGTGAGGTAGAAGTTCGCTAGTTCTACAGCGGTGACCCGTCCAACGTTGACAAGGGAACTTGTCTTACATGGGCAGCAAGGGGGAGAGGAGCCCACCGGTTCGCCGGTCCTCTCCGAGAAGTGTTGATCTCGTGCGGGCAGCTGGTTTTCGCCCTCATGACTTCGGTCCTGGGGAGTGTGTGCATCCCCTGAATCGCCGTATACCTTTTAAGTCGGTCGGTAGCTGAGTCCCCTTTGGAGTCCAGCAACCTACATTCGTGTCACCTACCTCTATGGAATCACTTCTGATCTCTATTAATGCAGTTTTCCTTTTTTTTTGTTCCAATATAAAAGCAATGATTGTTTGGTACATATAGAAAATTTCTGACACTCACTAGTGTTACTTTGTCGGTATAACAAGGAATGGTCATTCGGTTGTAACAATAGCATGACTATATTATAGAGTGTAACATCAGTAAATTATACTTATATGTAACTCTGAAACCGAGTCTCTCACAAGGCCGCCTAAAAATTTCCCATTTTAATTTGTGTACAAGTTTGTGTGTGGAACATTGTCATGACATATTATGACACAAATCAGGAACAACACTCCATATTCTCCTGAACAAAATATAAATTTGGGGTACAGCTTGCGGTGGTCCTGATTATAGCTCTAAATGCCTTGCTGACTTGCTTACATTTTATAGGCTTTTTATATTTCACAGTAAAAGAAACGCAAAGCAAGCGTGTTCAGGCGTCTATGCTTATCATGTGTGAGCTTCTAGAAGCACTGCACGGTTTCATATGCTACAACCACAATCACACTGAGAAAATTTATTATTAAAGTAACTACAACTGTGCTGAAGGTGACAATACCTTGTGTTAATTATTGTGACAACATAAGTAAATGGTACATATCACCGTTTTTTTATTGTACATTTACTGTAGTTATAGAAGTGTAACAGACTGTTAAGTAAGTACATATATCTGTATACTTGTAAACTGGATTAATATTTTTGAGTGGCATTTGATGTAATTACATTTGTGCAATTTCAATACTATATGATACATGGAATACTTTAAATCTAGCCAAATTTCTTTTCAATTTCTTTTTAAGCGAAACGAAACCACTATTTTACCCTGTCTGTTATTAATTTTGTTGTCAAAAGTACAATCAAATAATAAATTGTATCCAATTTTCTTTTCAGTTTGATAGCAACGTATTATGAAAGCAGGTGCCATAATCTACTTCACGTGCCTTTCAGGAAAAAGTTCTGTAAAACTACACTTCCATTATCACGTAACTTGCGACATTTTTTGCGAGAGCGGTTTCCCGTAACGTGTATATTCACGACTGAGACTACGGTTGGCAAGCACAACATGGCAGATAACATGGAGCTTACTCTCGCTAATTATTGCTGAGAGTAAGTTGCATCAAAATTTGCAGTGAAATGTATACTGTTCTGCAAACAAGAAACTATCGTAATAAATGTCGAGAGTTACTTGCTAGTGGACGTGTAGTTTAATAGAAGAAATTTTCGGATGAAATTCCTTTCTGTGCCTTTATACTTATCATTTCTATGCGATGAATTCTATTAAACAAATCGCTTAATTTGGCGTACCTAAATCACCGTCAGATTCTTCACAAATTTTGTGCTATGAAATGGCATAGCGGCATAATTTTGCACTGTAATAAAACTCAACAACGCATAAAATCGCAAATAAATAACGAAATAAAAGGAAATTTCTTTCCGAGCCACTTAGAATGTATTTACTCGCTCACTAGTTCGAATGAATTTAATCGTTTTATATAGCAAATTGTAACGAAAGTCGATCAATAACTGTTGTGCTATTGAATGCAGCTAGTCAAATGAATGTTGATAGCCAATAAATATGTAACGTGTTAGTGTAATTTATATAGCTCGTCGTAACTTTACTTCATCCTGTCCGATCCTTAATAATAAGTTATGATAGAGAGAACCCCGATTATGCGCCTACATACATACATATATCAACTCCTATTATAAAAAAGAAACGCAACGTACATAATTTTAAATTGGAGTCCTTCATAATGTGTAAATCACATTATAAGTACTTTACTTAATAAGAGATCCTCCGATAAGAGCAATAGAAACCAAGTTCGTAATAATGCTGAAGATATAAGTAGATTAAAGTTTTAAAACAAATTAAAACTCCTTTCCTCTGAATACAAATCTAACTTTGAATCTGTGTCTCCACATCTAAGCTGCTTTCTTCAGTTGCACGAGATTAACAAAATAAAACATAATTTCGTATTGCGCACGGTTACCTTTATTAGAAAATATAACCAACATAGCGAATGGCTATTATTATTAATTTTCATTAATGTTCGAAGCAATGACACCTAAGAATCAGTACCATTTGTATGAATCCTAATAATTGCACTTGCTCTTAGCAAAATCTACCAATTGCAGTTACACAATAAATAATCGAATAAAACATTGTACACATGAAAACATGACAAATTCGAAATATCATCAGAAGAGGAATTCAGGTTTAAAAATAAAATCCTTAATAATGGTACGAATCAAGTCAGCTTTTATTGCTGAGGTTCAATGTTAATTTATTTCTGATCTAAAAATCATACAGGAGATACTGAAAATCAACATTGCTTAATGGTTGTATATAAAAGTTGTAATGATTCACACATTCCTAGTCTTCAATTATTTTCTTAACTATTTTTACACTTTCTTCCGATATGCTTAAACGACAATGAGGTTTCGTCACTGCTGCTATTTAACTCTCCTAATTTTAATGTTGATATTGAACTTGTCTATTTGAGTTGGATTCTGTCCAAAGATGCCAGAAAGCTTATTTATAATACACTTTGTTGGCACCTCATAATTCTAAACATATTGTAGTCGTCAAACATCCGTAAAATTCAATATATTTCGGTTTTATATTTCTGTATACTTGATTAATAAAAATAAATCATTCTTCCTTGTCTTGATTTTACTTCGATAATACTTACTGATAAAATTAGCTAGTCAAAGTGTAAACGCACGCCTACTGATACATGTAGCTTAATATAGCATTGTAAATAATTTACTATTAAAATATAAAAGACACTAACACACTATTCCGTCCAAAATTATGTAACTTAAAATATCGTGATCATTAGCATCTATTGTAACTTACTAACTTTTCACAGCTAGATTAATTCTTTTAGCCAATTGTATGTGTGCATATATGATTCATGTAACAATGAGTTTGAAAAATATTTATGCATACATCAAAAGAAAACAATGTATCTGATAGAAAAATCGTTAAAGAAATCTTTTAAAATAATTACGGCTACCAAAATTGACGTGTTGGATATCGGAAAACATGTACTAAGGAATTTGCGATACAACCACATTCTGTAATAATATCTGATCACAATATTATGGTAAGTAGCGCACGTTGAAGATATTTTACTGGTTTTCCGCAGGCTGAATTTCAGTCGTAGATCTCTACTCGATGATGGACATGAGAAAATTAATAGACCTTTCTAGTGATCATGAAAAAGAGGTGTAGATTTATAAATATAAATTACCAAACTTGGTAGTGTCTAATTCAAAGCAAAAAAGTGTACTTTGGGTGAATTGAATGTTCGGACCACGTGCTTTGATCAAGATATTGGATCGAGGCCGGCTAAATATTTTTTACTACGCTTAGGACAATCACGCTCCACGATTTAAAAGCACTCCATGAAGAAAATGAAAATGAGAATGAAAATAGGATGAATGATACAAAATAAAAAAAATGCATTATAAACGGTAAATACAAAAATAAGTTTATTTACTAGTTACTAGTTTAAGATAAGCAGTATGTAACAAAATGGAAAGTTATTTGGAAAAAATGTGGGTTATCAACTAAACTAAAGACTACTATTTCACTCTGCGATTGATATCGGATTAATAATTGACTCCTCCATCCTCATCATCTTCTATCTAACTGAGATAGTAAGGATTATAAGGGGAAAATGCTCGAGTAAACTTGAAACAAGTTACCTTCAATGATCTATTAGTACGGGTATGTAAAACAAACAAAATTTACAAATCAATTTAAAATAAGAAAATGAAAGTTACAACACTAAAATTCTTGAAGGGGTCGGTGCAGTGTTTCAATTCTCCGGAAAGACGGTAACATTTTCCTCGGAAAATTGGATCTCGATAGAACTACCATTGGTTGTTTGGAGCAAAATGGTTACCAGCGCGGCATTATAAAGAGCGTGTATAATGCTGTCACAAGGCCATTTGATCACAATTATACACACACAAAAATTACACCGCGAGAATTGTAGTGACAGTCATAGAAGCAATACAGCTTAAGAGGTCACTACAACTAAGCACCCACCGCACATAAAAAAAATATTTACAGGACCATGATCTAACAGATTAGAAAGAAGAAAGATTCAAATATGCTGCTATCGCTACAATAAAAAATAGAAGAAAATCAATTATGTTGATATGAGTACGTAAGCAGATGACACAGGACAAAGTTTGTCTTCGGTCTTAAGTTAAGTTAAATCTGGAAGGAAAAAACAAAGGAAAGGTGCAGAATGGCAACCCGAAAATCTGAATAAACCCTCCAAGTATTGAAAAGAATGGCGATAGATATGGAAAAGGACACAAGCGTACCACAAATACCGCCTTACACACACGTAGCTGGGTTCCAGTATTAAATAATTTTATATCCGCTAAAATGATAATTGCTATTGCAAAATTAGAAAAATATTCAATCATTCTTATGTTTTGAAAAGTTAGTTTGAAAATGATCTATTAGTATTTTTAACAGATAATATTTAGCAACCACAATTTTCGGTATCACTTGAATCAAGCGAATAACTTTAATAAATAAATAATAATGAAAAAATCTGATTCTTCACTCATTTGATTGTGTCCACGTCTATAAATAGTGTAAGTTGCCATGTACGTCCCTAAATTATCAAATTTTGTATAATACACATACAGGGTGAGGCATTAATATTAAACATATCACAAAACGTTATATAAAAAAATCATAGATAGTCTTAAGCTACAAAATTATTTTCGTATATACAGAGTGTTTCATATTGCCAGGATAAACCAAACATATATTTTCTTAAATGGGACACACTATATATTATTTCAAATTTAGATTAAGCATATCTTCCTCATTCCTTGGATACAAGATTTCATTGAGTTATACCGCGTATTTCAGAAGTTATGATCTATTTTGTCTGAAAATCAATACGTGTTCAACGTCCTGTGTATTCCACACGAAACAACTTGATTTTTTTTTGTGCCGGAATGACTTTTTTATATTGTTACAGTTTCATGGCAAAGTGATATTTTGCCAATATTGCGAATTGTGTACAGGGCGATTCAAACCGCAAATGGATTATTTTCTCATCTTATTTAAATGGAATACCCTGTATTTTATATTAAGAAAACGAAGGACGCTGTATGCACTTTCATTTTTATTAACCACTCCCTATATCTAAAATCGTTAATTTCTGCGATATTTTATATTTTCATGAAAGGTGAGCTTTTTCAAAATGATTGTTAAGATATCAAATTAGCCATGAAAAAAGGACAGTAAAAGACCATTAAATCATATATTGGAATAAACTTATTAAATAGAAAACAAGCACAAAATGTTAAACTTATACCGGCAATTAATATTAAATATTCCAAGCCAAATGTTCGGGATATAACGGATTTCACAATAAATGTTCAAAATGTCCACCAAAAAGATCAAACAACGCTGAAGCCATTCTTCGACTAATCCATGTGTATTTTTGTATATAACATTTTGTGATATCCTTAATATTAATGGATATATTGAGCTTTGACGCACTAATGCCTCACCGTGTATGTAGTTATAATTGTACAAGTGTCTTGTTTTTCAAGCCAGTGTAAAACTTGTAACGATAAAGTTACAAACTCGAGACCGTTATACATAGTTAATTAGAAAACTATTTTCCTAGGCATTACTGGCAAGGATATTACATTTACTGGATATAACGACTCAGAACAAGTAAAGCCAGTAGCTGAGGTTTATATTTCAAGTTAAAATTATGCCTTCACATAAAAATAATCCCCTAACACATGTTTCTTAAAAACTACTATGTCATTCTCCTCTTTGAAGCTTGGGCGTTCTACACCGCTTACATTTTTGGACCCCTTTTAGAGTGTATTCTCCTCAAGTGGTTCCGGAAGCTATTTGCGGTAGATTTTGAGGCTATTCTCCTGGCAACTTCATTTTCATGTAAAGCTCCTATGGGATGTTACGCATATAAATATCGCCGTTTTTTTAGTCGGTCTAAGATTAATAAAAGCGAAAAGTAAGATTGCTGATGTTATCTATCTTACACACTGTGTTAACATTATATTTTTATGCATTATGCATATAAAAAGTAACGTTAAACTAATGAAATGGTTGTTTTTACTTGTATAGGCCGACTAATTGTCCTACATTGATTATTATTGACTTTCTGAAAATCACTTTTAACCGCACTACATTGAATGATTTTATCTTTATGTACAATATCGATTCTAGTATCTCTCTTGAGAAAATTACTCCGGTTAGATATCGCTAACGACCAGTAATCGTATCAGTAACTTTTCCAAAACTGTAATGTAAATCTATAAATACACTAGCCGAGAAGGTACTAAATAATTTAGACAAGCACATTATTATGGTATGTAATCCATCCTAATACTAAATTGTCCAATTTGATTTAATTTTTACTTCAATTCAAATGAATGAAGCACACAATTCAGTGCAGTGCGAAGAACAGCATGAAGGGACCGAGCAGCCGTACCAAGACGAGCATTCAGTAACGTTTACGTACTCGCATCATTTATGTTCGTGACTTTCATGAGTAAGCATAGGCGATACGGACGCATGAATATTTACACATAAAATAATGGCAAAAAATATATTATATAACGTGCTGAAATACTTACTCTTTTAAGAAGCTTCGATGAAATCGCAAACTGGGTAGCATCCATTAAATATTTGAATCATTAAATGTTTTCGCACTTGTACCAGTCAAATGAGTACGGCGTGCGAAATAAATATGTTTTAATTATGAAAACGACCGTTCCATATCGAGTGATGTTATATTTGCAAATTTAAAGTAATCCTTGTGACAACTTAATAGATCTTTCGACACAGCTTCACAAATTTGTCTTAGCATGAGAAAATCTGAATCATTGTCAATAACACTTTCATAGAACACATAACCACAATTTTTATCTTTCAATTCTGCTTTAGTTCTTGTTTCAACATAGTCACGAGCAGATGGCATAACGGTTCGATAATCGTAATGTTACAATACGAAAAATACGCTGTTGGCCTTAGCAAAGAAACGGTCACGTTAAATGTGGAGGGGATGGACTGACAAAGACAGCACACTGTGGCCATTGGAAGACTAAGTCGTACCGAGTGTACTTACCTAACTGCGATATTTTCTAAGTATGTGTGTACTGATAAGCACTCAGAACGACCAGTGGAATAATTAGTATTATTCCACTTGTTTAGTAACAAATGCTTTTATACGGACGCTCGAGATTCCGTGCTACAACAGTTCGCCCCTGCATGTTGTTCTCCGCACTGCACTGAAACTTGATTCTCTTTGCTGCCGAGTCTAATTATGTATATGCATTACATACTCATTTTAAGGCACTATCTTATCAAAATAACACTAATTTCAAACATTTATGATTCTATCGAGTGTGTGAATATTTATGACAACAAAATCTGGAAAGTTTCTTTTTCTTCTTGTTTCAAAATCCATTTTTATAGTAAAATTATTAACATAACATTGTATAGTGATGCAGAAGACTTCAATAAATTACGGTCACTTTGAAATTCGAAGTAATTATACGTAAATGTTGATAAATGCCAATAAACTTATGACTGTTGTTGGATACATCTCTTCTAAAAACTAGCTTTCAGCAGCATAAAAATCGCAATGGAGACTGTGGCGAGAGTTGGTAATAACCAGATTTCCAGAAGACACGTGCGTAAACAAGTACGATATAAAAAGTTGATAAAAATATAAAAATCAAGTTTTAAATGTAGAATTACAGAAGAAATTATTAAGGATTAATACATAAACAAATTAAGGATGAGACAACTAGGTATTTGAACAGTTTAATGACTTTATATCTTACTTCTTATTTTATGTGCAAATTTGTATGCACCCGCCGGTGACTACTGGCACAAATTTGCCAACTCTAGTTATGGAAGACGCTAATATTACTTTTGATTATACTCTCAAAAATAAAATTGACGATCGCTACGTTTTATAACAAAAAACTTCAGAAAAGGAATATCTGCTTTGGAGTTATATAAATCGACAGAGTACGTACTTGTAAGAGATAAAATCTCTACAATACCGATGACGGTGGTTTTAACTTGAGATTGCATTCTGGTTGTACGTTAAGCTAAAGAGCTAGAGAGTAATCAAAGCCGCTGTGTACAGTGTACAGTCTGTATCATCCACTACTGATGGTAATACGATCGCTGATAGTCTTTAAAGAAATCAATGTTAAATTTGTCTCCAGATTAATACAGTAAAATTAGCGCTATGATCAATAGCTATTACACTTCCTACCTCACATCATCAAACATAAGACTACTGCAAGATTCTGAAGGTTGTCACTATTCTGCGGTTTTGCAAAACCAACACATTTGTTACTCTTCACAAAAAATAATAACAAAACTTCTATGACTTCCGGGTATGGAAAGAATTTATTGAAAGGTTTACTGGTGCAGTTTTACTCACTAATGTGGATACCAATTTGCTTTACCGAAATATAATAATAAAATTGCACTACCAACTATCCTTCGCAAAATATCAAAACCTATTTCTATATATGTACATACTTCTGGTAGAAATGCGGTTATATCCTAGCTAGGCTAGATAAATTTGTTCACCCGTACCACATGCGTTTTGAGAAATCAAATACCTAGCTCTACGTATGTACAGTGATGTGCACTGACTCACCCCTCGAGGGCAGTCGGCTATATATCGTCGTACATAAGGGTTATATTTATAAAGTTTTATGGCACTTTAAGTCAGTACTAAAGCACGTTACTGTACATATACATGTTCTTCCGTTTTGTAATCTTAACTATCATGGCACTGAATAATGAATGAAGAATGTGTACAACTTATGTACCGACTGTTAATTTATAAAAAGGTAATATGCTGTTATATTGTGTGAACAGTATCGTTTACATTATTATCAATACACACGTACATACATTTACTTCCAATATTTGAGTGGTACTTCTTATGTGTATGTGTGAACTTAACTTACATGAATAAATTATACATAATTGCTCAAATGACTTTTCTTCGTCGTATTTTTCTTATAGTTCTTATAGTAGTTTACATATATGTATGTATGTAGTACATATGTGTAATCTTTACATATTATGTTATTTTATATTCAGTTCTACATTAAAATCACTGAAAAAGGAGTCGAATACCTTTTCAACATTGCTCATTTAGGACTCTGGGACATAAAGTTATTTAAAAAACAGTTCTAAATTATGCGAAATATTTTTACACAACGACACGCTGTGATCTTCTCAATCTGAAAAGTAAATCAAAATGCAAATGTACATTAAACAGGAAAAGTTTTATAGAAAAAATCGCAAGGGCTATTAAAGTCGTCGCGTTTCCATGACATCGGCCTAAAGAAAGACGTAATAATTGTAGATAACTTGAGACAGAGTAGGCACATAAAAAAATCTAACTTTTAAATTCGCAATTTCCATAAATTGTCAAGAGGTCTCCAAATCAGCGAGGATTATAGTCTTATTTCACTAATCAATTCACTTAGGAGTACCAGCCTTTTACATAATTAATTGCATAGCGCTGCAGAATACAGATTGACTGTTAACTAATTTTCTTTAAAATCTCTGAAACTTCCTTAAGCTGTGGATAACTTTGAAACAACCGTAGCGTTAAAAACGTGTATGCATTGGGGACATTTGCTGCAACAGGGTTTGTAGGACTTTCGAAATACATTGTTATTGTTAAAAGTTTATTCTAATTAGTTGCCTTGAATCCCCTAATGTAATATTATAGAAATTTATTCAACTAGTTGTTAGTACCGCGCTAATGGTGGAATTTATATATGATTGTCGTTATTAGCATGAAGCTTCGGAAACAAATATAATCTAAAATATAGTTTCACGATAAATTATATTTACATACATAAAAGAGCTATATAAATAGTAAATAATCTTTATATAAAGTACGTAGATGGATAACTAGATTTTGTATAAACGCAAAACGTATCTCACAATTACACGTAGGAAGTGCATCGGCACATGCCAGCAGCTTACGCACGCAATTTTGAATCTAATTTAAATTATAAGAAACTTACTACTACTACTTAAAAGGTAGGCTGTGTCTTCTAGTATATAAAAAATCGTACACTTTTTACGATGTCTCTTTTATTTTGATTTACCTTGTGGGAAAATTTATGCCTGCATTTACTGCTATTCGAAATATTCTTATTTCTAATATGGGTAATATGGGCTAACATTGGCTTTATTAATTTTAATCTTGGTTATTTTTATTCTAGGAACTCAACTGGATATTTTATCACTACTTGTATACCTTTTTATCATTATTATTAATTATTAAATTATCAGGTCATGGTTCTCACGTACATAAATATGTTGTGTGTTACGTCCTATTCGATGGCAATAATTGCTCGATACTTCGAGATATTGTGATTGGTAGAGAGAAACTGTAAATCTGTCAAGTACCATTTGTTGTTTAAATAGTTAATTTCGAGAAAGGTTTATCAGTTGAATCTGTTAATTCAAGTGAATTTTCACGTCTCAACTGACAATGTTTGACAAAATTTATTACAACTAATTTGGAAACGAACGCAGATATGCAAGGATTTTCTAGGCTATACTCTCCAACAACATTGCATGTGGAGATTTGTAATTTGAACGTTATATTAGTTGACGTTAAGTACTTGCACAGTTTCTGGTTAATTTGACTTAATTGTTCATTGTTTTTATATGGAGATCTTCTTCCGATGCAGATCTTACACGGTTCTATGTATATTCAATATCACAAGTATTTGGTAGTAATGGTGTATCACAAGTATCAATTTGTGTCGTATCAAGATTTTAAAATAAAACTTCAAAGGCGGGAGTTTTGTTGTGATTGACTGTCATTTCAAGTCAAGCTTTCTGGTTTATATTCGTACTTGATAATAGAATTCATTATGAAATCAAACGGTGCCTTTTTGACGATTTTACTTTCGTATACATGAATCGCCCAGCATTATAACTAATAGCAGGTGGAGTCACCATCGTTTAAAAAATGGTACCTTTCATTTTGTGTGGTTACATTAAGAATAGGTAATGATTAAAACGAACTTATACCGCATAACAGAGCTATGTCGGACAAGTGATTCAATATCGATATCAATTGATGACCGTTCAATAAAATTCACGTTTAAAATTGTAGTGCAGCTAACCTAGTAGATCAGTATAGTATTAAAAGTATGCTTGGCCAAAGTTGAATTATTTTCAGAAAATATTGAATTCACGTCGTAATTTTCAAATGTTTATAAAACTCTGAAAACCTTTGTGTGGAAACAATACTATTAAAGCTATATTTCTTAAACTAAAGCAACATAGATTGTTTCCGTTACTCACTGAAGGTTTAAAAAACTTGAATTATTGAAAAAATCCTTTTGTAGATAATATCGAACATGACAGCTGAAAGGTTTGCCCACTAATTAGCGACTACTCGTATAAACGATTAGATAACTCCAAAATGGCTGTAATAGAAGTGCACGTGTCAGATAGACAAACGGCGAAACAGTTTTCCGTTCCCAAAACGACACCATACGACAAATATCCCGGCATGCCTACGGATATTGAGGCGAAAGCCTGCCATATTGCCAACAGAAGATAAGTGTTGTCTTACTGTATTTCTCAGAGCTACTGAATTTAGAATATCTTTTATAGAAAAAGATTTAATGGATTTTTTGGAGCAGTATATGTACTAATAGAAAAGTACCACAGTAAGCGAATTTGACGGTAACATGTGTAGATATGCTCCTACTTTTAACAACAATGTTATAGACAAAACCGTACGCAATATCTTTGCATACAGTTTAACCTACTGTGAACAAATTTTTATATTCTACCAAAACAGTTATAAGCCAGTTTCCTGTTGCTAACCTACCTGATTTACTCCATCTCATTGAGTAAGTAGTGAAATGCCAATATATATAATCGCCAGTGGCATTGACCTTGGCAAAAAGGATTCCGATTCTATTCTCGTTCACGACACAGCGCCTGACGAGTTGCAAATGCAGTCTAATATTATTCGCTATCGGAAATACTCTAATAGTATTCTTTTGAATACCAGTTTTTTGATATTTTTGGCCTACGAGTTAGTTACTTAAATAAAATGCTGTAAGATAAAAGCAGAATTGGGCAGTGGTTTTCGATTTTTATGAGGTAGAGCATTTTTGTAAATATGACGTAAGTATCTACTAGTAATTGTAATAATAACGTTATGAATAACTGTATAATTAATTATTATTAAGACGATATGCAAACATTTTTGTTTTCACTCCTACAAAAAAAAACCAATAGTAAAATAAAGAATGTCTAATTTTGATATGAAAGCGTGTTTATTAGGATCCAAACAAGACTGCTTGAAAAGCATTGTTCTGCATAACATAGGTATACAAAGCAATTTACTGCAGCCGCCATAATGTAATTTTGACAGAATGTGTACCATTGCTTTACCAAAAATCATGAAATATCTGGTTTAGTTTTTGACTTGAGCTATGCTTTTCATACAAATAATATAAACTTCATTTTACAGAAACTTGATATGTGTGGCATGTCATGCAGTGTCATGAACTGGCTGTCTCTACCTCTGTGGTGGTCACGTTGTTCCGGAAGAATATATTTTGGGGCGTTGTATAATTTATGTCAACGATTTGCCATATAACATGTCTTGAGCAAACATATTACAATGTAGTACACGGACAATCCCTGCATGGTGGTGATTTTTATGGATCACAGGGAATTGCAAAAAATCTTGGAGGATGTATTTGCAAGGCTTAAGTACTATTGCAATGGGAATTCTCAAATATCGATTATTCATAAAACTAAATGTGTGTGCTTCTCCAATAAAAGTGTACGCCGCAGAGAAGACAAACTTTTCTAACTCAACATAATCTAAGGTTGAGTCAATATATTAAGTTTATAGAAAGCATCGTAGGTAATAAATATATATGAGAATATGAATGACGATTATTGTATTGTATGCTATTATTATGAAGTTCACTGCTTCGTAAGCATGTTGTTGTTCCAAGAGCAATGTGTTTTTACTGCTTCATTGCAGTCACTCATATCCACATGTTGCAGACGAATATTATAATAAATATGCAAATTTCTCAATGTCTAACAATTCAAGATTTATTGCCTGTTTTCGTGAACGCGGATCAGTCGTAGGCAACAAGAGAAAACCATCGTCATCGGCTGTGTTGGCTGATGCCAAACTAGCTAATTTCGTGCGTATCATGTTGGTAATATTTAGGAATCGCAGGAACAGTATAATGGAAAGCATCTAGTGTGTAGATACTTTGAGATGCTGACAACCATGGAATTGAACAGCTCGACTATGTTGCCTCCACTGTTGGGGCGTGAATACTATACTACTATTATTATAGTTACGCACACCTACATATATACCTACTAAGAAAACAAAAATTGTAGTTACATCAAAAGAACAAAAATATAAATTAAAAGAAAAATTATGAACAGTTCCTAAAAAAATGTCGAAACCGTTTTCTGATAGCATCTAATAAAGCAAGATATAAAGCTGGGCCGCAGCTTCAATCACTAAACATATGACAATGAAAGTCCTTTCTAATATGTAACACCTAATTTGCTAAGTTCCGTTCACGGAAAGCGGAATAATTTAAATTTATAGAAGAAATTTGTACCATCCACACGTTTTTGAAGATATCTTTGGATTGGTAAAAGATAGCTCTATCCGGTTTTCGCCGATTTGTTGGTAATTTAGCTTACTGTTTTTTAATTTGTTGTCAAAGATGTATGTTTCTATTTAATATTTTCCAGAAAAAACACTACTTCCGAAAAAATTTAAACAGCACCCTCTAGCATGCACGTCATTTATTAGATTGGTTCCAATTTATAAGCATTACATTGGAGGAGTAACGCTGTTTTCTACGAGACTAGTTTGCAAAATGCGGTTAAACAGAACTGGAATTATAAGCGTTCCTTCAATACAAGGTTTTCCCTCCTCGCTTCCCCTTATTTGAGAAAATACAAGAAAGTTGTCCGATGTAAAATTTTCAGTAGATTACGATTTTCATATTTATGATAGACCTTAAGTTGGTAAATTTTACGTAAAATAAGAATTAAAATTTTTGGTGAACAGTTACGCCCTTTAGCAGTCATCCTACGCTTTTCTAAATAATTTCCAAATGTTCCTTGACGTCATTTTACCCCGTAACATTCTTTCCAAAGCAGTACTGTAAATCGTTTCTGAGATATGGCCGAGCGACATGCTTAGTTGGCTACCCTACATTAATTACCCAATTAAGAACCAAGAAATATGGAAAAATTTTGTTATATTTGTAAATATGATTTTATGTTATTAGTTATACACATGTAGAAAAATAATTGTATTAAGACTCCAAGAAACACATTTTTGTAAAAATAAACAATTTTTGTTGTAATGCGATGGTAAGAAATTCGAATTATAAATTTATCTCTCGTCTTAGATAGAGAAATATCGCTTTAGTGCTGTATTAGAGAGATCTGTCACACATGCTTTTGATGTTTCAATTTTCAGTAACTGCAATTTAGCTTTAGCTTGTTTATATTATATTGCAGAATAATATGACTTTTTTGACACCGAAGTGTATTATTTTCTTGGCGTATGTAAATACAATAATGCAATTTTTCCCAAACGCCAATTTATGTTAATTAAATTGGCGTTTGGGAAAAATTGCAATATGACTTTTGTTTCCCGCCATAAACTTGAGATATATATAACAATTAAAATTGTTGCATAAACTTTGCGAACTCATTTTCAATTAACTAAGTTTACTTTCTTTTGCAACACTGCAACGCTTATTTAGCAGCTCATTCAACAAGTGTCTAGAAGAAAAGTATTATAGGAGATATCCGCATTATCTTAGCGCAAGGCACCTGCACACAAACTTTTTCTAAACATAAATGGGACATGTATACCGTTTCTTTTACTTTTTTTGACAGGTTGCTAAATATTGATGCTAAATATTTCAGATTGATGGAAACGATATTTAGCATGTTTGTATTCTCGTTTCGAACGACGTAATTTATAATATCAATTTGCTAAACCCTTTAGTTAGGTAGACAATTACAAATGTGCAACTTTAAAAATGTTAAGACCGGAAAAGGATCCTAGCTGATTTTCTAATGTTAAAAATGTTTGACTCAAAGTTGTTTACGTTATCCGAACAGTTTATTCTAGTAAAACCTACGGTTTTCAACGTCTATTTTGAAAGTCGTAATGTAGACATTCATTAAGCGAAAAACCTATTGTAGTGTTTAATGGATCCACGAAAATAATTACAAATCTGGCAATCTGCCATTTGTGTCTATTCTAAAACTGTTATGTCGAGAAAACTAAGTTGCGATAGAACTTTAAAGTAATGTAATCTTAATAATTCTCCGCAAGGAAAGTAACTAAGATTGTTCCTTCTGTAACTAAAATGTTTTTTTTTCTGGATGGATGAACGATCATTTTTAACTAAAATACAGTTCGCATGATTTATAACCTAATTATTGAAATCAATTATTATTATACGTCAGCATCATATTTATCGTTTTTTAACTACCACAGTTGAAGTAATCTACTACCGTCAGTTAAATTTTTAAGCTATACATATGTATGAGCAGAAAAGTTGTCTACTACGTGCATTTTTTTTTATCTGCATCTGGTATTTTATGTTAATTCTGCAAAATTTACTCTGACTTGCCGTATTTACTCGTCATGTCGTTATATGGTTATCTCCCACTTCATATATATTTTACACAGTGTACCTACCGGTAAAAATGTAAAAAATTTCTGTTTGCTTTCTACTTTCGTATCACTGGAAAACTTTACCAATCCGTAATAACTGTCTAACTTTATCAAATTGCTTCTTACATTCCATGCCATCCGCTAAGTATAAATTTAATTTCACTGAATGCTATAACTTCGGCTAGCAATATATTCCTAGTTTCTATCTAAACCTGATCGATTGCTGATATATGTGTGTACACTGCTCAACAGATGTAATATCTCCCCCTATAGACTCGAAATCAAAGTTTTCTTCCTAGTAGGAGTGGTCTGTTTTCAAGCGCTGTCTCAGGTCGATACCCTATTTACATATTTACCTGATGGATGGATTTATGGGGGTTCAGTCGCCGTAAGACAATGAATTTTAAACAAAGACTGTAAAATAACTTTTGAAATATTATATCGATCAAATCAAAGAATTGCAAAATCTGGACAAACCCATACAATGGTAAAGAAATTTTGTAAAATAACTCACGAATTGTATACTTAAAAAAATATGCAGCAACGAAAATGGTATTGGGTTCTTATCAAACAATATAGTGCTCCGTAGAAAGAAGATAACTTTTCAAAGGAGTAAAATTAAATTATTTCACGATCCTACATGACGAGTCAACCATTGTAGCTAACCATGGAGCAATGCTTGTCTCTATTAGGTATATTTTGAAGAATTCTGTATGTGTTTGTAAAAGTTCTGGAAATCTATTTAACAGAAGCACCTTTCAGCATGCTCAATAGTTATTTTGAAAAACATGAATATACTGGTATCTTTGTTAGATTGAGTGTACAAATGGTGCAAAATCAATGATCGAAACATCTTCTATTATTGTGGCGGAACGATATGCGGAAATGATCAACGAAAACTTTAAGTAGGCTCATTGATATATGCATAGATAGACGCTGGTATGGAAGCATATTCCTACATTGATTCCTCAACAGCATTTTATTAGTAAACCTAGCGAAAATATTCACGGGTATAAGAGACTTAATATATGTGAGCCGAACAACTGTATGCATCTACTACGAGGAAATGTAAATTTTAATATTTTTACTACACTACCAGAAAAAGAAAAACTCATTTATTTATCCTCTATCAATTCTCTGGAAGCTGCTTTTAAAGCGACTTTTTAATTGAGTTTTGGCTCACTGTAATGAAAAGTAAATGAATATCCTCTTGTATGCCTGCCATAACTGCTTCCCAATGCAGAACGTGTGAGAAAGTAGTCAACATTAACTAGAGCATTAATTTGTATAACATGAATACGATCAGCAATCCGTGATGTCAATAGCTAGAACTTTCGCCTTACTGGCAGCTTGGTGTTTGCAAGCAAAACATACCAAAAGATGTAGATATGTAAATGTTTGAAAATATATGAGGTACCTTTTAATCTGTTCAAAGTTGTTTACGTTTTTTTTAATAATATGAATAAATCATTAAAATTTTCGGAAAAAATTTTTATTTATATTATTATTTCTATGATCTAGAAAGAATACTTTAAACCAAGTTATTATTTTAATGAGTCTTTGGCAAATCTTCAAATCCACTTCATGTATTTTCTGATAAATCCTTCGCCTAATAGTCTTTATTCGAGCCTTTTACCTATTGTCGTATACCTTCGTGTCCACTGTCTTGTTGGGCGAGTAAAGCACAGCTTTAGGGCAGACCAAACCATAACATTTTTGAATACAAACATTACTATCATCTGTCTCTCCTGTAGCATGTCTAGCATACATTCTAGGAACACCTACTTCGAAAATTGCGCACCACACAATGATTTTACCCTGATTTATTTTGCCTTTTGTTTCAATTGAACATTGACGCCAACCGCATTGACACAATCTTTATAAAACTCGACATTGCCACGGATTTCTGCGTTAGGAAAAGTAAAATATTTCGTAATTCATGATCACAATTTTTTTATTAAGAAAGTGTTGATTTTGCAGGACGATATTTTGAAATTCTTTCGAGCTACGCGATAGTGTATTTAGGAAATTTTCTGCGTTTTCTGTACTGAATTATGTTTGCCAGTTCAGGGTTAATGATTGTACGAGATAGAAGAAACCAGAAAATCTAATGGCGTGTAACCTAATAGTTATACGAACTAATTTATCCATCAAATACTATTCATTATTATTCTGCAATTATTAACGAAAATATTAAATTATATTTATAGCTTATTTCAAATACACATTATTCCATAGTTCATAACTTTATAATTAAACATCTATTATAATCAGTCTATATCTATTTCTAATATTTTATTGGTACTAACTCTACAGCATTAAGGGTGGGTTTATCAATGTGAGAATAAATAAATTAACTTGCAGATAAAATTTTATTCATAAGACAATTACAATGAAACGTTTATTGAGTGTTAAATAGAAGTTATCTGCAAGATAAAGCATTGTACTTGCTAAATTTTATCTGTCAGTTACTTAACTAACACTTTTATCCTCACATTGATAAACCCACCCCAGTAGTATTACATGTAGATATAAATATTGAAAATGGATGTTTATGTATATGGAAAATCAGACATTTGTTTTATATCTAAAAATTATGAGATTTACGATTCCTTTTATTCGTCCTCTTTTGTGCGTATATATGTCTGAATCCTTTTATCGAACAAACAGATGTGATAGATTCAGATGTGTATCATTATTGGTCAAAACCACTCAAAATTGAAATATTAGCCAACAGGAACCGATTGCTTGATTCCAACACAATTTTTAATTGAGCGAAAGCACTCTCCCGATTACCACCTCGTGCAAGTATATTTTATCCTATCACCAACAAAATAGTATTATATGTAGCAATATCCATATATCTTCGGGGAGATTTTGTAGAATGCTATGTTGGCCCATTAAAGATAAGAGAAAATATATAATTCGAAATTTAATTTCATTGAAATTAGAACAAATATCAATGCATGAATAAATTGTCAATAACGTCGATAAGTATCGACATGTATCGATATAATCGATATGAAAAATATGTTCTACATTCAAAGGAAAGTTATCAATTTCCTTGAAAACATAATTTTAATCCGAGCAACTCTTATTTATTTCGCTGCAGTCAAATATATAATAATAATATTTCCACTAAGAATATAAGATATGAAAGTGTATGATTAAAAAGAAAGATTATCGGAATTGAATATTTGCATTCTCAGATGAAATGTATAAATACTTTTACATGTGAAAGTACTACTAAATTCGTAATGGAATTATATGCGCATATAATGTAAATAACCTACAACAATGCAAGCTTTTGCAGCCTTACTTTTACGCTTAGTTTAAAAACAAATGAGTAAGTACATAATATTCTCATTGCAAGCTGTAACTCCTGTAGTTGGACTGGTTGTGAATAGATAGCGCGAGAATTTAGAACCCGTATAGACATATACATATGTAGATAAATTATTTAACGACAAAAGAACATACTTCTGCGACTTCTACGACTGCCCTCTTAAAAGAGATGGAGGTATATATATATATATATAATACAAACATTCCACCTTTTAAGATGGACTGTTAACTGCGGTTGTCCTGAAAGTAGGGTTTATTGAAAAATTTGAGAATGTGTTTAAAACAAACAATTTATTTATTTTACACAATCTCAAAGAAAACTTAGGCTGTGTTCAAATCGATTCTTTGTATTTGTGAGTTAAACATTATATTCTATTTATGAGAATAACAATATATGTATTTTGTTTTTAAGTTTATTTCTGCAGTTTGAAGCTACCATAATCTTAATGTGGTTATACATCTCATTTATTAACTGTCATGTTACGTAATATTAATCTTAAGACATGCGACTACTTGATAACATGAATACGTTATTCTCGTGGTAAATTAGTCTTAAGCTATGTACTCACTTGAGCAAATTTACGCGCACGAACGCTGTGCGCACACAAATCCTTTGATAAAGGTGAAGAAACCGACAAGCGATGGATAGCGTTCGTGCGCATATTGGGTGTTTCGTGCGCGTAAATTTGCTCAAGTGAGTACATAGCTTTATGTTTGCCTATATACCTACGAACTTGCATATGCAAAATGATGCAGCTATATTCATATCAGGAATTTATTTTTTTGTGTATAACATTGTGACTGCATGGTAAATGTGAGGAGTTTTAACTTACGATCTAAAACTATTTTAAATATTCCGTATGTTTCAAATAGTAAACCAAATTTTTTAACAGTCACGGAGATTGTTAAAACGGAATGTTAAAATGATATGACGACATCTGTATAGCACGATTATAATGTGCTAATAAATACAAATATCACGTGAGTTCTGTATATATTCCATTCCTTTATAAGGGCAAAAGTAAGTTGTACACATAATTTTAATTGTTAAGAATTTTTAATATAGTAAGTAACTTAGGTTTGACATCAACAACGGCGCACAAACGTTGTACCCCTAGTCTCGTAAATTCGCTGAGAGCTTCATTTGCCATTCATCAACTGTACAATCTTCCTAACTAATTCCAGTGACACTTGAATACTGCGCTATAATGTTAACTTTTGTAAATATTGAGCCCAGTTACTGTTTAACGGAAAGTTCAACCTAGCTATTAGTTGTCAGTAATTCACTTAATTTTGTGTAGGTTGGAAATCCCCAGACATTTTATATTATTTATAACTTTACGACAATCTCCAGATTGCTTACAGTTCTCTGCCAGTATTTACATAGTACCTACTAAATAGTCCTAGATATTCTACCCGAGTTATTTCTTTATATTTCGCAATCGTTTAAATTTTGCAGTTTTGTGTGTTCTTGTGTAGGCAAACAGTAAAAAATTACACTATCTAAATTTCATACAGTATATAGATTAAATATTTAGTGTAAAATAGTGCAGAGATAAAAACACTTTCCAATGCATAATATACTCTAGTGTAGACTCTCACTAAGAGTCGGCGATCAACTTATCTTGTAGTGTAAGAAGTAGTACTGCTAAAAAAGTATGGTCTATTTTAACGTGTCGTATTGATCGATATTTTATGTATTTAAAAGTACGGTAGAAAGTTGTTAACCATGATTAATACAGATGAAAAAATCATCATGATGAATAAATCAATAGATACTACACAACTATTTTTTGGTTGATGTACTGTAATGTTATCACTGATAGGTATGTATGTATATTACGATTTTATATGCATATACACATATAGCTACTAACTAATAGTGAATATGAGCTCTTTTTCCTTTTTGTATTTTAAATGAAAAACAATAGTTTTCTACGAGCTGTTTCGGATTTCATTATTTATTATTACTTATTCCTTCTTCAGACCTATATAAATACATGTATAATAAAAATTTGCTTTTTTAAATCGAGAAACAATCTAATGAATTTGCATAGGGTTCATTGTTTTTCTAAAGACAAGGCACTTCTCAAAATTTTGCGAAACAATTTGATTAATCTGCGAAAATAAAAGAATCCTGTTTTTTGAATTCGCGGTGTTCTTCAAAGGACATTTTTAGTACGTTTGCCAGATATTAATTGATAGCATATTGTCCTTCCTTGATACCAGCATCATAAGATAGGATGATTTAATTAAGTTGAGAAAGTGCAGCTGGTTTGCTCCACCAAATATAAAATTAATTTGATTACCGCAATAAAAATAAGAATGAAGAGAATCAACCATAAGGAGCTTGTCACGCAAGATCTGCAATACCTATACAATATTCCTGTTAAGTATAGTTTCCCACCTGGTTTTTAACCCAAGAATGTAACAGGATATTGGAAAATGAAGATACAAATCTCTTGTCTACATCCCTGATCTTACGGATAAAATAAAAATGTTATTCAGAAATAGTAATTTAAGAATTTCATTTACATCCATTAATTCGTGCAACACATTTTTGTCACCACATTGAAATCCCCGATATCAAAAAATCAGCAGAATCAGTATACACAATTTTTTTATTTGTGGTTGGTGCATAGTTGCAGTGACTTCTTAAACTATATCGCTTGTTTGACTATCAACAACTGCAGCTCTCACGGTGTAGTTTTTTGAGGCTGTATAATTGCGTTCAAATGGCCTTGTGACAGCATTTTTATGTTTCCTCTGGTTATTCCACTCCTTATATGTATACCTATAATTGTGTTTAAATGGCTTTGTGACAGCATCATACCATCTTATGCCGCCCTGTTAATCACTTTCCTCCCATTGCCGAAATGTAGGTCGATCAGATTCCAATTCTCCGAGAAAAATGTCACCGTCCTTCCGGAGAATTGAAACCCGGCTCCTATCGTTCCGCCCCAATAATCAGCCGTCTAACCACTGCGGCTATAGACTTGTTAAAATTTAAATGCAATGATAGCTCCAAATTATATATTGAGTAAACTGCTCAGAGATGGCGTGAAAGAAGGACTCAACATCGTAGTGATAGTAAAATAAATCCCAAAAAATGCGCCTTAGTCACACATATACACACCAACAATCACATAGTAAATTTTAAAGAGGCTTTTATTACAATTTTATTTAATGAATCTAATTATAATAACAGAATTTGCCTTGAAATTTTGGCTATCAAACATTTTCGAATAACATTAGGTAATATAAAAGAAAAATCTTCGAACTCATCAAAACTAAAGGAGTCGAACACTACTTGTAACTGGCCAGGCAAACATATTCAAATACGAAAGATCATAAAAGACTATAAAAAGACTATCAATGAGACTAGATGACGCCATTACTACAAGTTTTTACAATTGTATGATTTCGAATATCGAAAGTTCTAACGAACCAGTTAACCAGACGTTTATTGTTGGAAGTAATTAGTGTTAATTTCGATGACCAAATGCCATCTTCCGCCATTGTTTGGATTTACTAAGGATGCCGGAATCTCTCACTTTGTTAAAAATTTCGAAATTGTTGTCCATACAAATCATGTCATTGATCGGAATAAAACATAATACGGGGGTTTGAGATGAGGAGTATAAATCGTAGGTATACAATTACTAGTCCCTTCAATTCGGGAATATTTGCGAGTTCAATCGCTATGTATATGCTATTTAATTGTTATGTTGGAGTGATTCTTCACCATGTCATTTCTGCTTTAAGATAATATATATTCAATCAAAGTATTGACTGTACTGCTCATCATTAACAACTCTGCCAGATGTAACCAACTCATGCTAAATAAAGACTACACCACATGAACAAGAACTGTCCGAATAATACAACCAACTATTGCGTGTATAATTTACTGCTTACGATTTATTTGAAAGCGGACGTCTATAGCACCACTCGCAAGGTGGGAGCTTCAGTCATCAAGATATGTATTTAAACCGTTCCGTTTAATGTAGCATTAAATTTAATCAAATTTCTAAAGATATTAACCTACAACGTGTATTTATAATTGCTTCTGTAATAGAATATTCGCATTATATATAATTTTAGGGTTAGCAGAGCAGAAAATTTGTTAGTATAGAACTTTACCATAGTTGAATAGATTTACATACAAAATTATTAAAGCGTTTAAAATCGACCAGTTTGAACTAAATGCATCGATAACGTTATATAACAATTTAACGAATATAATAGCTTCCAACTGAAATTCACTTTTAACAAACTATTTATATCGTAATCATTCATTAACCAATACATAGTTTTGGCTTTACATTTTTAGATATGTGATAAACCATAGATATCTTATCATTTAATCAAAGGGTAATTAATGATCTTTCTTATAGTTTTAAATGTGCTTAGACATAAATAAAATTTGGTAAAACATTATCAAATATGTGCAATTACAATATTATTCAATAAGTACGTAAATTAAAACCACATTTTGTTTACTCTTAAAAGCTTATAAGTAAACATTATTTTATTATTATTATTCTTGGCCTTTATTTTTGTTTTTAAATCAAATAAAATTTACTTCTTGGTTTAGAGGCACTTTAATAAAACTATATTGGGATAATACCCATATTACTATTTAAGTACAAGACGTTTCGGCATTTTTTCTGCCATTTTCAATTGTATAATCTAAGAAACTAAAAAATTAAAATTATTACAAGAACTATATTTTTTTTTGTATTGCCAACAAACCTTAAAATAATTCTAAAACAGTTGTTTGGTAGTAATATTATACCATTATGTCATGATAGACAAGCATAAATTAGATATAGCAAGTCACAATGCTCATACATGTTTACGTGTATGAGAAGTCAAAATTATTAAAGATGTAGAGAATTATATGTATATATCGCAAGTCCGTATGGGACAATAAGTGTTTCTTCTGTCCGATTTTTTTTTTATTTGGTTCTTTACAACTATTTATTGAAAGAGCGTTGTATACGTGTCTTGCTGATTAATACATTTTAAATTATAGGGTGGTAAATTTTAGAAAGCATTTGTATGTCACTGCGGTCATTACATGCGTTTTTATTGGCTTTTATATGGATCATTTCCAATACGCATCTAGTTTCTAATTTGGTTCCTTTGGCAACTATTTTAGTGTTGTCAACATTAAATGTATGGTTTTCGTTGATGGTGTATTTTTTTAATGCTGTGACATTTTAGTTATATTTGTGAGCTTTATATAACATGGAAAAATTCAACAACACAAACAAACAAAAAAACAACACCCAGAAATACATTTCAATTCATTTTCAATTTATTATGATTGTACACATTCACACATAGTCTTGATAGATAAAATATTATCGTTTGTGAAACCTATTAATTCAAATAATTAAATAAATAATGTTATGGTCAATATAATGGTAACTAGAGGTAACTTATTGCTAATATAGTAGTAAACTAAGCAACCCTAGGTGGCATAACACAAAGTATTTAATTAGAGTCACTTTGTTGCATTATGACAATGTTGTACGCGGCATTTCATCATTGAACATGTTTCCATTAAATCAGAAATGCTTTCCAATACCGATAAAATGCACTGAAATGGAAATGGTTATAAAGATACACTGTTTTACGAGTACAATATTCGAGGAATTGATAGTAAGTTTTATGTTCTTATAAAGCACACAATTTAAATTATGGGTTGTCATGCATAAATATTGACGCGTCTGGTGAAGTATAACGTTTCATACGAAATAAAAGGCAATATATAGAATAAATGTAATCGTAATTTATTAAGTTATTCAACTACAAGTCGGTTTAATTAATAATTCATTATATTATACATATTATAAAGAGAATATTCAGCAGACTTAACACTATTTCTTACCACGGATGGACACCTGTAAACATGCCAAATCTTTGCTCATTCTGTCAGTACATACATACATACCTCCTTTATATGTTTAATAAGAACATACTCAGAAAAAACTTTTATTTTTTTAAGTTGGCAATAAGGTTTCAAAAGCTGCTGACTTTTCACATCATACTCCTTTAGACTTAGAAGTTACGCCACCTTTGTGGTGTGCTGTTCTATCTGGTTGTTCTGATTGGGTCATGCAGGTTTTCCTTGATGTATACTAAAAAATTAAAGTTGTACACTTGGTGTATTAAGTAATGTCTTCCCCTTCGGAGAACATATCAAACTTTCTTCCGCTCACGCCGATTCGGTCGTTTTCGTTCGGTCGAGATATTCTTAATACCCAACTATACGTACATCTCTATACACAAGCTGTACGTCATGATCAGATAAATTAGTAAGCCAATAGGCTGCAATCATCTAATATCAGCTAGATTGCTGCTTTTTTCAAATATTGCTTCGTACTGATACTTGTTGTTGAATCCTAACACTTATTCAGTCTAGAACCAGTCACAATCTGTAATTGATTGGAGATGAAAATTGATATGGTACACTTAGCTGAAACATTGGAATGATAAGAAAATCATTGATTTGTAAGGTATTGTGGTTAATGAACATCTCAAATTATATATTGTCAGTTTCAGTACGTGACAGGTTATATGCAGAGCATCTGTAAGATGAGAATATTGTCCCTAAACAACGTCCTCTTATTATTATTATATACTTCGAAATTAACTAAATAACTCTCATTCAAGATTAGGTACCAAATACCTCGACGCCGCTCTAATAAATTATTTGTAATTATGTATTACAGTACTGTAGGAAAATATTTTACCTACTAGAATACTGGTTCCGGATACTATGCATCCTGTTATACAGCATCTTCATTCTATAAATATCATATTTTTGCCAATACCATTTCGGTTTTAAAAAATCAAGATGACTTCAAAGATGGTAGGCCGTCTAGTTTTAAAGGTTGTGGTACATCAGTTTTGGTACCTTCGCCATCAGCTGTATATGTTGCAGATATTACAAGCATAGTCCCTAACAAAGTATGTATACATTTCAACTCTTTCAATGTAGCTACCAAATCTTCGCAACTAATATTAGATTTTAATAAAAATATTTTCCACTACATTGAAAATACCTTACAAGACAGCACATCTTTCTTCAGCAACAAACAGCTTAGAGACAACAGCGTAAATAAATGTACTGCTTTCATCATACTTAGTTAATATATTGACTTTTTTCTAACTAATAAATTACATTTGATATACGAGAGTTTCTGAAAATATGAGATATATAGCGACTGTCATACAGGCTGCGGAATTGAAAAAGCATGTAATCGATATGATAGCATCAATGATATTCGTATCCCATTGTGTTTCTCTTTAGATGTGTCATCAATGACCATTCCCTATACGCTGTAGATTACAATCATTGTCGTATTTAGTAAGAATTATTTTAAGAGACTTATATTTTTGAATTGCTTCCGTTGTGCGGCAATTTTCTTGTTTATAAGAAATTCGTTTTACCTAATGAAAAAAGGAAGACGAATAAAGCATATCCGATATACTCAAATTTAATAAAATCTGGGAAAATCTAAAAAAAATCTTTGGTATTTTAGATTTTAGTTTAACAACTAAATAGTTCTTGTAATGTGTTGTATGTGTGTGTAGTTTCGAGCAGTTGATGAATATTCTACCTGTAAAATGTATTATTAATGTTATTTAGTGCTATAATTTAATCATTTCCCTTTGTTAATTCTTAATAGTTTTTCTTCGATTTTACTCTACAGTTGAACGTAAATAAATACAGTTAATTATAGCTATCTGATTACTTCTGTATAGCAAGTATGAATTGCTGGACAACGTGGGTGTTGCAAATCGAGAATTTGGTGACACAATACATTGATTATCTATCACCCATATAAACTGACAGCACTGCAGGATGCTTATACTCCCCTCCCCCCTGTTCCCTTCATACATATAAATAAACTATTAACTACTATAATTCCATAATAACAGTTTAAGTCATAGTTACGCAAAGGGCTATATAAAACCAACTATATTGGGCAAATATGTGCGCTAGTCTGCCATGCACGGGTAATAATGCCGATAAGGTAGGTAATCCGATTCGGCTGGGCAGTAGCACCGTACGAACCGTACGTTGGAGAATACACCAAACTATTTAGTTTTCAGTCTCGTTTCTACGGGTGGGTTTATCAATGTGAGGATAAAAGTGTTAGGTAAGTATAACTGACAGATATTGCTAAATGGCAGATAAAATTTAGCAACTACTATACTTTATCTTGCAGATAACTTCTATTTAACACTCAATGAACGTTTCATTGTAATTATCTTACGAATAAAATTTTATCTCCAAGTTAATTTATTTATCCTCACATTGATAAACCCACCCTAAGACTTGTCTGTTGATGTTAAAATATTAAATGATATCGGGGCCTTCCGAGTCTCTATAATGAGGATTTCATGATTTTAACCGCGCTGTACTAGTGTAAGATATACATATTCACGGAACTGGTTCGCTAGAAGTTTTCGATGTTTCGCAAATCCTACAATTCTAAAAACTTGAAATTACTGATGGTGTCATCTGGTCTCATTGGCGAAACTATTTACGCTTTTGTATCACTTCCGATTTACCGGAAGTTCACGTCAACTTTCTTAATTAAAATAGCATGGTATGTTTTTTATGAGTTTGTTAGATCATCCATGCAATTCTGCATCAAAACTTATACAGTATACAGTCTTTGATAACAAATACAGCCGTTACAATCATTTCCTGAAATTCGAACAAATAAGCATAAGCAACATATGCTGTTCCGTCTTTATTGTAACGCGCTGTATATGAATACTCATACCAATCGAAAGAGCTCCGTAAATGGTGCCAGTCTACCATTTTTTTTTCTGTCCGTTTAAACATTATTTACGAAAAACGAAATTTCGGGTGATTTCAAGGGTAGGTTACGCCCCCTACACAAGCATCTCTGCAGCAACAGAGGGCGCCGTTGAGCAACACTCCGTGGGTTCTACAAACTGACGCAGTCTCATTGAAATCGGCGTTTAACACTTCGCATACTTCCCTTTTAGACATATTTACTGTATAAAAACAAACAGAAAACAACAAAGAAAAAGCATCACTTTTGACAATTATATAGAAACTGTAACAATACTTAACAGGCACATATTCTATTAGATATGTACATTTTCTCTAGGATGAAGTTTTGATCTGAATTCGATCGTACCTATATTCGTTCCATTTGGATTCATTTTTCAGTGTAGTGATTTCAATTTGAAATTACAAGCTTTGTTGTATTTATTCGCTTTTCACTTCTATCATTCGCAGAGCTTTAAACACGCCTGCTTTTGGAAATATTATCTTACTTCTGAGTATATAAATTTGCATATCATTAATCTATATGAATGACGCTAAATATTAAAACAAAAGTTATTATCTTATGTATTCAACCTCAACTGTACTAAACAAACTCTCAGTAGTCCATTGTATTGGTCTAATACACATGTATAAAAAGAAGTGATGACAATTAAGTCGGAAATATCGTGTCAAGAAGTTAAAAAGTAGTTGAAATGTTTATCACACATTATACACCACACAATCCGCATTTACTAAATAAAAGCTTCGTTTGGAAAGCGAATTTAATTAATCTGAAGAATTTCATGAAAGCAATATTTCTTTCAGAGCAATTAAATTTCCTTTGAAGCAAACCCATTTTTACTTACGTAGAAATTCTTGATCGAAACATTCGCATTTAATTTGAAAAGGTTAGTATACCTACATATATTTAATATAAATGTGAGTGTATAAATTACTACGTAACATATAAGGTTTCCCGTCATTTACCAAAACAACCACATATTTCAGGTATACCGTAAATGACAAATTTTAATTCCATTAGACTTATATACAAAATCTTACAACAACATATATATGTTTAGCAAGCAATTACTAACACTTTGAATGAACAACGAAAACAAAATGAGATTTTGTTGTGGAAATAATAAATCATTTAACAAGAATTAGCTTTAATTTGTAAACCCTTAGGTGACTTATACATAAAAAGGATTTAACCTTTATCATCCCGGCAGAGAATTTAAAGTAATTAGGTGGTATAATGTGGGCAACAACGAAAAAAAGTGGTAACCGCATCTGGACCACCATTTATATTCCTGTAATTGGCAACTCTAATGCCGTATTCCCACAGAGAGACATAATGGTCATTTGCAAAAAAAATCCGATTCCTAATACTATTTGTATACGTAACTGCCGTAGTAAAATGTCAGTTTGGTTTTTTCACAAACTCACAAGACTGAGTGGAACGCCGCTAATTAAGGTCACGCATATACATGTACAGTGACGTGCTTTAGTACTGACTCAAAGTGCCATAAAACTTTATAAATGTAACCCTTATGTACGACAATATATAGCCCACTGCCCTCGAGGGGTGAGTTAGTACTAAAGCACATCATTGTACATAGGTGAATACACTCATGTCTACCAGTGTTAAAATAGAGTAGTTAATTCTAAGGTATCTAAATGGATTAATTGGAGAATCTCAAATGAATAAGCTGATGATTTACTTATTTATTTAGTTATTAGTATGACACAAAGAATGTATGTAATAGGTCAAAAATAAAGATTGTTTAAAGCTACCTAATTATTAGTACTAAGGAAATAAAAGGCAGTTTGCGTAGAAATATTTACAAACATAAGTTTAATGAAAACTATATGCCTAATATATCCATAACAAGATTGTATAAACTTTTAGAATTTAAACATTTAAGTTTCTTGTATACAGTATAAAAAGAATGCTCTTTCAGAAAATTGCCAGATGTCGTCGAAAGGTTTGGTAAATGGTACTTGTAAACGGAATTTTGTTGTATATTTTTGTGCCAGCATGTAAAGGTCCCAAGCTAGTTAAATGTAAAGTGCATTCCGGACGAAGTGTCACTCTTAGTTCTAGTATCATGTGTGTGAATTTGAGAGTTAATTGGGAGATTCTTCTTTCTACTATGTATATAACAGCAAACTTCCAGAATATACAAAAACGCTAAAGCCAATATTCTCAGTTTACTGAAGATTGGTCTACACGTGTCAGAAGGATTGCCACCACAGATCCACCTTAGTACAGCGTTTTGTGCCAAAAACACATTTTTTGCCATTGGTGTGTACCCCATATTACCGTACTGTAGCCGGGGTTGCACTTCAGCATAATATACCGATAGCAGTGTTTCATATGTTACTTTTCCTCGGAAACATCTGAATAGAGACGCTTTTGATGAAATCTTAGCGGATACATTTTCACAGTGATTTTTTCAGGGTTGTTGTCCTGAAGCAGTCTGCCGAGAAACTTAACAGAATTTCTTTGGTTCAATATATCGTTCATCAATTCTAAATGCTACTATTCAACATACCTTTGTCTATACTCTGTTTTCTAATAAAAGGGACAAAACGCTTCAGCCCGCATCACATTAGGTAAATTTAATAACTGAAAATTTGGGGGTAATTTTAAATCATAGATACAATGAAATGAAATATGAGTATATGTGAACTTACTACTTATATATGTATATATTTAGTACTTAATTTCATGAACAGATCACATTTATAAAAAAATAATGGTAGTGGTTTATGCCTTTATGTTATGTTTATTAATATCCACGTAAAGAAATACAATAATAGTATAGGCAACATGTTTTTCAAGTTAACTGTTAATGTATATTTTTGTAATATATTATTGAACCATCTCTCAAAAACATCTGCATCCATTTCATTGTGGTAATCAGCTGTGTTTCTTCCCTCGCATACCAACATCGTCAACAAAACTATTTTTCGAACTAATGTGTAAAATAATTAAGCGTCTACCTTTACTAACAGGATTTCTTAGTACATAATGCAATTTTTTCCCAAACGCCAATTAAATTAAACATATTTTTATTTAAAAATATGACGTCCGGAGGTGGAGTCGAACCACCAAGTATGGCTATCGCGGCCCACTCGCAACACCGTTGCGCCATCGGGCGGCTTCAACACCACTAATAATCTTCACAAATATATGCGAACTAGATGTAATGACCTAGGATAGGCAAAAGTTTTGACACCGAAGTGTATTTATTTTCTTGGCGTAAGTACGTGTAGGTATATAATGCAATTTTTCCCAAACGCCAATTAAGTTAATCATAAAGGATTTACTCAATCAGCTGTGTTTACAATATGGCGGCACTAAAATTGGCAAATTTGAGCAGTGTATACATGACTGGCAACTAACCAATCATAAGCCTATATTTTGGCGGGCGATTTTAAATTTTGTCTCTCTTACTAAAAAACAAGGTATAGTATGAAAATGCATAAATGTTGTTTTTTCTGTATTCAACGCAAGTTCGTTATTGCGAAACCATCTGTATAATTTGTCTAGCAGATCGTTTGCTAGCGCTGCTAGGCTTTCGTTATTTGCTACTAATATGGCAATATCATTCGCATACATGACAATGTAAACTTCAGATAGAAATAACGTGATATAATTAATGATTGGTTTCGCTCTTATCTCTCGGATCGCAGACAATATGTAAGCGTGAGAGTTGGAGACACCTACATCGACTCGGACATTAGTCGAGTTTCATATGGTGTTCCACAGGGCTCGGTATTGGGACCAACCCTATTTCTTATATTTATAAACGATCTGACATTAATAGATTTTCGATCCCATTTAACCTTCTTCGCTGATGATACATCCTTGACCTGGCATGCTCCAAGTTTAGAACACCTGGAAAGCCTTAGTAGTACAGTTGTGGTCTGATGCGAATAGGATCAGCCTTAATTTGAGTAAAACTAAACTCTTACTATATAAACAAAATACATCAAATCTGAACGTTAATATCAATAATTTACTACTTGTGTCATATAGTAGTTTAAAAATTCTGGGTTTGACAACAGATTCGGATCTGGGTTGGTCGCAGCATGTCCGTACTCTTTCTGGCAGGTTCTCGTCTGGGATCTAGGCTTCATTGCACGGGCCGAGAGGAGACAACCTCATTATCAAACCTAAATCCTAAGGTGGCGGACTAGGCCGAGAGGATGCGTGGCTGGATAGAAGACCAATTCCAACTAGTCCAACCAAGGGGCAACAGGCGCACCCCATTGGATTATAGCCTTACTCCAGTAATGCGGGGCTCTGCTGGAGCGGACCAATATTTCCCCAGCTACTCGTGGGATCAACTATGGAGGATCAAAACAGAAATACAATTAAAACACCCTTTCCCAAAGCTAAAAAGCAGGGAAAAAACGCTAAAGATGGACCAAAGGCGGAAACGCCCGGCTCATCTAAGCTACCTAAGACCAACCTGAAGGTTGGCTCCGTCGAAGACGTAGACCTTATGTCCGACGACGAGATCCGAACAGCTCGACTGTCGGGAATATCCAGGGCCAAAGTGCAAAAACTGGTGAAGCAGGGTCAAGATTACATTGAGGCCAGAAGAGCCGTAATCAAAGACAACTTCATCCGGCACACACAAAAAGGCCAGGAGGACGCTATTAAGGCGCAACCACAAGCCAAGAAGGCAAGCAAGCCGCGAGAGTCGGGAAAGGCCAAGCGGGTAAGCAAAGTACCGGAGGGGACCGAAAAACGACCACGGTCGGCCGAGTGCGCCGAAGAGCAAAAAGCCGAAAACAGAGGGCTCGACCTTCAAAGATGCAGTCTCTTCGGTGAAAGTGGCGGTAGTTAGCGATAGCTACCCTGCTAATCACTTGGAACCGGACAAGCTTAGAGCAGTTCAGAACGCCTTACTGGCTGCCTACGATACGATTACGGAAGAAGGACCCCAAGTCCGTTTCGTAAGATGCACGCATCGACCGGGCCACCTTATTGTGACCTGTTGATACGCACGTCTTAAATATGCGTTGGCGCCGGCCCAAAAGAAAGTACAGATTCCAAAAAAAATAAATACACAAACTGCAAAAAACACCGGAAACCGCAACGCACCTACCTGCTACCCTTAAATTTGTTGCCTCTCATTCGGAGCGCCTGCCAGCTGCTGTGGAGACGGCGTGGTTCGAAAGTGTAGTTCGAGACGTCAGTACCCAGAAGTAAGAAAAAGGCGCCACTCAATTTAATTTAAGCTCCGTCGAGGTCGTTGAGTAAATTGAGAACCTCTGAGGTGGGACGGAAGAGTAGTGGGTAGGGTTCGAGCGCACGGTATTGAAATAAAAAAAAAAGTCGACCGAAAACATTAAGGTGAGTCACGAGACCGGATTTACTCTAATTTAGGCGAGGGTGAGCTATCATAAAAAAAACACAAGTCCACCTTCAAGTTGTAAAGTAAGAATATATTTACAAAAAAAAATAAAAAAAATACCGTTTGGTGTGCTTTCCCCCGAAATAAGGTAGGCAACCAACAGAACAAATTCCGAACGTATCCAGTGGGTTGTTATTCAAAGTACAGAAAACGAAAATCGTACAAAATTAATAAATTACCCGCAACAGTACCGTGGTGCACCAGAGTTTGCCGCTTACAACAATCGTTTACAAAATCATAAATATAAACCAACCCGTTACACAAGGTTGATATCGGTACCAAAAACTACAACAATTCTAAAGCTAAAATGCACTTGGTGCCAACGAATAGTCCCCACTGTTAAGTTACAAAATATACAAAACAAAACAAAAACTAACAGACCTGCACGGCCCAAAGGAAAAAAAACAAACACCGGGCTAGGTGAAGCCCTACCTGGTGGATCTACCAAGAAATACGTGCTACCAAAATGCAGCGATTAATCATCAAATGTGTGGCTTAAGGCCCAACGAGTATTAAAGACTATGCCGGAGGGGCTCAAAATAATTAACAAGAAAATTTACTATTAAAAATTAAAATTTAGACCTCTGACCTTGAACGTAGACTTCTACAATTTCACACAAAATATTACTGATAGCTCGACGGTACGATGGTGACTACGAGTTCCGTTGATTCCCACGCTGAACTGGGATCTCCACGGAAAAGAAAAAAAAAAGACTCACTCCCAATCTACCTCGTGCACCCAGCTCAGACTTGTAGCGACGCTAATGATCCTATACATTGAACACCTTACCCAAAATTTATGTACAGGGATTCACCAAAAATAAATTCTCGTCGGGGAAGATAAAAACCCCTTCACTAGAACCTCTAAAAGAAACATATAAGATAGACAAATCTAATAAGAAAAAGGAAAGGACTGCTTACCGAATTAAATTCGAGGCGAACCAAAAACGAGACGCAAAACGGACTTCAAGATGGACGCTAAGATGCTTGAGCGGCGAAGAAAGAACAATGGCCGCTCACAATGTGCTAATAATCCAATCCGCCCAATGGCGTCAAATCAACGGATATTTACCAAGGCAAAACGCTAATAACCATTCCAAATACCAAAATCCGCTGATAAAGTTACGTAGCCGGTGAACAAATCCGACAATTCGTGGCTTAAAATTTCTCCATATTACCACCAGCTACAAATTAGCACAAGCCGAAAAGAACGTCCCCTCACTTTAATGTCCGCTAAGTGAATCCTCGACCCTCGTAAGTAAGCCGTGTGCCATGAATCTACGCGCAGCACCCCGAAGACAGCTGAAGATCGTCATGCGCCATCTAGCGATAGTTTCACGAAGGAACGCCACGACAACTCTCAACAAATTCAGCAACAAAACGAAGAAGTAAGAAAAACTTAAAAGAGATTAAATCAAAATAACGCGAAAGAGCGTCCAAACCTCAATTATATAAATAATACAAATATCCCGAATTAAGTAATAGTTCCCTGCAAGAAAACGCGACAGAGTACGCAACTGTGAATAGTAAAACTCCCCAGGCTATTAGTGACAGATCAAGTCGTACATAACCTGCAACGATGTCATAAGACAGATAGGCTAAAAGAATACCAAAGCCATGAAATTAACCCAGGTAGGTGTATAAAACAAATACTAATTGAACTAAGTGAAGCAATTGTAGCCAATGAAACTCTGAACTCTAAAATCCTGAAGAGAAAACGTAAGCTGTGTACGACAAGACCGAGAGAAAACGCCAACTGATGGCTTTAAGAGCAAATGTTTATATTCCCTAAATTAGCATCGGCTGTTAATAAATAAATACATCCATCAATAACGAAAGGACTCGCCTGACAAAAATAAACCATTCGTAGAGTGTAAGTTCACTCTACGCAGTCTCACCTAAAGTAAAAAAGGAAATATAGCCGCAAGATGAAATATGCATCAGTCTTCAACACCCGAAACAGACCTGTATTACAAACAAAAACCCTTACACAGTCACGTAGCAGGTAAAATTATAAAGTAGGCTAAGTTCGCAGTAAACTAAAGCGAAATCTTTTAGGTCACCAAAATAAAACGTAACACTGTGCCGATGAGGACAGCGCCCAATGGTTCAAGGAAGTTGTTCCCGCTCTCAGGCCCTGGGAGGGCGCAGCCCTCAGGGCGTTGGAGGGCGGAGACATTCCAAGGCCGTGGGTTTGCACCACTTCTGTGCCTGATGAAGAGGGACAAAAGGTACCGGCCGAAAGGGTACTAAGCCGTTTAATGGTAAGTAACCGAGGCCTTAACACTAAACTTTCGACCGTTTGGAACTCCACCAAAGGGGACAAAGGAATAGTGTGGACCTTCTCCGCAGACAGAGAGTCGGCGGAGGAGCTCAAGAAGCTTGACCTACAGCCGTATTTTGGCCTAGGAAAATTAAGATTCCGGGTCAAGGAAGGGCAATCGGGTCTAGAACAGACAGGCGAAGATAGCGCCACTAGCGAGAAGGAACCATCCGATCCGAAAGGCACAGTGGCCACCGAGGTGGAGGCCCCTTCCGTCGACCCCAGCCCGGAAAGCCAGTCTTCTGGGAGCGGAATTAGCCCCCTCAAAAGGTATTCTGCCCCTGCGGGGGCTGTTCCAATGGAGGAGGACGAGGCCGCCGGGGGAGTGGCTGACAAGGAACCCTCTTCATAAAAATGAAGAGGGAGATCCAGGTCCTGCAGGCGAACCTACAACATGCAAAAGCTGCCTCAGCAACGCTTGTTAGGAGGTTCGATAATGAAAGCCTAGATGTGGCACTACTGCAGGAACCATGGCTCGTAAAAGGAAAAGTTACGGGCCTAACACCACAACAAGGTAAGGTATTATACAACCCTAGGTCAGTTAGGCCAAGAGCTTGTATACTCCACAGTTCAAGGATGACATGTACACTAATCCCGGTCCTCTGTACCGACGATGTGGTTACAGGTATCCTTACTGCCAAGACCGAGGAAGGGACTAAAAGCTGGATAGTCTGCTCAGCCTACTTCCCCGGGAAGGACAAGGAGTGCTCACCCTCCATATTAAGCAGCTTAGTCGCATATGGAGAGAAAAGAGGCACCCATGTAATAATAAGATGCGATGCAAACGCACACCATACAGCATGGGGAAGCACGAACACCAACGCACGAGGAGAGTCACTTATGCAATTCATATTTTCAGAGGGGTTGGAAGTAGCCAATATAGGCAGGGAACCCACATTTGTCACAAGAGCACGAGCAGAGGTACTTGATGTTACGCTATGCTCGTGCAAGTTAGTTAATACCATAAACAGATGGCATGTATCGGAGGAACCTTCGTGTTCGGATCACCGACACATAAGATTCAACCTGAACGTCAGTCTCACCGAGGCCAAGTACAGAAACCCTAGGGAGACAAACTGGCACGGATATTTAACGTCCCTCCAGGTGTCTCTCGAGGGAGGGACAGCGCCGGTGGACAGGATCGAGGGGTTAGAACTGGCAGTAGACCAAGTCCACGAAGCTATTATAGCAGCATACAAAGAAAACTGCCCAGAAAGAACGAGGCGGTACAAGGGCGCCAAGACAGTGTGGTGGAATAGGAACCTAGAGCAATTACGAGCCGAGGTCCGCAGGTTATTTAACAAAGCCAAATCCGACCACACATGGGAGACATACAAAACTAAACTAACGCAGTACAATAAAGAGATACGTAAGGCGAAAAGAGACTCGTGGAGGAAATTCTGTGAGGAGCTGCAAGATACCCCTGCATGCTCGCGCATCCACAAAGTCTTAGCCAAAGAGGGTAGTACTGCGACCGAAGTAGGTTTCATCAAACGAACGGATGGAACCTACACAAGCACTCATAAAGAGAGCATTGAAGAACTGATAAAGGTTCACTTTCCGTCCGCTAAAATCTTGAAGGGTACTCACGGGCCGGCCGAACCAGACCAAAGGCCGAACAGGCCGAAGCGAGACGACTGGAGGCTGGCCACAGAGATCACGAGACCCGCAAGAATTAGGTGGGCGATTAGCAGATTTGCACCATTCAAATCCGCGGGCACAGACGGGATCTTTCCGGCCCTATTTCAGAAAGGGATGGAGATACTGATACCACATCTCACAAAAATCTTCAAAGCTTGTATAGCCTGGGGATGGGTTCCAAAGGCATGGCAAAAGGTCAGGGTAGTGTACCTACCTAAGGTGGGTAAGATATCTGATCAAACGTCAAAGTCATACAGACCGATAAGCCTGTCCTCCTTCTTATTCAAAACTCTTGAAAGGTTGGTGGACAGGCATATTAGAGACACCGCGCTGAGAGAACAGCCGCTCAGTGACAGTACGCCTACCAACCAGGAAAATCTACAGAGGCAGCTTTAGATGACCTCAACAGGCTCATTTCAAAATCTATAGAAGACAAAGAGCTAGCCGTAGCGACTTTCCTGTATATAGAGGGGGCATTTAACAATGCCACCACAATCTCAATTATCGAGGCTTCAAGGAGAAAAGGAGTTGCGCCGAAGCTTCTGCAGTGGATAAGAGCCAGCCTGGAAAGGAGGATAATTACATCCACGATTGGCGAGGCTACCATCGAAGCGGAGGCGGGAGGAGGCTGCCCGCATGATGGAGTGTTATCTCCTCTTCTGTGGGCCGCTCTCGTTGACGACCTAATCCGAAAACTGACCAGAAAGGGTTTTTACTGCCTGGGATATGCCGACGACCTAACAATAGTCGTTAGAGGGCGATTTCCGAAAGTTCTGATGGAACAGATGCAAAGAGCTCTAAACACGGTGGACAGCTGGTGCAAACAAGAGCGGCTAGTAGTCAATGCTCAGAAAACACAAGTTGTCACGTTTACAAGAAAAAGATCGTTAGAGGGTCTGCAACCACTAGTAATAGGTGGGGAAAGAATACCACAGGCCAAAGAGACGAAATACCGTATGGCTGGATCAAAGGCTCACGTGGAATACGCATATCCAAAAAATAACCAACAAAGCTACTATTGCCTTGGGCAGGTGCAGGAGGTTATGTGGAAAAAACTGGGGCCTTAGCCCCAAAATGACTCTGTGGCTATATACCAGGGTAATCAGACCCATGATAGCATACGGAGCTATAGCTTGGTGGCCAAAGGTGCGACAGGCGGGGGTGGCCACAATACTGGGTGGCGTACAAAGACTAGCTTGTCTGTGTGCCACAGGGGCAATGAGATCGACCCCCACAGCCGCAATGGAAGTCATTCTAAATCTGCCACCGCTACAAATCTTTATACAAGGAAGCGCTAGATCTGCAGCTTACAGACTCATGCACAGTCAGGCACCGATAAGTAAATCGCACGGTGCAGAACATCAAAAACTACTAGATGAACTCAAGGCGGGGCCCCTAACGGGGACGCCAAGCGACGCCATGGTTCAGAAATTTAACCTAGATAGAAAATATCAGGTTATAATACCAGATAAGAAGGACTGGGAATATGGTCCCCCAGTAACAGCGGACTCAAGCTGGTGTACCGACGGCTCTAAAACGAACCACGGCGTAGAAGCTGGCATTTACAGAAAGAAGCCGTGCAAGGCCCTTTCATTGGGCTTCAGCAAGGACTTGACAATTTTCCAGGCTGAGGTTGCTGCGGTTCACCACTGTGTCAGAGAAGTAGACAGTTGGGCCGAACCAGGAAAAGGTGTCGCTATTTACTCTGACAGCCAAGCAGCACTTAAAGCGATTAGTTCCGCAAGTGCTGACTCAAAGCTGGTTTGGGACTGCGTAAGAGCCCTAAATGAGGCGGGCACCCTAAGGAAAATTACTTTGGCCTGGGTCACCAGCCACATGGGAGTGAAGGGAAACGAGGCGGCCGATGAGCTGGCCAGACGAGGCTCGTCAAGGCCTTTCATAGGAGCGGCCCCTTCCTTCGGCACTACCAAATCACAAATTAAGAGGTCCATCTACGAATGGTCACAAAACAAGTCCAAGGAATGGTGGGAAAGATCGCCAGGACAAAGACAGGCTAAGGAGTTCCTAAGGGAACAGAGGCCTAAGTTTACTGAAGACCTACTGAGTAAAGACAGGAAGTCAGTTGTTTACTCGTGTTACTAAAATAACTCAGTAGGATTCAACTGTTCAAATTATATCATTCAATTTCCATAGTAGATTCTTCTTGTTAGATTTAGATTAAAATGGAGAAACAGTTTAAACAGAGTTGCAACCGCATATTCTTAATTAGTTAATTCCGATAATATGTTCTAAATCGTATTGAAAATTATTTGAGATCATTTTTCTTCTTTCTTTGTAGTAAAATAAAAGTATGTAATAAAATGGAGCCTAAATGTCAAAGGTATGCGGTCAATATTATGTATCATTACATAAATATAAATCGTTAAGAGCTTCTAGCGATTGCCTAATTCTCATTTTCGAACTACTCCATTCAATTCCTTAGTTTATTACTTATTGTCGCATAGAGCATACAGTATGCAAAAATATATCGCGATATATTGTAAGAACTGACATATATTGCTTTGATTTGTGAAAAGAGAAATAAGAGAACTTGCAAGTGAAACCAGATGTATGTACCGACTAGTTTCTTATTCGGCTAATTCCATCGCATATATTGATTAGCGTACTTTACAGAATCTACAACATAAGGATTAATTAAGGTCAAGTTAGGAAGGTCACAATCGTATATATATGAGTATCACTCGTGTTTGCTGCGTGAGACACCTGTTTAAGTGTAAACGAATAAATTAAAACAAATGCAACGCATTATCCTGCAATTAGCATTTAAAACTCAAGCAACACACGGTGGTATATTCCACGTTTATTTTTATAATGTATTTTATTCATAATTTAGAAATTTAGAACTCTAAAACACCCTGTACCTCAAATCCAATTTTTAAATATGAATTTTGGAGTTTCAAGATAAACAGAACGTTTTATATGGAATATGGATTTTCCAAAAAATCACATGATATAAACGTTTCTCCTTCTTTCATTTCCACGCAGTTGCAGAAAGTATTTATTTATTCTTATTTCAATAATTAATGTATAACGGGTAGTGGAAAATTTCATTTTAATCAAAATTCATTCACATTCTGAAAGGTTTAAAAATATGTTCTCGTCGTAACTTGAGCCTTCACTTTTAAGTTAAAATGTATTTAAGTATCCGTAAGTTCACTACAATCAAACTAATGTTTGGAAAAAATGATCATTGTTGCGTCTCAAAAAGATTCAAGAGTTATCATGCATTTAACTAACTAATAAAACTAGCAACAGAACTATTAAGTCCTAAATTAATTGAAACATTCTTAATAAATAGAATAACATTGCCGAACCATCTCCAAGATTATCAGTTGGCGTCCTTAAAGAAGTAGTAAATATCTGCGCAAGAGTTTTTGGCAGAGTTTCTATTCTAACACGAATAACAACTATTCTGGAAGCATGGCTCGCTTGCTTGCTTCTTACTGTTTTGAAGAAATATGTGCCTAGCACTTTTCTGCATAAGATCTAGCTGTACCACTGATATGCATACATTCTCCATTAATAGTCACCCTCTTTCAGAAAAATATCTACACTTTTAAGCGCAAATGTCTGCTATTTTTGCGGATCATCCTTACTTTTCTTGGGGTAACAGTTACTATCACTAACACCTTTAAGACAAGGAGTTACCACAACACAAGGATGCTATCATCTCTGAGTACCATATACAGATGCTCTAACTCTTATTCAATTAATTTTAACACTAGAAATATGTGGACACAAAGAAACACAAAATTGTTAGAATTAGCTTCAAATTACTTACTATAAATATACCATTAATTAAATACATATCTATTATATGACAGTGTGTTGCATAAGTACTTCCTACCATTTAGTTATATTGAAAATTCTTGTGAAGATATACTTTCTAATCGTTCTACAAGTCCAAGCATAAAATTTATTAATTTAATAATTTGTTTTAAATGTTTAACACGTAAACTACAATACATATGTATAATATATTCTTATCACTATCACCCCTATAACTCTTTTTGTGCAATTGTCAGAGCTTTTATCAGTAACAAAGTTGTCCCATTGCCAAAGCAAATTATACTACAACCTCTTAAGCACAATTCGCCTTCTTTTTCAAGTTATTGTCAAGTATTGCATCTAATTATGAAATATGAAACGGCATGTATGCAAGACTGCATAGATTCGTGTGATATATGGTGCCAGAACTTACCAAGAAGTGAGTAGAACGGCTAAAAATAGACGAACTAGAGCGTACTATGCACTCACTTATTCGAAACAACAAAACTTGTGCAGAATACTTCGTGAGAATCGCTCTTAGACGCGAAGAACATATAATTTATGATAGAAGCAAGGTGTAAAACAAGATACTAGAAACACAGTTAACGTAAACCTCATGCACGGTGCATGAATACAGAATTTACTACATATCATATAATAAATCGATTTTTGTTATTTTTCAAGTAATGAAAATAAATACAACAGGACATACAAGTGTGATCTAAACTAAATAATGTATGCAATGCATATTTTTATTTCCTGTGAATTGATATACCGTCGTGAAAGTGCGGTGTAATTATGTATTATCAATATGTAAGTCGTACTAAATGTAGGTGCAACTTATACATATAGCTGATGCAATAGGATTGACAAGAGAGTTGACAAGAGTAAACACATGGACCATATAATAAAGAAACCGGCAGAAAGCTGTAGTAACAAATTTATTGATATTAATATGTATTCTGAACAAATATGTACACAACAAGATCAGGGCTATCTAACGTGCTATCTGATTAAGATTATCAATAAAAACACAGGAAAGAATCTTTATATTTCAAATATTGCCCCATGCCATAGTGAGCAAGAAGTTGTCGAGTTTTTCGATTATCTTTGCAAGCATTCGAAAAGAATGGCACCACATTATCCGTGCTTAGTGATGATCGTCATTATGAAATCTAAAAAGCAGACACGCAATACTCATAGTACTCGCAGTATATTTATGCAATCAAAACCATCTTGAATTTTCTCTTTTTAATTTTCATGCGTATTTTATTGCACAATATCTATAAAATGTAAAACACGGAATTAGAAAAGATAGCTGAGTATGGTGGCCAAAATTGCCACGCTACAACCCTGGGAAGGAGCCAACCTGAAGGCTCTAGATGAAAAGGAGCTACCAAAGGCGACGATCTTGAACGCCTATTTTCCTAACAGCGCGGAAGATAGCAACGACCATATCCTGAAGCTGGACAAAATGAAGCCTCAACACAGGAGTGGAGGATACTCAAAAGAGCAATAGAGGGAAAAAGTGCTCACCTGACTATGGCAGTAAACTATCCCTCCTATGAAAACCTGAAAAAAGCTGACTTCAAGATCAGCTACAAATTTGGCTAAATGACACTAAGGCAGAAGAGCTCCAAATCGAAGCCTAAGCCTCAAGCACAAGCCAAACAAGAAGCACAGCAGGGTCCGAGCAAGTCGGCAGACGCTAAGGACAAACTGGGCAAAAAGGAAGAAAGTACCTAAGGGCAAGGACCGCAAGGGGGTAAGGGCGACACCGCCTCCCCCCAAAAACCCGTAAAGCCCTTAAAAGATGACTAAATTCCAAGACATACAAGCCAACATCCAGCACTGTAAACTGGCCCCCGACGTGCTGGTGAAAGGATTTTCCAATCTTACCGTACAAATTGCGCTGATCCAAAAGCCATATGTTTATGGAGGCCTAGTCCGAAGACTCACGGCAGCAACGGGTAAGTTGACATACCATAAGGGGACGCTTCCTGCTCGAGCAGCAATGCCATTGAGATAGAATAAGTAGGAAGACGCTATCACATAACGAAAACGGCGTCGGCCATATTGGTACTCCACTTTACGTCAAACACGTAGATTATAGTGTATGTGTCATGTATGTTTGCATTAATTGATTATTTCAGTTATCTGCGATTATATGATATAGCAAACTACTAGAAGACATTATGGTTTCCTGTGCTCTACCTAGTTGCAAGAGTAGAAACAGCGTTAACAAGAAGAATTCGTCTAAAATAACATTTTATAGGTCAGTGTTTGACATAAAAATAATGTGCAGGGCCATAATTGGAAAATTTCAATTAGTACGCCTGTATGTAGGTACATAAATAAACTTGAGCGTTTATATTATCAAAGTATGACATTTATGGGCCTTGGGCTTAACAGGCGTGGGATGACGTAATTAATTTTAAATAGAACCATCTGTTAAGTGGAGGCTTAAAATTATACTTATAATTTTCAGTAGTCCGGACCTGGTGAGGCAGACATATTTTTACTCCACTTAAGCCCCGCCCAGTGCGCCGTTTTGAACGTACAGGAAATATACTTCATAGCGTCTCATTAGTATGCTAGCTCAATGAGCAATGCTCACAAAAGCGTCCTTCAATTGTCTACCTTTGCCTCAATTTATTTCCAGATATCTGGTAGCACTTGAGGCGGTGCTGCCATTAGAGGGGAATATGCAACAGGTAATTATTAGCTCGGCCTACCTCCCTGGCGAACCGGACGATCCGCCCTCGACAGAGGTCAGAAACCTCATCGAGTTTTGCAACCAGAGGAACAAGAACCTCATCCTGGGTTGGGACGCGAACACACACCATCTAGCGTGGGGCAGCTCGGACACAAATAAAAGAGGTGAGTACCTGTTTGAATTTTTGTCACATACCAACTTGGACATAATCTCTGGAGGTAAAGAACCAACTTTTGTAACTAAGACCAGAAGGGAGGCGCTAGATATCACTCTAGCTACTCTTCGTCTCAGTACATATCTAACACACTGGCATGTCTCCTCAGAAGCCTCACTATCCGACCGTAGACACATAAGGTTTGAGATTGAGTCGGAAACAAGCCAAACACCAATGATAAGAATTCCTCGGAAAACTGATTGGTGTTCTTATGAAAGACACATCAGGAAGGAAGCGGATGAAATCCGCACAAAAATAGAGAACTTTGAAATAGCTTCAACCCAATTGCATGCTTTAATGCACAAAGCATTTGAAACAAGCTGCCCTAGTAAACAAAAGAGGCATAGGTACAATGTGTCCTGGTGGAACGGGGAATTTGACGTATTACGAGCGAAGACCAGAAGGCTATTCAATAAAGCTAAAAACTCTAGTTCTAACACAATTGGGAAGCATATAGGCAAGCCCTAACCCAATACAACTCCGAAATTCGGAAAGTAAAGAGGAGAACCTGGCGGAGCTTCTGGGAAGGCGTATAGACAATATAACAGCGGCAGCCCGCCTGCAAAAAGTCCTTGCCAGAGAACATACGAATGAACGGCCACCTACAGAAAGCTGACGGCAGCTTCACAGAAACTTCTAAAGAGGCGCTGGAGATAATGCTAAACATTCACTTTCCAACCTGCAAAACTGCTTGCATAGACCAGTAAACAGAAACGGGCTTAAATTGCCCATCAAAGGCGGTACAAAGTCTTGCAAGCAAAATCTTCACAACAATTAGAACCAGATGGGCTTTAATGACTTTTGAACCTACAAATCACCTGGAAGATACGGAGTATTTCCTATGCTGTTGCAGAAATGCATACACGTCTTCCTTCCAATACCAGTAAGCTTATATAAAGCGAGTTACAGCTTCGGCTACATACCAACACGGTGGAGAGACGTAAATGTGGTGTTTATACCTAAAGGGGGAAGGCGATCAATCGCTGAGCCTAAAGCGTATGGACCCATTAGTCTTTCATCATTGTTTCTCAAGGGAATGGAGAAGGTATTAGATCAATATCTTAGGAATGAAGTACTGGTAACATACCCGCTTCATCCTAACCAACATGCCTACCAGAAGGCAAAATTAACGATATCGGCCCTCCACCACATCACAAGCAAAGTGTAGGAATCACTAAAGGCAAAAGAAATAGCCTTTTGCGCTTTTCTTGATCAGAGAGAGTGCTTTTGATAACACCTCCTTTGAGAGCATAGAAAGGGCGGCTTCTTCCAAAGGGTTTCACCCGTGGACTACTACTACAACTTTGACCCCTGTGGTACACCATAGTTAATGACTTGCTCATGTGAACAACACTTTTCCACCTGAACTATCTGACTTCTATTCGATAGATAAGATTCGAAAAGTTGTAATGGGCCATCTCTTACACCATAAAACTCTAATTTACTCAAAAGTGTTTTGTGAGAAACACCGTCGAAAGCTTTGCTTAAGTCCAACAAAATCGCGCTAGTATTATTATGGTTATCAAATCCCTCGATAACTGAATCAATTACATCGCCATAGTCGTTGTTCTATTTTTTAAATACCCATATTGCTGTTCCTCATGTATCTTCGATATAATTGGTAAGATTGCAATTATTGGTCAGGATTGTTTTTGTCTCCATTCTTGTAAAGAGGCACGATCTTTGCTATTTTCAGTTCCTCTGGAAATGTGTTTTCATAAAAGCATCTAATAATCAGTCGAGATAACGGTTCAGAAATAAATGGTATATACTTTGAACTTTAGCTAACATACCATAAATATCCTCATATGTGAAATTCTTTATTCCCATGATTACATTATAAACTTTTATTTCACAAGTATTTTTTAGGTAAAAAGATCCACGCTGATTCCTACTTAAGTTACCTAAGTAATACTCAAACGTATGGTATGCTGTATGTATACTATTTGCGTTCATTTCTGGAACCCTCGCAAAAAATAAATTGAATTCGTCAGGTGTAATTTCTGTATGGCAGTAGACTACTGTTTGGCAGACGGACGATTCAAGGTGTTATTGATTATATTCCAAGCAGCTTTGGACTTGTTATCGGAATTCTTAATGAGGTTTATATTTTAATTTTTCTTTGCAGCGTTTAATTTGGCGTTATATTCTTGTCTGTATTTCCTAAATATATCGAATGCTTCTTGCCATTTTGTAGACTTATGTATGATGTCCAGAATGTTGATATATTGCTTCAGCTTGTATGTACATTTTGCACACGTAACCGCGTACTATTATCTACAGTTAAACAAGAGTTTTACGCAGGAGAACAGTAGGAAAAACGCGATAAAACCAAAGTAACTATCACATAAATGCTCTCTTTACAGTATTCATTGTATGTGTATTAAATCTTATACCTTTATCAAGAACCAGGCCTAGATTATTAGCTTCCGTTTTAATTGGGATTGCCGTTCCACCAATATTCAATGTGAAATGAGTATTAAGAAATGGTAAGCTGAATTTGTTTCCGAGTAGTATAACTACAGATTTAGTTGGCTCAATTAATAAAGGATGTTTTGTTGAAATTTCGACAATAGTGTCCAGATCCCGTTGAACACTGAATAAAGCAGAATCAAAATCACGACAGTTGGAGGAATTATACAACTGTATATCATCAGCGTACAGATGTATCTTACCTGTCTTAAGGAATTTATGGAAGTAAGGCGGACACAGAATTGAACTTTGAGGGCCCCTCGAAAAATTTTTCTGTAATTAGATGTAGAATCATCCAATCTCACACATTGTTCTCTACTCAGCAGATAAGATTCTATTAAAGCTTTAGCAGATTCAGAAAGTCCAGGAAAGGTACATATGTCACTTAACAAAGAGTGATCAGCCGTATCAAAGCTAGACTGAAATCAAGTAGAACTAAAACAGAAGACAGTCCTCTGTCCAAACTACGCATAAGATCGCCAGTAATGTTTAAGAGGGATGTTGTACAGCTATGTCCAGGTCTAAAGCCAGACTGCGAATCAGGTATAATGCCCTTCTCGATAACATAATTTCTCAATTGATGATTCGTTACCTTTTCAAGCAATTTTGACATAACTGGAGGCACAGTAATGGGTCTCAAATCCGTATGGTTTTGAGGATTAGGGTTTTTGGATTTCGATTGAATGAAAATTTACTATACCTAGAGTGTACAGGGTGTCCGGATAAGGGTACGGAGCGGCTGTATCTCGACAATGGTAGTCAGCAGAAGTTCTGGAAAAAAATTCTTATACATAAAGTGGGTAAGAAAAATTGCTGGAAATTATTTTTAAGTGTGTAAATCGACCGCTAGAGGGCGTAACTGCTGCGAAGAAACATAAAATCTACGCTATCTCGGAAAGTCAGGTAATCACCTATAACTTTGAAAACATCATTTTATAGCTTGGGTAGTACTGCATCATTTTGTCTTGTGAAATTTTTTTCTATCAGCCATAATAAAGGAGGGGGAAACCGATGAATTTATTAATCTTTATATTGTAATATCTCTTGAACCATTCACCCGATTTGAATATTTTTGATTTCGTTAAAAAGAGCATTTTGTGGACTCTTAAATCAATTTTTTCTTAAATTTTTCTATTTAAACCAAATAAACTAGAGGACGTTATCTGCAACGTTCTTACATTTTTGTGATTTTTGAATAAAGTTAAATGGAACGATACTATGTTCCTGACAGATTCTTGGCCACAATATAATTATCCGAATTTTAGTGAAAACCGCATCGATATGTCCATGCGTTCTCGATTTATAGGAGAAAATGTTAAAAATTAGAATACCTCAATCGTATCAAGTTACCTTAGTAAGAAAAACAAATCAGGTAGCCATGGTTATCTGTAAATTGAAAGGATTACAAGTTTGACAGCTGCCAAAACTTTGTAATGTGCCGAAAAGGCTGTAATTGCGTTGTATCAAGTTACCTTTGCAAGAAAAACAAATCTCAAAGCCACAGGCCAGCATAATTTAATTGTAAAACAAAATAAACACAAAACAATTATAATTAAAGTTCATCCAAAAATACGTTAGAAATGTTATTTTACATTAAAAATGTTCAAAATGTTGTCCATCTTTCTCGATGCATTTACGTAATCTATTTTCGGTAGAAAAAACTGCCGCTTCAATTTCAGCCCTAGACAAGCTTCTAATGGCATTTTGTATTCTTTCCATCATGTTTCCTCGGGTTGTCGGTTGTTCTTGAAATACCAAGTCTTTAAGTCTACCCCACAGATAGAAATCTAAACAAGTTAAATCCGGCGAACGCGCTGGCCACGGAAATAGACTTCCTCTTCCAATAACCTGATTTGCATATTGATCCTCTAAATGCTGACGTACGTTTCGGTTGTAATGCGCCGGACAACCATCGAGCTGGAACCACATGTTTCTTCTTGTTTCCAGCGTGATGTCCTCTAAAAGTGGTGGAAGAGAAACGTTTAAAAATTCTAAAAACCTTTATTAAGGGATTGATCAAAAAAATATGGGCCTATAATTTTTCCTTCCACGATCCCGCACCATACGTTCAAACTCCAGTGATTTTGATATGCTACTTGCCGCATCCAATGTGGGTTTTGCTCCGACCAATAATGCATATTATGCAAATTTACACCCCCTGAGCTACAAAAAGACGCTTCATCCGTCCATAATACTTGCGACAAAAAATTTGGATTTTCCCGAATCATATTTAACATCCAGTGACAATGGTTCAGTCTTCTATCATAATCACTGTCTCTTAATGCCTGATGTAGGACAATGTGGTAAGGATGCATATTATTGCGTTGAAGAATCTCTTGGACACTTGTTTTTGGGACTCCTAGGTCGTTGGCAATTTTTCTTATGCTTAAGAATGGGTCGTTTTTCACGTAGGCTAAAACGTTAATAATATTTGCCTCGTTACATGTTCCAGGCCTTCTTATTGGTGCTCTAATGGGCTGCACGCTGCCAGTCTCTCGAAACGAGTAGCCAATCTTGAAAACACTTCTCGAGAAAAATGTCTTCTTTCTGGAAATTGCATTGCATATTGTCGCGACGCAATTACAGCATTTTCGAAACATTGAAAATAAATACGTAGCATATCATATGCTTCTGCGTTTAAACGGCATATTTTTTTACAGAAAAAAGATCGATTACAAAATAACTATAAGTCACAGAAACTATCAGAAATAACTTTTGGCAGCTGTCAAACTCGTAAACGTTTCAATTTACGGGTAACCATGGCTACCTGATTTGTTTTTCTTACTAAGGTAACTTGATACGATTGAGGTATTCTAATTTTTAACATTTTCTCCTATAAATCGAGAACGCATGGACATATCGCGATGCGGTTTTCACTAAAATTCGGATAATTATATTGTGGCCAAGAATCTGTCAGGAACATAGTATCGTTCCATTTAACTTTATTCCAAAAATCACAAAAATGTAAGAACGTTGCAGATAACGTCCTCTAGTTATTTGGTTTAAATAGAAAAATTTAAGAAAAAAATTGATTTAAGAGTCCACAAAATGCTCTTTTTAACGAAATCAAAAATATTCAAATCGGGTGAATGGTTCAAGAGATATTACAATATAAAGATTAATAAATTCATCGGTTTCCCCCTCCTTTATTATGGCTGATAGAAAAAAATTTCACAAGACAAAATGATGCAGTACTACCCAAGCTATAAAATGATGTTTTCAAAGTTATAGGTGATTACCTGACTTTCCGAGATAGCGTAGAATGTTTCTTCGCAGCAGTTACGCCCTCTAGCGGTCGATTTACACACTTAAAAATAATTTCCAGCAATTTTTCTTACCCACTTTATGTATAAGAATTTTTTTCCAGAACTTCTGTTGACTACCATTGTCGAGATACAGCCGCTCCGTACCCTTATCCGGACACCCTGTACAGTACGAGTCAGGTCTTGCTTATAATGATAATTTGATTACATGTTCTTTCTAATTTCTTCCTACTAAATATCAGCTTGCTATTAAAATCAATGTATCAAATTGGTTCTAAAAATTAAGCAACTATTACAAACACTAGCGACTTTTCTTTACTGTTTATTTGTTATGCAATTTTCAACATTCTTCAGCATACTAAATAGTAACGTAAAATACGGATAAGAAGTTTACTTATTTTATAAGGAAATTATATTTATTTCTCGAAAAAATAAGCATAAGCATAACCTTAGACAAATTCATTCATATAAGTATTTACAATCGACAGTGTCCTTCACTGGTTCACACCGCAGCGAGAAATTTAAATATACAAATGGGATGGTCGCTACTAATATCCTGTAGCAATAAAAGCATACTGCGTTTATATACTTCATAATGGCAACGAGATACTTAATTCAGTATCCCAAGAAAGCAAGAACAATTTAATCTAACCCTTTTATGTTAGTTACCTTGTTAGCTCGTGCAAAGTTTTAAACATAAAATTGTTTTGGTTTGCAAAATGTAGATAGTTGAATCAAGGAAAAGTTTAATGGTGTTTCATTCTTTTACGGCAACAATTATTTGGCGTCAAATAGCAGGATCCAGCGCGATTCAAGTCACTTAACCTAATGCTTTATATCGTACATAATTTTTAGTTAAGTAAATGGAAATCCTGAAACCAGTTTTCCGTTTAATTTGGCGAGCACAACAGATTTGAATAACTAAAAATTTCAAAACTGAAAAGCAACCGAAACTGGACATGTATTTCCTCCACTCACTGTGTAAATCTTCGATGTAGGTATCTCTGAATCACGTACATGGTCATGTTTTTCTTACGATTTCATGCGTTTCTTGTTTTCCCTCAATTTTATACAGCTACGACTTGTTCTGCCATACGATTCGAAACATAGCACTGTATTTATTATTCTTAACGTTATTTGGTTTCGAGAGAGTAGGTGATGCATTTACAACAGAAGATAAACTTGTCTCGCAAAAATTACACCATGCAAGCTCGGATATTCACTCGCAAAGTGTAGTTATGTAGCTCCAGGAGAGTGGATGGTTCCAAGCGTGCATTTATGAACATCTGTATATATATATGTATGTATATAGTTATTAAATATACAATACACTTACAGAATGCTAAATTTTATATAGATGTACACACATACATCAGCGTATGCTTATGTTTTTGATATTTAATATTAACACTCACTATTCTCATTAGCCTAACTAAGTTGTACTAGACTAATTGTTACAAAATTTACAATATTGCTTAATACGTTCTGTATATATAATTTAGTACATAAAGAGGACTGCAGCAGATATAGCACACACGTGAAATTTAAAAGATATCCTTAGCAATCAACTATACGAATTTATACGGGAAGTATTTAGCACACAATCAGGTCGATTTTGTAATTTCGTTGCTAATAATAGTGGTTTACTAGCCACTTACGTTTAGCAACTTTTTTAGCAACTCTATTTTATATCTGTGTATTTTGGATGCAATGTTAACAGTTGTTATGTGGTTAGACAATCATTCTTATTACCAGCAGCCAGATTACAAAGGCATGAATACTATACGATTCGATGTATATGTATCTTTCTTATTTTTAGTTACAATAGTTTATCTCTCCATTAAATTTATTCATGTATTAATTTGTTGTATCGAGCATCTTTAATCCCGGCCTTACTGCCACTCACCGGTTGGAAGTTTTTGTGTTCAGATTGTTTCCAATTGTAGTACTGCTAAAGAGATACTTTGAGTTGTTTACATTAGAGAATGTGAAGGATCAAATAAAATTATTAATCACGAATTCTAATTGGTAGAACTCCAAAATTATAACAGTTAGAATAATGTTGCCTTGCACGTTTTTGTGGCAAATTTTAGACTCTACACGAAAGATCTTTTTTTTTTGGGGACTGCACGGGCGGAAGAACAGTAAAGGCAAGCTCGGCCATAAGCAAGGCCTATTGTGCCCCTACGCGAAAGGTCTTACGAACTGTTTTCTGCCTTACCGAGTAAGCGAAGAAAACGCAAAAAATTTAGGAAAAACGTAAGATCCTTCTTTATTTCCGCCCATAAAATATGGTTTTCATTTATTTTACCTTTCCTGTAGCACTTAGATTTCATTTTCTCTTCTCATTAAACCAAACATCTTTGGAAAAATGAGGTTAAATATGAAGTGGCAAAATAAGCAACAGCTACTGGAGTGTTGTTAAGTTATCCACATCGCTAGCTACTACTGGTTTATTTTTAGCAATTTGAATTTTTAGGAAATAGAAAGAAAATATTAGCAACTGACCTTCAGTTTCAATTACATGAATTGGTTGCTAATTAGCCACTATGAGTTACTGAATCAAACTCAAAATATAGAAAATAGCATTTTGGAAATTTCAACATAGAACTTTTACAAAAAAAATGTAGAAAAGTTCCATAATTTTATAGACTCTTACAATATCACCATAACGATAAGTATGATTATTAGACCATTTTATTTAGACAATATGTACGTAATATTTGCCTTAATTCAACTTTTTCTAAATCTAAAGCTAACCTCATTCATGTATTAATCATTCATTTGACAATTAACTAATAAAAATAATGTAGCCTTATTAAAAAAAAATAACCCAGTTTACCTTTCCAACAATTGATAAAAAATTAAATTCAGTAACAGTTGGATTATAAAATATATGATATCATTACGGTTAAAATAAGTATAGAAAATTATCATAGTTGTTTAGAATAAAATCGCGCAGTTATTAAAAACAACAGCTTAATAGTGAAACAGGGTCTAGAAATATAAAACCAATATTAATTTGAATGTAGACGATGAGGTCATTAGCGGTAGAGAATTAATTGCAGAACCTTTTAATGGTCATTATTGAATTACCGGTACACTAGCATCGTTGAGTCGACTATGAAGTTCTCTATACTTATACAAAGGTATTTTGATGGTCTACTCTTGGTTTGAAGTACATTTTTCATGTCTTTTTAATAGAAAATAAGAAATAATGAATTGAACGTCACTGTAAATAAATTTTACCGTTTTAATATATGTATAAAAATTCTCACTGTCACTTTGTTTTGTGTATGCGTGTGTTAGTTCTCTTCTTATAATTGAGTATCGTTAAGCTCAATTGACGAATTTTGAAATATGGCTCTAAACCCGAATTTTTTATACTGTTTCATATTTCCTTTGATACCGTCAATGCAGGTGACTTGACCTCAGGGATGTGACTTGAGACACAAGATCGCCTTTCGTCAAATAAAATTAGCCACTTCTCTGTTGATCAACAACAGAGCGACAAACCGAATTACCGACCGACGTTACAGATCTTTGTAAATTACATTACTTTTTCGTAGCGGACAGGAAATAGGTAAATAACGACGTGTTTTCAATAGGTTCTACTTTCTATTAATTTTGAAAAGTGTTTGTTCAATCACTGAGCTTGTAGATAACTTAACCTCAATTTTTTTCACGAGTTCCTGGGTAAGCGAAAACATCGCGACTACTCCAGAGGACACTTGAAAATTACTTTGGCTGAGATGAGGACAGAAAGCTTAGCCACCAGAGCAGCTGCTGGTTGGAATGTCACGTGCAACTCTCCAAAAAAAGATGAAAGGTGATTTGCTCTTTGAACGAAGCGATATTAAACAACTTGTAAAGAATTACCTAGATAGAAGCACATGACAAGTAAAATGCTTTGTAGACAACATTCGAGGTAATTGTTAGTATTACCTATTTATGGAAAAGCATGATGAACAGTTCAAGACAAGATTATCGGAAATTGCAAATTGCTCTTCCATACTTTAAGATATTGAATGGCTCTAAAGTTTTGGTTGGATTATCTAATTATAGAGACAGCTACAGCTGCAACTTAAAAAAATATAGCGAGACAAAAAACTATAAAGAGATCTAGGTGAGTTAGCTCTAGTGACGATTCCGACTTTGGTGACCAACAACAAGACAAACACTTTTTGGATAAAAAGGAGTGTTAACCAATAACACTAAAGCTAAAACTGATGCTGAAAGCGAAGCGGTAAGTGCAACAGATGTGATGTTAGATAAGACTTCATTGATATGTCGAATTTTAATTATATTCTCAAGTAATAATTAAAGATATATTGATTTAATACAACTCTATCTATCAATCTATTTTTTGTCAAGCTCTAACAATTCTGTTCAAGGACTAGGCTGTTATATCGAACAAACCAAACAATATTTAAAGAAACAAATTTATAATCATCAATACACTGTTACACATAACGTCACCGCTGAAACTGCTTTATCTAAGCACTCTAAAGATAGACGACATAATTTTGATTTTCAAAACACTAAAATTTTAAAAAAGGAAAATAATTATAAAAAAAGATTAATTTACGAAATGATATACATTAAAAAAGATGAAAACGCGGTAAATTTTAGAACGGATATTGATCATTTAAGCGTTATTTATAATAATTTCATTCACGCCTGAATTTTATCAATTTTAAGCTCTTGACTAGTTTTTTTTGCCATGTTTTTCCCTAGTCCTTGAACAGAATTGTTAGAGCTTGACAAAAAATAGATTGATATACCAATAATTCAAATCATTTCAATTTTTATAGTTGTATTAAATCAATATATCCTTAATTATTACTTGAGAATATAATTAAAATTCGATATATCAATGAATTCTTTTTTTTTAGATAATTTCGTTGATAGGCATGGCAATTTATATTTATATTATTAGTAATTCGACCCATATTAAATGTCAATTTCTTCCACTGATGAAGTTATTTAACGAAAACATATTATTATATGTTATGGAATAAATTGGTATTTAATTATTTGTTGTTTTTTGACCTACAAGTGGAAATAAATCAGGATTTAAAAGATGAGTACATAAAGGTCAGAAAATATATATATTAATTAAAGTTACTAAGAAGAGATTTGTAGGAAAAATTATTTCTATGTTACCAAAACTTGCTCATTTTTAAAAGAGAGCACTAAAGTAAACAACGCTTTCGCATATTCAGATGTATTGAATGAGAGCAAACTAGAAAAAAAGAATTGGTATGTGAACTTCCCACACCTTTCCCAACCCACAGGGAGCCATGGTTTTCGAAAACAAATATTTAAGTGCGCTCGGTGTATAATTTGTCAAAGAACGGTTTTTCTTGATTAGAATGTCGTTATGTTTACGTTTTCATTATTTTTTTACTTTTATATATTAATTAGTCAATAAACATGTTTCGAAGTTCTTCACTGGATCTCTTGGTGCAGAAGTAGAACACTAAACAATTTAACCCACTGAACATGTTTGTTAGAAACAATGTAACTGCTTCAAATCACCCTGAATTACTACAGAATTGAATATGCTTTCTCATTAACTTGCAATTACCACTCTTTATAACAGAAAAAGCTATTTTGTATAAGTAAGTCATTTTTGCAAGTCAATTGATTGCGATGCCAATATGTTATAAGACATTTTATGTGAAAACCGGACTCAAGCCACCCGCATTGACAGTACTTATCATTTTGTCAAATAGTACTCACCTTTGCCCTAATCGTTTTAACGACATTTTTCGCAGGAATGTGTTTCCTTTACTGGAGTATGGACAAAATTATTTCTTTATTTTATAGGAATAAACCTCGATTCGTAACATAATATTTATTTGTAGTTGTATTTTAAACCTTATATAGGTAGTTGATTTAGTCTACGAATTCAAAATTTGATTTACTCACGTTACACACTCATACGAAGTTCTGACTGTGATTCTTGCTATATCTATTCTAAAACACGGTAAATAACGAATAATCATATTATCTTTTATTACTTGTTATATGAATTGTTTATTCATAATCTTGTTGTAAATTTGGGAAAAAGATGGTAGCTTTAATTGCATAACAATTGCTTACCTCTTTCAAGTAAAGTAAGTTTCAAAATTCACTCAAGTGTCCCTATCGCAGTTTAAGACAGTACTTGAGTTTATTTTGACAACTTAAAAATTTCATTATACAGGTTGTACAGTTTCTGATATAATTTTAACATTCGTTCTTTCAACTGTTCTTCAACAGTGTTTAAAATGCATCGACTACATTTAAAAAGCGAATGCATACTGTGAAAATTATTTGAATACAGGTTTATATTGATTTTATATATATAACATAAAACTATAAAATAAAATTTTAAGCCAGAACTGGATTTCATATTAACATAACTTGGACAAGCACGTTCAGCTTTACGTTAAACGATGATTTTCCGTGGTTACGTTAACAGTGTAAAGAGCTAATGTGTTTCATGCCGTTGAAGTACTACGTGCAGTGTACCGTAAGCAAATCTCTTCAGGTTTATGAAGATAGTTGAATAGGTTTACAGAATGTAGTTTAGCTAGTCCACTTCAATTAACATGCCAGCCGCAAACCTGTATTTGCATCTATCAACGTATTTCATTATTATGAATTGTAAGAGCATATTTGTTACATAATTCACTCATTTACGTCACCGCTGTCTAATGTGCAATACGGTGCAATACTTGCTTTAAATCTGCATTTGTGTCATTGCTTCTAGACGGAGTGATTGACTATCATTTACTTGCCAGAAATAATTATGTGTTTTTGCTATCTTCATTTAAAATTATGTTAAATTATATTAATTGAATATTGTTAAATTGTATTAATTTAAAATTATAATCAATTACGATGGAAGATCTAAATTTCTATTTTAAAATGTATGCTTCTAATGCGTCCTGTCTGCTTTTCATTATTGTTGTGATAACTAAAACCTGTGTGTCATAAGCAATTGTTACAGTCACGATATTTGTGAAACACTACTGTGTTTTTTGTACTGAAGTACAGTGGAGTCGCCTTTTATGTGTATTTGTTTTATGCGGATTTGAAGTTGGAAGTCAAGTAGTTTTACTTCCCAGAGGCACCATCTTTATTATGTTTTGGTAAACTTCACATATGTATATACATACAGGTTACTTGTACTTTGCTGTTTATATTGTATATTTATGTGTTTAATAAATCAATCTTAAACATACATACATATAGTAATTATTATTGAGTCACTAAATTACTAGTCACACCACCGAAGTGACAGTATTGGTGCCGATAGAGAAAAGAACAGAACGCGAAAATTGTTAAGTTTAGAGAAGAAAATAGAGGTTAAAAAAATTATGCGAGAAAGGCAAGTCTATTGCCAGCACAGTGAACTTGGAAGAGAGCACTTTGCGAAATATAAAAAAAGTTCAGAAAAAATAAAGAGCGTTAAAGCTAGCACATTACTAAACACAAAATTCGTCGTATCACCGTATGAACGAAATGTTAGTAACCTGGCTACGGAATCAACAGGAAACGTACATACATTCCTCTAAGCCAGGTTATCGTTTGTACTAAAGCAAAGAGTATATTTGACTACATAAAAAACGACGATAATATAAAACCATTCAATGCAAGTCCTAGTTAGCAATTTTAAAGCTTGACATGGTTTTAAATACCTAAAAACTCCCTGAAAAGCTAGCGAAATTTATAAAGGAGGGCGGTTACACCTCCAAACAGATGTTTAACATTGACGAGTCTTGTATTGACAAAAAAATGGCTGATAGGATCTACATTTCCGTTGAGGAAAATACGAAGCCTGGTTTTAAAGCATGCAAAGGACGATTTACGATCCTGTTGAACTGAAACCTGCAGTTATATACTACTTACAAAATCCACGGGCATTGAATACCTATGAAAAAACTTTACTATAGGTTTATTTGAATGCAAACAAGAAAGTTTGGATGAGCAGCACAAATTATTTCCAAAATTATTTCGAAAATGGACTGCATTCAGAACTACCACAATATTGTGTCAAAGAAGGAAATGAGTTCAAAATTCTTCTACTTATGGACAATGCTCCACGTCATCCTTCGACTCCCAGAGACCCTTCGGAAAACATTAAAATCGTGTTTTTACCTCCAAATACAACAGCCGTCTTACAGTCCATAGATCAAGAAGTAATAAAAACATTCAAGTCGTATTATTTAAGAACCACATTACATCGGTTTATTGGACTGTAGTCATATATCAGTTAAAGAAGTTTGGAAATCATTTAACATTAAAAATGCAATAGATATTATTAAGTCTTCATGGCAACATATTCCTAAGCAGTGTATGGACAAAACTTATCCCACAGTTTAATAATTCATAAGAATTTAATATTACAGCACACATAGCAGCTGACAATCAAAAGACCATAAATATGATGCAATAAGTAGGATTTGGGGTAATTGAGAAAGAGGATGTAGAAAATGGGGCTTGATTCGCATTCTTAAATAAGAATTTATTTGAATTGGAAGAGCAACTGCAGCACCAACAAGAGGAGAACCACGTAAACGAAAATGAAAGAATCATTTGGACGCATATCCTGCGTTACTACCATCTTTGATGAGATTGATTCGAATATGGAAAGCTGTAGCCTAATAGGGAGAAGAATGTGAAAATGTATTGCACCATACGAAGAAATTTTGAGGAAAAAAATTAAAAATTCTAACTTTAGATTTGTTTATTAAGCAAGTAATGGTGTTAGATCTCCATACTTTTCTTATTGCAAGGGTTGATCTATCCGTTTCTTTGACATAAACCAATTCCATATTCACTCACGCATATTTGTTATGTTGCATATAATGTAAACTGTATGTATTGTTGATGTACATACTTATGCATTAAAAATCATAATTTATGCGAAATTGGATTTTTACGAGCATATCAAGAACGCATTGGTTGAACAAAATGCAACTCTACCGTATGTCTCCTGCTTTATTTACTGGTTCTACATATCACAGTTTGTCAAACATAGGCTCCGTTTTTTCAGTTTCACCTATTATTCTAGATACTTAATGAATAGTTGAATGTTTATGTCTAAATGCAAATTAGTGAGTAGTTAATAAATTTTTCAGTAGATTGATAAGTTTCAGAATCTTCTGTACAACTATTCAATAACATCTAGGAGTCGTACGTGTTTCCAACGGAATGTTGCGTTTATTAATCGAATAAGTGTAACTGTTGCTCTCTACCCTTTATTGTTATTACTACTTTATCGTAATCAAATTATAGATCAAAGCCTTCTTATAATCAGTGCTAGTGATAATTTCCGTAGTTACATCTCAAGGAGTTTCTGAGTTTATATTTAGTTATATTTAGTTCATTTGCCTTTTGATTGAGGATCTTTTTTTATTTACTAGGAATAAAATATAATGGCGCTAATACAGTAATTCACAAGTATTCAAAATACTGTAAGTATAACACAACGTAGTGTATTTAATAGAATGTTAACAATATTTTTATTACCGCTTTTTACGACACCTAAATATACATATATCATTCTCTGCTGGTAGCCACACTGTTCGTAATTATTATATCTGATAAGCACTGAGAATTTTGCGAATCGAATATCTCTCTATTGGAAAGAGACAAATCCTGTTTCATGAAGAAATTATATAAACAAACGGGTGCAAAGTTAGCTCGCCCGCACGTGGTGCCCATGGTCATACTAAAGAGCTAACAGTGTTGGTAACCAAATAATCCTCATATCTCCTGGCTAAAGCATATGATGCCTAACATGACAGCAACCTCAACTGGTCCTTCTCAGGATCTTCTAAGTAGAAATCTTGGGGCATGCGTTAAACCTTAAGCCTGTGTATAAAAATAAAAAAATGTCAATAAGAATACTTATATAATATATATTTGTGACATATTAACAATAAAGGAAATTTAAACATATTCTAAAATCACAAATATCATGTTTGATAGATTGTGTACCTTACTATACACAAAAGTTATATATAGTGTTAGAAATCATTTAATTTCTTTCGCCAGGACGTTCACACATTTTAGACTATTTGTTATTTTTTAACAATATTAATATGTTGAGCATTTGACTAAACAAAAACGTTTTTTTAGGCGCCATGTTTGTGCCTCAAGATATTTAATGAATACTCAGTCTTTTTCAAACTCAATTTTGGCAATGTACAACCTGTGTGTCTTTTAAATTTGGCGGCAACAAAATTTCTATGAGGTCCCAATATTCTTTAGTAGTTCCGAAGCATTCTCTTTCGGCTAAAATTAAGAAATAACATATTATTATTTTGATCCACTTTAGCCCAACAAGTTTCATTTTTTTAACATATCCGAGAATGCAGCAAACACTTATCTCAAATGAAATTTGAAGTTATGTCTATGTTCTGTATGTCTCAACTATTGACAAGCCATCAGCAGGGGCTTCTGTAAGGAATGTATAGTCGTATCAAGTTATTATTGATATGCAAATACACATGTGATCAGCTGTACCCTGTATGATCCTCTTTACTCTCTTTGACGATACTGCAGTACTTATCGTATCAATTTTACATAGATTTTTTAACTTTTCACAGAGGAAATTTTACCATGTATAAATACGTACAAGTAAATCGGGTAAAAATCTAAATGTATAAAAATTAATAATTCATGCCATAGCATGCCGACAACATTAAATTATAAACATAAGAAATAAGTAGTATGAAGGGTAGTATGAAGGGTAGTATGAAGGGGCACGTAACACTTCATATAAGACATTAAATAATCACGAACAAAATATATACATAGTATTACGTTGTAAACTTTCTTGTACAAAAGATACGCGAGATAAAACAAAGGGACGACCTTTAGTAGTAAACCATGCCGCTATTAATTCGTACGATTAGTGCTCAGTAAGCTGGAATACTTTGCATTCATGGAACTGCCCAATTACTACAAAGACAACTTCTTGTTAAAAAAAGTACTTGATATAGACAAAAACAAGTATGCCTTACCGGCATAGACTATACGTGCTGCATTTAGAAAAAGAAAACATAAACATTAACACAAAATGCTTAGGTAAACCTTATCTTATGAAGCTATTTCTGTATAGTTATCTCGCGACGAACCTTCACGAGTGAAATCACGTGAAGTATACTTACTTCTGGTTTGCGCTTCGCTAATAATTTGATCTAGTACTATTTTCGGTTACCTTCAAAGGCGCTTCTTCGGTTCGTGGTAATTTCGCTTGATTAGCTGGCTGTAACTGACAATTTACTACACTCCATAATATACTTATGTATGTATGTATATGCAGACTGCTATCCTCAGATTATATTAATAAACTGAACTAAATTTTGTAACATTTTCATACAATGAACGCGGTTATCGTTACAGCTACGAGAGGACATTATGTTTCTGGGTCACCGTAACGTCTATTTGTTTCCATATAGAATATACATCTTCATTACTTAACGACAAGATTTTTTTTATATGTGGTGGATGCTAGTTGCAGCAGCATCTTAAGCTTTATCGCTTATTTGACTACGGCTGCAAGTCTTATCATGAAGTTTGTGTGTATATGTTTGTAATTGTGTTCAATGCCTCTGTGAAAGTATAGCGATTATAATGTCACCGTGCTCTGGAAGAATTGAACCCCGTCTTTCAGCGTTCTATTACAATACTAGGCAACCAATGCGGCTATCGACCTGTTAATAAAAAATATTACAAAATCAGTTTCTCGAATGTAACGTAATATAACTATTCTGTATGTCAGTTATCATATACAATTACGAATACAAGCAATAATGAATACACACAAGTGGTTCCTCAGCAAATAGTTTTACTACATTCTATTAGGTTGGAGAAGATATCCTCATATTTATAACGACTTGTAAATATACGGTATTGTGTTGAGTATGATTGGATATACAGGGTGTTTCTGAATTGATACGAAAGATTTCAAAGGGCGATTCTTTAGCCAAAATTAAGGAGGGTCTTTCATATAACTTTTTGTTCAACACCCTTTTCCCTCCAAATTACAGCCCTTTAAAAGTAGGGAAAAAAAAATTGTTTTTATTTAATATATCCACTTTGGACAAATTTAGAAGAATGAAATTTAGCATATAACTGATGCTAATAAAATGGCAGTTTTTGAGTATTTTTGTTACCCTAAAATATAATCACAAGGGGCTGAAAAAAACAGCCATATATATATTATTAAAGTGTTATATAGTATTAAAGTGGGCTGGAGCGCCATCATGCATGAACCATAGTTGTTGCCTAATTTGCACAGGAACATCATCAAAAAGTTGGGGTAACTTTTCTTCACGGAAATGGCAGTATACGTCTCCATTTAATCTTATTGGGAGAAAATATGGCCCAATTAAATAATCATCACTAACACCAAGCCTCACATTGAATGAAAATTGATGTTGAAATTTAGATTTAGCAATTTCGTGTGGGTTTTCATCTGCCCATATGTGATTATTATGGAAATTTCTGATAGATTGCCGCGAAAAGCTTGCCTCATCAGTAAACTAAATACGAGATAATAATTGCGAAGCTTGTGTGATCATTTGAACTATCCATTGACAAAAAATTAAACGTGGTAGAAAATCTCGAGGTAAGAGCGCTTGGACTCGTTGGATATGATGGGATACAGCATCTGTTCTTTTAAAATTCTAAGTATTGTGCAATAGCTCACATTTAACTCTCGGGCAATTTGTCTCATACTTGTTCCGGGAGATTCTTCAATTAAATTAAGAACAGCCTCCTCTAGTGCTACAGTTAGTACTTCTCGAGAACGTCCGCAATCGACGGTTGTTCTTGAAAATTTTCCTTCTTCTCGTTAACATTGATGAATATGGGCGAATACGCTTTGATGGGGTAATGTTCGTTCTGGATATAACTCAGCGTAAAGCCTCCGAGCTCTTAATCCATTTCCATTAGCACAACCATATAAAAAATGCATATCTGCCATTTTGGCATTTGTATAATTTGCCATTTTATTTACTTAATTAGTTTTAGTTCTTCAGCGATTAAAGAATAACACAGAGAAAATCAGGACAATAAAACTATTTATCATATAACGTCATTTGACAGCAGCTTACTTGATTTTTTATATAAATAATAACCGCTTTGTGAATTTATGGGAAAAGAGTCTGAGTAGTATTTTATTTTTTGTGATCAAGCTAACAATTTTATGATAAAAAGTCAAGACATAAAAAAGTTGCAGATTCAGTCTGTCTTTTTAAATCAATTTTTTAAATAGGAAAATATAGGCGCATTAAAAAGTTCTGATGCAAAGTATTATAGGGGTTGTTTTTTTCAGCCCCTTGTGTGTACATTTTTCCAAAGTGGATATATTAAATAAAAACAAATTTTTTTACCTAATTTTAAAGGACTTTAACTTGGAGGGAAAAGGGTATTGAACAAAAATTTATATGAAAAACCCCCCTTAATTTTTGCAAAAGAACCACCCTTTGAAATCCATCAGTTCAGAAACACCCGTCGTTAGTGATTTTTCCGACATTCTACCGAAGTACTTAATTTGGAATGGGTTCGGGCCTCACTAAGTATATATTCATTACTCTGGCATTATATACTAATTCTATATGGAAAAATCAAAGAAATGCACACTGTCGCCGGCAAAAATGTTCATAGAGTCGAGTTACCATTAAATGATATCGAAGGTTCCCACGGTCCGAGTCTCTGTTATGAGGGCTTCCTGGGTTTGACTACGTCATAGTATAGCAAATGTATACAATACAAAAATAAACCAAGCAAAAATTATAAAATAAAAATACAAAATATACATAAAAACTTACTAAAACTCTACGTTTCACCAGTATTGGCTGTTGGCAGTTGGCTTCTTCAGGAGAAAAACTGAGTAAGGAGCGCCAGAAGGTCACGGTATCTCGACGTGTAAACCACTCTAGAGGCGAAAACTGCTGACAAGGAAAGGGTGGAGGTGCGTATATACAACTGAGCAAAAAAGCGAATGGTGAGCTCGGGGTAATGAAACGCAAACGACGGGTTTCCAATTATTGCAGGGTGGGTAACCATCACCACGGTTGAGATTCTGGAAATGTCTCTGGATCGCGATAGCCTCCGTTACCATTGGTAGATGGTAGGTGTTGAGACATGCTTACAACAGACACCGGATCAACACAAAATTTTGCGGCCCGTGTCGAGAAAGTGTTCGTCTAAGGCTGAATGTGCTGAAGAACGTGACTTAACGTACGTTGGTGATCTTTGATCCTAATTTGAACTGACCGTCCAGTTCCGCCTATGTACTCTAAATCACAGTCACAGGGAATTTTGGAAATGCCTTTACGGGAGAGAATATAGCGAGTGTCCGTGGGCGAAGGAATAATTTGAGAGATATTGTTTAAAGGTTTAAAGATAGGTTTAATACCTTGTTTACGGAGAATTCTACTGGTGCTATCTGTAACGCCGCGCCGTGGATGTAGAGAACAACAATAGTGGTTCATTGATTACTAGCTTCTGGTGTGTCTTTAGGAAATTGCGGATGAATGTACCTATTGGTTACCTTTTGTATGTTCCTGCAGCTATAGCTATTCCGGAGAAGCAGCTTATACATATTTTAATTCTTTGTTAATGTTGTCGGGTTAGGAAATTGAGATTTCGCGGTGTACAAGAAAGTCGACTACTGATTGTTTTTGGGCTGCGTGAAAATGTGTACACAGAGTAATCTAAATTACCATTTGGTAGGCGAGTAATTAAGATATCAAGAAAAAGTAGGGAATCGTTGATTTCAATCTCTATGATGAGTATTGATTATTGTGGAAATCCAAGAAAGTAGGTAGAATGTTATTACCATATGGCCAGATAATGAAAGTATCATCCACGTATCTTAACCAAGTTTTTGGTATTAAATTCGTATATAACAAAGCAGTGGTCTCAAATGCCTCCACGAAAATATTAGCTACAACCGGCGAAATGGGAGAACCCATTGCGGCATCGTAGGTGTGTTGTGTAGTATTTTCGTGGATAGTAAAGTAGGTTGAAGTGAGGCATTTTTCAACTAACTTGGCTAGGTCTGCGGATTGATTGTCTTGGATCAATAATTGGTGGAATATACCGACGGAATCAGTGACAGGCACTTTTATGGAGACTTAAGTAACATTAATAGGACAACAACAACAATAAGACCTTCGGGTTCGATAGAGATTTCAGAAATAAGTTCAACAAAGGGTGAGGAATTTAAGATATAAGATTGTATATTTCCTGTGTATTTATTAAGTGAATGAGCGAGGTATTTGGCCCAGCTGTAAGTGGACGAATCTGTTGTGTTAACTATTGGTAGGAAACGTAGGTTTTATTTATGAATTTTTGAAAGGCCGTACAATCGAGCTGGCTTGGATTCCTTATACACTATCCGTCTTTTGTACGTTAGTAATAATGTCTAGAGATTTAATTAATGAAGTGATTTGCCCTTCATATTTTGAGGTGGGATTACTCGATAAGGGGATACATCTACCATGTTGCTGATATTTTGGCTACATACTGTAATTTGTCCAGAATGAGCGTTGTGTTTCGTTTGTCAACAGGAAGAATAACTATGTCTTTGTTGGCACGGAGAAAACTTAGGGCTGTACTTTCTACTTTGGAAAGTTCTGTTGACGAGATTTTTCGGAAGAAAGACATTTGGCTTTTTCAAAAGTATAATATCGAAGTAGTATATATATACCACATTCTTTCACTAATATCCACAACTTTATCTCTGAGAATTGCAGGACAACCTATAGATTTTTCTATCATAATATTCACTAAGAATAACCAAGGTTTTGTTAAAATTTAATGCAAGGTCTTTGTTCGATGCGTGTACATGATTTTCACTTAATAGGGCATCCTTGTCCACTGAATACGAGCAAGATCATGTCAAGTGGTCGGAGCACTTGTAAATGTCCTGCTATATTGTGAATACCTGATTCTTCTTTCTACAGCATACCTAGGAACTAAATTACAGCACAAAAGTCGAATACTTTCCGGACAGACTTCGCATATGGTGCTTTTTAATTGGTGTTACTTAAATGTCTTGTGTCTGTATTAATACACAATGGTGAATATTATCAAAATTATCTCCCAGACATCATTTTTAGTAGCGTATATAAACTACTATCTTCCAAATTGGCAATAATTCAGCAGCCTTAAGACGTAGCATGATTGCATCATTCTTAAATATCAAAAGTAAGATACTCTTAATTACATTCACTAAGTAAGGTTATTTTATTGCCTTAATGCCTAATTTATACTACTGCAATCAAATGCATACGCAAAATATTCTCTGCATCCATAAAATAATCGTTGGTGTGATACAAATATAGAATATCTTTTTCATTCGCTACTTTACACAAGAAGATTGATATATGAATGCGTTAAAAGATTAAGCACATTTTCCAATACACAATATTTCGAATAACATGTGCTAACACCAAACGTTAACTACCGATAAATATTATCAAATATACCTAACTGAAAACATTTTATAAGTTGTATGGTTTGAAGGCCGCTCCAAAATTGCGGTTCATTCTAATGGTTTACTATCTCGACGTAAATATTTATAGCGATCAATTACTTAAAACACAGTAATATTTTCAGCTGGAGCATGATGTAACACACTTTATATGCATTAAATATACTAAAAAATTTAAAATTGTATACATGATATTTATAAATTTACAGATTTCGCGCTAATAATTATGTTAGTATCAAGTAATGAAATGAAATTAATTATGACAAAAAATACATTATAAACCAACTATCAAAAGAAAACAACCTGATTATTACCGATCTTCGCTCGTTGACTGCGTATTTCCCAAATGCAGGGAATTCGAAGGTACTGCACCTTATGCATCAAGCTGTATCGTTCTGTTTACCTACAGTTAGAACACTCCATGTTTCGGTGTACTACCTATTATATGGTACTCTAATATTGCCACCGACTAAAAGACGACACAAATGAAGTTGCATCAATAGTAACGACTTATCTATCTAGATATTACAAATTGCAAATCTGCCTTACTAATGTATTGAAGTGCTGCTACGACTAACACCTATACATGTGCTATTCAAAACTGCTGGTTTTAGTCCACACAAATTAAAATTCATTAAAGTTCATTGTTCGAATACTAAGCTCTCAAAAGTCTTAGAGTTATCCACAACGATATTTTAGGGTGAAATACATACCCAAATTGCAGGGTACTCCAACGTTACAATGCATTTCGTTAGACCAGAGCCGTTCTTTAGCTTTCGCAAACTGCCGAAAAAAGGTCAACAATGAGAGACAAAAGAAAGTACCTCCCTCTGGTTCTAATCCTAAGGGATATATCAGGTCAGATGAACTTGCAGTCTAATAAGAGACAATAAGGAGACAATATGCATCTCGTTGGACTACAACTATTCTCTAACTTTTCCAAAAACCTATTAGATTAAATAGTTAGTTGATCGATTCAGTGCTTTCTTTCACTTCTGAAAACGGCCCAACAATGGGAATCAAAGGATGGTGCGTTTCTTTGGAGAACGCCAAATAGGAACAAGAAACAAGCTTATTTTAGAAAGCCAGAGATAAGTTTCTAATGGGCTTTCTAACTGGCAATTTCCCTCTAAAATACAATTATGAAAAATACGTACGTTTTTTGTGCGAACTTCGAAACAAGACGGCTGAGCATATACTTGCGTGATTGCAAAATACTGGTTCAGCAAAGGTCCCAGTATTTACAACAGACGAGCGTCGCGCCGGAAAAGATAAAAGCCACACGCTAAGAGTACTGGATTGAAAGAATACTGATGAAATTGTGTAAAGGTATCTGACAAGCTAAACAATGCTTTTACAATACAATTCAACTCCATACAATCAATTCAATTCATGGCAGACACAGAAATAATCCATACAATTCTAAGACCTTACCAAAGCAGATAACAAGCTAAACTTCAATATTTCTCCTACATATATCTTTATAGATTCCTGATGATTCATGACTAAACTCGGCAAAGCGAAGGAAGTTTCAGTGCAGTACGAAGAACAACGTAGAGGGGCGTGCAGCCGTATCGAGGCGAGCGTTCAGTAATGTTTGCGTACACGCGTCATTTATGTTCGTGACTTTCATGAGTGAGCATAGGCGATGCGGACGCATGAATGTCGTAAAATAATGATGTCCGACTTGGTAATGTATAACCGGAATACTTGCTCCAGGAGGAGACAAATGCTTCTTGGTTTAGTAAAGTGAACGATAGACTACATTGAATAAAACAAACAGCTATATTAAATGTTAATTGTCCGCTGTATCGTTTGTCACGGATTGCACAGTAGTGTTTTATACTTTTTAGGTGGCGTTCACACTTCCACCTGCTGATACACTTCAAATAGTTGTCGCATCTTACATCTTAATTCTGTCGCCTTTGCATTCTAAATCTGGCACAGACGCTATCATGTGTTCTAGTTTCTTCGAAATTTGAAATACGCCGTTTCTGAAACTTATCCAAATGCAACATTTTCTAAGTATGTGTGTACTGATAAGCAGTCATCTGTGGAATAATACTGAACAAGTGTGCTTTCATCCGGACGCTCGACTTTTCGTGCAACGCAGTTCGCCCCTCCACGTTGTTCTCCATACTGCACTGAACCTGCCTTTTTTTTAGAGTTTATTCATGACAACGTACAAGCCATAAGGCAGCCGTATTTACTTTCATGATACACGGACATAAATTCAAAGTAGATACGAATTTCGAAAACATAACTTCAATTTGAACAACTATTCAATTTCAACTATAAATTTAAACGTGGCCCCCGGAAATTTCAATTGTTTCCACCGACAAATAATCCTATAATAATATTTAAACACTTGAGAATTTTAATGTTCCAAACAAATAATTTGTTTTCTTTAAAATTTGTATAAGCTGAATGCTAGCACAGGATATGTTTAAATCAATTTCGTGGTTTATATTGAATATCATTTGTTGATTTATTTGTTTTAAAAATATGTTTTATACGTCATTATTTGTAATATTGCTTTTATTTGTAAGCATTAAAATTGCTTTTAAACCATATAAAAGTGTGTAACTATAGTTTTAATGCTAAAATTAAATCAAGTGCCGTTAATGGATGAGGTGTATATAGAATTGAATGTTTTGATTATAAAAGATTTATTAAAGAGTTAACCAGCATATAAGAAATATTGATAAAAAATGCGCCTGCTCCGCATTTGCAAGAAACAACAAGAAGGCTGACCCGCTTTTAGCCTTTACAAATATTCAAAGCCTGCAATAATTCCGTAATTTCACTCCTTAATGACCAGAGTGACCTCTATTCTCGTACTGTACAGATTTTTTTCTATTTTTTTAATATTTTTAGCCTATGCCGAGATAAATATATATTTATATTTTAATATGCAAATAATAGTGTTCGTTAATGAATAAGTTAACTGTAGTCATGCTAGTCATATTAAATATAGTGATATAACAAAGTAATGAGTGTTTCACTATTTTATGTCTGCATTTAAATATTTTCCCGCCCTACTATTTATTTATTTATAGGCTAATGCATATAGAATATATGCAACTAAAATATGAGCTTGTACATTTTAATGACGCAACGAAGAATACAAATAAAATAGGGAAAATTGAAATTTAACGAAACATTACAACTTAACTACAACTTAAATAAATCTTGGCGCTTGTAAAAATTACACGAGTAACTATCTGCTCGTACGGTAGAAAAATAGCGATTGAAAAACAGCTCTTCTTTGTGCAAGATAAGCTACAAATCTACAATATTTCCATAATATACTATTTGCTTACTGCTTTAGAGGGAAAGTTGAACCCAACTTCTTCTGTTTTACAACAACTGAAATAAATATATGTCACTCCGAGTACCTTGATACTATAAATTCAACGATATTGTATAGCAGCGGTAGTAGTGCCTTTGAGTGCAGTTGGAGGAATGTGCATTCATGCACCTCCGAGAGTAATTTGATATACAATAGATTAACTACATTATGTGTCTCACACTTTCATCTTTATTTACAAAAGTAAACAAAACACCTAAATGTAAAATACAGCACTATTAAAAATTATACTAGAGGCGTCAATGACATTATAAATAAACACTTCACAGAATCTTGAAATTATAATTATGAAGGCTGTATGGGTTTGTTTTCAGGGAGTTGACGACGTCATCTCTGAAAAAGCGTGAACCCTTTTACTATTAGGTGTCGGGTTTAGTTGTAAAGGTACACCTTCTTAATACATCCTTGGCACCCTAACGGAAAGTACTACCAGGACACTTTGAATGCTAGTATTTTTAATAACGCAACAACATGTCAAGAAATAAACAATAACTCAACACTCCCACAACAAAATAATGAGTTTTCTGCTTTGTGTTGTCCTGCATAGCTATAATTTTAAAAGCCACAATTTATTTCACTCAAATTTGATGGATTGCCAAAATTGCTTAAACTAAACTTTTCTCGAAGACGGATAATATTGTGGCCTTTGTATCACTATTCCAAGTATTTACCTAACGTGTCGACTACTTATAACTAGAAAAAATCAACATCACAAAGAACTCTCAGCAATTTCAATTCCATGTTAATGTTGACACCTGAATACTAGAATTTAATTTCTTGCGCGTGCGTGCTATTTTCCTCTATACTGACATTCCCATACATCTTGTCAAGAACATAATAATAATAATAACCTTTATTTGCCCAACAAGAAACCCATTTATAGGACAAGCATTATAAATAAAGCAAGCATACTTTACGCAACCTAACATAAAACAATCTGTATATGACAACAAAATATATAGACAAACTACAAGCTAAAGATAACTAGCATTTAAAACCTATTATTAGTAATAATGAAGATAGTGAAGCAGCAGCTTATAAAAAACAAAAATAAAAGAAACTATGCAAATATGTCTACAAAATATTTATTGGCATTGCGACACATAACAGTCACTAGAGCTCGAGCCAATACATTAGTTCGAGATGCTGGAATGGCAAAGCTTTGTGCCGATCTAGCAGCTACTTGCGGTACATGAAACGGAATCTCTAAAAGACCCAGACAATCAATTTTGTCTTGAATTATCTTCCCCAAAAAAGATGCAGATAGCCGTTCTCGTCTATACTCTAGCGTACTCATGCGTAGTTTAACCATAATGTCATCTAAATTAGTTCCACGATCAGGATAAACACCTATCATTTTATAGGACTCAAAAAATGGCAAGTTATAGGAGTGACACAAGCATATGGGATACCATATAATGCTAGCATTTCCAATTTGCTCATTACCAGTAAATTCCTTACAAGTTCACAGGTCATTGATGTGGAGAGCAAATGTGAGTTTCGAATCAAATAGCACTCCCAGGTCCAATACAGATTCAGCTAAAGTCAGAGGCTAGTCTCGTATATTATACGCTGTAACAGTTGGAATCGTTTTACGTGTGTAACTGACATTACAACACTTGGAAATGCTAAGTTGTAGCTTATTTCTTTGGCACCAGTCCACTATGAGGTCCAAATTGTATTGAAGGTGTTCAGAATCAGTTATGTTGGAAATTCTGGCGTAAATCTTTAGATCATCAGTATAGGCCAATGCAGTACAGTTCAGTGAGATCACCAAGTCATTCATGTAAATTATAAATAATAATGGACCCCAATTGGATCCTTGCGGAACTCCAGACGGAGTAATATATTCATATGATGTAAAGCCATTGTAGCAGACCTATGACGCTCGGTTTGCGAGATAGGAATTCATCAGCTCTAAAAATGATGCTGAAAGGCCGAAGTAATTAAGTTTCGTAATCAGTATAGAATGACTAATAGTGTCGAAAGCACGACTTATATCCGTATACTCAGTAATTGTAGTTAAGTTAGTAACTGTTGAGCGACCAGCCATAAAACCATGTTGTGAAGGCGAGAGGAAACGATGTACAGCAGAATATATGTTATCAAATATAACTTGTTCGTAGATCTTGGCAAAATTACATAATATGGACACATGCCGGTAATTTCTTAATAGCTTACTGTCTCCTTTTCTATATTCTAAACAACTCAAGCTCCTCTGAGGAAATATCTGGCGGTATATAAGCTTCACAAATAGTAGCTTTGATTAGTTTCAAGCATTTGTAAATAATCAAATCATTTAATGGTACAACATCCATCAAATGCGACGTGTCAACAGTAACGAATTCAAAGACATCACTCAATGCCAACAACACCCCACCAACACGCGTTCTAGCTACCACGTCAAATTGTCTTTCACTACGTACTACAGTATAATTAAGAGGAAACAATTCACTACTGACTACAGAATCGGAAAGCCAAATCTCGGTAATATAAATAATGTCATAGCTGAGGTCACATACACTTTTGTAAAACTGGTGCATTTTAGTGTTTAATCGTATTAGGTGAGCAAAAATTTAACGGTTCATTAAAGGACTTCTGCGATGTTAAGCTGTTGACATTTTCTAGTTTCCCGAGGATACAATAGTTGGGCAGTTGTTAACAAATTTAATGATTAAGTTGTTAAGCTGTGTTTTGTCAGAGGATGTAGATAACCTTGACAAAAATGTATTTGATTTCTTTATTTTGAATTTTCTAACACGCGCAAAACGACATCTGCGGATGATAAACTTATTCTAATATTCGGTCTCGCACGAGCTGTTTTAGTGGCATCAAATTTGCCTAACTTCTGAGGTTTTATGTTATCTTGAGGGATATCTAATTGGGTCAGCAAATCTCGGATTAAGGTAGTATCTTGCGACATCTGTTCCTGTTTTGTAGAGCCTTCTTCCACTGCACCATATATAATAATATTGGACGACCTTCTATTACGTTCCCACATTTCACCTATTATTTCTTCAGTAGCAGCTTATTGTTATCTTAATTATCATTAAGATAGGGAATCAAATTAAAATTATAAAGCCTCAGATTTAAATATTTTTTCAGAAGCCAAATATACTGTATTATCGGCATGTTTTCAACTTAAAATATTTTTTTCCGAAAATTTGAATACGTAGTGGGCAAGCCTTATTGCCCAACTCGTTATGGAATAACATCAGTTAAAACAGAGCAACATAATGCGGTTTTATTTGAAAAATATTGCAGCAAATTAAATCAGTTAGGCTGATGAATATAAGATTGTAATTAAGTTAGTTATATACGAAAGCTACATGATATTTAGTTTACAAAACATGTAATTACACCATATGCAGGCTACAAAAGTAACTTTCTATATTCTCTCTTCTGATATTATCACAATTATTAAACAAGCTACCGCATTCAGTTAATTGAACCAACTGCAAGCAACTTCGACAACCAACAATTCTCTTAAATACATTAAAAATTAACAAAATATCAAAGCAATCAAACGTATATTTTATTTTGTCAAAAACTTACTATACCTAACACTAATAGAGTAACAGCATTTCATTTTAACTATAGAAAAAAAACACAGAAAACTAGAGATATTCCGGACATGATACCTTAGAAAGCCGAAAACAGTGCTGCAAAGGCTAGACAAAAATGTGAATTCGTTGGATTTATCTAAAACGCACCATATACAGAGTTCCTTAAATCGCGGAGAGCCTATTAGCCTGCGCTAAAAAGTGAAATTTCTTTCATCTATTGTGTAAACTGACTTGTTTTCTTATTCTCTGCGACAAAATGCAAAATCAAATGTAAATCAAATCCAAAATATGTAAACCATAGGACTTTATCACTTGTGAAATATGATAGTTTGTGGATCTGCAATATGAAAAATGGAAAAAATGTTAACGTAGTCAAGATATTATGCATAAAAGGGCAAAAAAAAAACAATAAAGTGTTTCAATTCGCGCTTAGGATCAGTTATATACCAGATTTGCACATACGCCAATAGTAGGGCGTATGGTAGTTTGGGTGCGCAATATTATGAATAAATAGCATAATTATTGATGTATGTATGTAACGACTCAGGCACAGTTGGATCGAATCGAAGGATTTTTCAGCACATGCCGTCTGACGATCAATCCGAAGAAAACGCAAGCCATTGCGTTCAGTCGGAGACAACAACCCTCAACCCAAAAGATAACCGTTATACGGACGAAGATCGACTGGAGCGAGAAGATCGAATATCTGGGAATGATCCTCGACAGGAAGACAACTTTAGCCGAGCATCTAGGTAGAGCTAGAAACAGGGCCATCGGCCGACTGCATCAGCTATGTCCTATCCTGAGTAAGCACAATCTCAGTCCCACAGCGGGCGCGATGCTGTGCTAAACACACATCGGCCCGATCCTAACTTACTCCAGTCCAGCCTACCATGGCAGTTCCATCACATCCTCCCAGTGGTGCGAGTCCAAAATCGCGTTCTGCAACTTGTATTCTGCCTCCCTAAACGCACCTCGCTGGTCGTCCTCTGAGACTTAATAGCAGCAGATGTCCAGGGCTTGAGCGAGTTCCTGAGGAAGCTCAATCGAAGAGTCCGCACCAGTTTTTCTAAAATCTTTGAGTACTGCTACTTGTCCAGACTTGAAGAATTTCTGGATAAATATAATATTTTATCAATCTATCAGCATGGTTTCAGGAGAGGCCACTCTACAGCTTCAGCTCTTGCCAGCTTTCTGGGTAGTGTGGTTGACGCTATTGAAGGCGGTACTTATCTCGTCGGTATATTTCTAGATCTTACCAGGGCCTTTGATTGTGTCGACCACACACTCTTATTGGAAAAACTTGAATTGTATGGGATTAGGGGTAATGCCTTAAGTTGGTTACAGTCTTTTGTTGCAAATTGGGAACAATATGTTAACATTCGTCATTATAACAGCAATAATAGTAGTGACTTTTCATCTACCACACTAAATACGAATATAGGGGTTCCACAAGGCTCTGTGTTGGGGCCTTTACTTTTTCTTTTATTTATCAATGATCTTCCACTAAATACAGACAATAGTTGTGTTACCCTTTATGCAGATGATATTGCTCTAGTGCTTACAGGTACTGATAATCAAACTCTTGCAAAAAAATGCAACAACATATTCTAATATCAGATTGGTTTGCTTCAAATAGGCTTTCCATCAATGCCCTGAAAAGCACATACATTAGGTTCCATCCTTTTCAATACTGTCCTTCTGCAGATTTTTATTTACAACTTCAATTAAGCGGTGACCGACTGTTAAATTCAGACACTTTCAAACTGTTGGGTGTTTGGTTGGATGAGTTATTTGGCTGGAAATCACACTGTGAAAAACTGGTTTCAAAACTAAATACCTTTTGTTATTTATTGTTTGTTATGTTTGAGAGCTACCCTGACGTGCCAACAGATGCTTTGTATGTATTACGCCTACGTTGAAAGTAGAATTCGCTACGGTATACAATTTTGGGGAAATTACACAATGGCTAAAAATGTTTTTATTTGTCAGAAAAGGATCTTGAGGTGTATAGCTGGCTTGAAACCCACTGATACTTGCAGAGATTTTTTTATTAGTCACAGTGTTATGACACTTTCATCTATATATATTTATGAATTAGTTGTATACGCATACACCAACAAACAACAATATACATTAAACAGCGACCTTCACGACTACAATACTAGATTCAGAGATAACATGGCTACTCCCAACGCACGACTAACATTGTTTCAAAGGTCACCATATGTACTAGCTATAAAGGTTTACAACAAGTTACCTCACCTAATGAAGGAACTAACACCCTCTCAGTTTAAATTAAAAATGAGAAGTATATTAACAGACACTTGCTTTTACTCTTTAGGTGCTTTTTTGGAATATTCCTTTAAGATTGCATCAGCTACTTAGAATAAGAATTTTCTTGTCACTCATTATAATTCTATGTACACTATCTTTTCCTTATAGATACTGCTTTTGACTTGTTTCTATACCATTTCCATGGTCTTTCGAAATAAAGAATTACTTTACTTTACTTTACTTTACCACAACGGAGACACTCCGGCTAATGTGACGCGGAAATATACATATATCACAAATATCTAATTCTGTTTCTATGATATCAAATACCCAACAGCTAAGGAGATCCACCAAAAGACGAAGATACCAATTCAACAACACCCCAGGACCGCCAGAAGAACATCCCAAGAGGAAGTGAAGCTGCAAGATGATGAGCCCACCTGCATAAGAGACCGGAGAACCAACCAAATTAATAATTATTAATATATATTCAAACTTTATCTTTATTGCTCAAACATATATCATTAACATAAAAGTGTTCTGTGCTGAAATAAACACAATGGTATGTATTTATCTAGACTATGGATTGTAAGTAATATCAACAACAAATGCTTTTTGCTATAATATATAAAAACGTATCGCTAAATACCCTTTATTTAATGTATCACACAAGTAGTATACGTGTATATAACTTAATTAATTACTATGAACCTACAAATTCGTTAGCAGAAAGATTATCATCACATAATCGACTAAATACACAATTGCTGTAATTTGTTTGGCCGTGCTCTGTGTCCAACGGACAAAGTGTGTTGTTCTTCGGTGATTGATGAGATCCCTTGAAAGGAAAAGAAAAACTGTCCTCTGTATTGCTACGATCAAAAAAGACACTATCTACAAAAGGGAGATAGGCGCACGTGTTTCTCCTTGCCAAATCATCTAAAAGAACATGGTCTACACGTTCTTTTCGAAGAGGCGATTAACTCGCCGGGACATAATATATTGAGTAAATGATCAGCGCGTGAGCTTGCAATGTGAAAAGGTGATAAAAAAATTGGTACACAAAGTGTGTGTTGTAAACAGATCTTAATCAATTAAATCTCAACGCGTTTTAAATTCATATAGTATTCAATGAAATTAATACTGTTGTTTGTTGAATATTTTTCTGTCGATATCATCAGAGCAATAAAACTTTTAGAAGTACATATTAAAGTAAAATCTATTTCTCATGTGTCGTGTGATATTATAGATAATAAGCCAGATTATGCAGACTTTACATAAAAAAATATTATATTCTTGTATATCAGGTTTATATCATGTACGTAACCTTAACAATCAAACAATATTCTGTTATCTGCGGTGGATGCAGCTAGATCGTTCTATTCATTAAAAACTATACACTATCTACCACAGAATTCGAAAACAACAAGCTGGCACTAATAATTTCACGGTGCATCTTAGAAATAATACACGAACAAAAATAGTGGGCTTTCTGGTAACTGGAGCGTCTAGGAATCTCCGCTTCGGAGTGGAGTAGGTTCCTTCTATTGTATAAGCTGGTGTGATTACTTATTCTCGACCACAATATATAAAATAAGCAAAAGTAAATTGGTTCGGTTTTGCGACGCGATATCAAATATTCACTGCAATAAGAGATACGACATAATTTTGATGATATGGTAGCAGTTAAATGTCGGAATCCGGAGCGCAGCATTATCTCTATATATATAATCTATATATGTACTGAATAGACGAAGATATGCGAATTCATAAATAAAAATGTGAAAGAAAAACTAAGTACAAAAAAAAGATGATCAGAGAATAATTCGATGAAAACAGCAGCAGAATGCTCAATAATAAACAGGAGAGATTAGATACAAATCAAGCAAAGTTTTATGAACATGTATTTAACATTTGGCAAAATAAAAAAATATAAAGCAAGTAGGTAACCAAATACATAATTATATAGTTATAATCTAGTTATAATTAGAAATTCCACTCATTTTCTTTATACCTAAAGGTGCGTCCTGATTATGTCGATCAATGTCGACCGGTAAAGCCGTTTGGGCTCTTTTAAATCGGTACGCGTCCTCACTGTAGACACAGTAAGTACGCATAGTGCAACATACGTGTATCCCGTGATCATTAATGATGAATAATGAAGAGGAAGACCTTTTGTTAACAGTTGCTGCAGCAGTTATAATTGATTCAACTGTTGTAAAACGCAAAAAGAAAAGGTTTTGGGTTCGTCCAAGCCTTAAAGTCGAAACAGCTACACTGGCAGTGATTTAATAAAAGATTTAAGTTTAGACGATGTGAATAACTTAAGTTTGGAATATAGGTGCAACGGAGGCTTCAGAAACTTCTTCCGCATGACGACGACCGACTTTTAAACTTTACTGAATATGGTAGGCCCCAAAATTAGCAAAAAAGACACTACATTTAGGCCTGCAATTCCAGTCGAAACAAGTTATTTCAACAATTGTATCAGAAGTATGTAATGCAGTTATCGATGCGCTTCAAAACTACGAAAAGGTAAGAAAAAAACTAAATTGGCACTTATGTCAAACGTATAAAAATACATATTTTTATATATTACTATTCCAATGCTATTATTACAATGTTATAGCGAGCACAGAATATTATCAATTTCATCATCATCCTTCGATATTGATTCATTTTCATTATTTCTTTGTTCGAGAGGACCCATTTCAGCTTCAAATAATGCGTTGTTAATAACACTTTGGGTCATGAACTTTGCATGAGGTGACTTCAGCTTTCGTACCTTGATTGCAACTTGTTCTCCAAATACAGAGTATTCATCTCTCTCTGTGTTCTGTCTTTTAAACTGTATGGATCTCATAAGACTGATCGCTTCATTAAGTACAGGCATATTATTACACACAGTTGTTGTTTCTCTATCATGCTGTTCTCCCTCATTTTCTGCCTCGTCTAGTCTCTGTGTATTCTAAAAAGAAATTCTTTTCAGATGCCATCAAATGAAGCAGATTGGAAAATGATAGCAAAGCAATTCAATGACAAATGGAACTTTCCGAATTGTGTAGGAGCCATGGATGGCAAGCACATTGCATTACAAGCTCCATTTAACACTGGTTCTGAGTTTCTTAATTATAAAACATTTTTCAGTATTGTTCTATTTGCTGTAGTGGATGCCAATTACAACTTCATTTATGCAAATGTTGGTTGCCAAGGCAGAATATCTGATGGTGGTGTATTTAATGATACACAATTTAAGAAGTGTCTTGAGGAAAATAGAATGTATCTTCCTTCACCACGCGCATTGCCAAGTCAATTGTCAAGTTACGTACCAAACTTATTCTCTATAGAAACACGATACTTTTCATGCATTAAATATTATTTGAATTATTTTACAATTTTTAATGTGTAGAGGTTCTGTTAATATCATCAACTGATACTTAATTTAGCAACACACATTTATTTTAGTATATACGAGAAAAGTGTCGCTCTTTTAATAATAGAACTTGAATGACCCAAGGCGACAGGACCAGTGGAGGGATGCCTAATACTTGCAGATAGGTGAAATAGCCTCGAAATTACGGTTGCAATAAACCACAAACGTGACAAACAAATGAATGCTTCGACCGTTAAATCAAAGAAAGGGACGGTTTATACAAGCAGCAAAGCGTAAAGGACTGTTATGTAGGAAGATTGAATTTGTTATCAACGGGTCTGAGGATTGACAGGCTTTTACGTGAAATGAATTAAAATGAGATCTATTAAAATTTCAATATTATCTAAGTTTTTAAAAAGATTTCACTTGCCGTTAATCGGAAGTTGGCATCAACTTCATATTCTAGACAGCATGCTACAAATCCAATTATAAATGCAACGTTTAGGATATATTTCGTCCATATTTTATGTATTACAACCCTACACCTAACAACTATTCTTTCGTTATTCGCAACTAAAGAAAAAAAATGACAATATATTTTTATAGTAATACCAAACCTAACAATATTTAAAGAAACGACTTTAAAGTCACCAGTGTTGGACATAATACCGCCCTGAAGCTTCAGCAGGTTACCGCCTCTAGCGTGATTTACACGTCGAGGTACCGTGACCTGTTCGGACCCCTCATGCAATTCTTGCTCCTGAAGAAGCCACTTACGACACGGTCAAAACTCGAAAGTCTTTATAACAGAGACTAAGACAGTTTTTTTTATAGGAACGCATAGAGGCTCTTTACATATTTTGATTCTACAAAATATTCTCTCTTAATCTGTATTAAGTATTCAGATATCTAAAATTCAAGGTAGATACGTCAATTTTTGGGAGCAAGTGTGCTTAGCTTGTTTGGTTTAGATGCACCTGCTTATTTTGACGTCTGTGGTTTCCGTTAGTCGTATTAGCGTACACTGAGAGAGAAATATATCTTAACCTTTACAATAATGATTGGAAATAGAGAAGTAGAACGAATGTATCGGATATTTCCAGAAAAATATCGTTGTCAGATATTCAGGAGTATGTTTTCCAGAAATACGGCTAAAACTTAGTTACCAACAAACGTTATATATGTTGCGTGCTGAAGGTCATCAAATTATTTCTAAAATTGTAACTCGCGATGAAACGTACATACAGTTTTTTGATGTTCCCACTCGCCTAGAAAGCTGAATCTGGATACACGAAGATGAGGAAATCCCTACGATGGTGAAAAAACAACGAGCAATGAAAAAATTTCCGCAGTATTTTTTAGAAGTACGGGTTTGGTGGCCGCAATTAAATTAGAAGATCAGAAGACATTTACCGCTAAATGGTATGTTGACAATTGTTTGCCTACCGTTGTTCACGATGTAACGATGTAAAGTTCTTTATAAAAACAAAAAGCAGTTGTAGTAAAAAATGTAAAAAACTGTCAATGTCGTTTTAATGCACAAGAACAAATAATAAAGCATATAAACATAAATTTGCATAAGAGAAAAATAATAAATCGAATACAACTGGGTTCAGTAAATTTCCAAGGAAGGGAATCACGTTACATCATGATAACGCGTCGTCCCATACTAACCCGTATTTAGCGGAAAACAAAATCAAAATTATAAAACGTCCTCTTTATTCACCAGAATTGACGATATGTGACTTCTGACTATATTTTGAGCTCAAAAAACATTTGAGACGGAAAAGGTTCCAGTCAGAAGAAGAGATTGACATCGCCGTTTTTTTTATAGTATACCTAAAGATAGCTAATTGAACGCTTTTAAACAATGGAAGGAGAGAATGATTAAGTGCATTGTCAATGGCAATTACTTTGAACATATTTAAAATAAAAATTCCAATTTTCTAGTTCTTTTATTGCTGCAGAAACATCATATTAAGCAAAAAAATGTTATAATGAAACAATTGAAAGTACGCATAGCATTCCTCACTTTGACAGTAAATTTTGTCGATCTGAAGGACGTCCCGACTTTTTCATTGAAGGTATTGTGTATCTCAGTTAAATATATTTTTCATAGGTCATTTCTTATTATTTACAGGAGTAGGTGAACTACGTTGAATAACATTTCAAACAGCTCTTGACATATTTGTACTAGACATGACATATATTATCACTATTGTTTTTTAAATAATACTCCTATTTGAGACAACCTAGTTTGTAATATTTTTAATACCTTCGAAAATAAGGTTTATAAGCAGAATATGGTATGTACTAATATTCCGTAAAAACATTAAATTTTTTTCCAATTGTACTAGGTCAAATAAGTTTGTAGAATAGGTATAATATTCACGCTTGCTACAATAAACATTTTGCTGTATATCTATGTACATATATCTCAATAGTAATCGATTCGACAAAGTTTTCCGATAAGATAAAATCAAAGCAACAACTACTGTGAGCGTCCATTGGCAAATTAATTAGAAAATTATCATTGCATGTAGAGACAAAATCATTCACTATACTAGGAACATGTATTGTATTTAATTTGTAGTGGTTGATTAAATATACAAAATATCGTTCTAATTGTGAGAGGGCATCAAAATTAATATTAAAATCGCCACCTAAAGTAACATATTGCTTTGCATTCAAAATTAAATCCAAGAGTACGATATTAATAACAGCATTATTGTCGAAAATTAGTACCCTATAGAAAGCCGCCACTATTATATTGATATTAGAAATGTATTTAATGCCCGAAATTTCGAAGACATGTGTTAGAAAAAGTTAATATGTCGTAGAGCAGGAGAAAAAAGTATCCGGACAGTGCGCGAAAGAAGGAGGCTTCTTACTCAAACCCTACGGGAACTTTATTGTCCTAGAGTGCATACAAATAATGTCTGTGCCACAGACAGTCCATGTAGGTATACTAAGTCAATAAAGTACCCGTGCATTTTAAGTGAAGGGCGTCTTTCTTACATGCACTGGCAGGATACTTTTTTCTCCTGCTGTACGTGGAGACAAATTTAACTTGTACTGCTTTTTAAGGCTATGGCTGTTCACACAAAATCGATACGATCCAAGAGCAGATACAGTGCTGTTGCTTACAGTTTTATTGATTTCCTTGTAATCACTACATATGGCAAAGTTATGGGTCAAGACTACAAAAACATCTATACAAATTGTAGAAAATTGCAATTTGCTACAACTAAAAAAAAGATATAAATCAATATAACATCAATATCGATTCAGAAGGAACTATGTAAGTACATATTTACAGAACTATTTGCGTTTCTATATCGTTCAATCGTTATTCAATCGTATTCTTAGGGATAAATTCTACAATTCACCGAACTTTCTTACATATTTTGGAATTCAAAGACAAATTCGAAATACTATAAAACCACATTAAAAAACTATACAATTTAATAGTAGCAATCTACGCATTTAGCTCAGTAGCAAATTTTGTGCGCAGTTTGCTTCCGTTATAGATCATTTACATATGGAAGACCGATTAATTAGCAGCAAAGCGGTACCTTGAAGTAATCTATGTATGTATCGCTAATTCAGTATATTGCAGCTAACACCTCAAGGATAATTTATTCCTCGACAATTATGTATTCACAGTAAAACATTATACCGGCTCATTTCTGATATGATTATATTAATGTCGCTCTAGGTACCTGTCTGTTTATATTAATTAAATCCCTGACATCTTATCAGTTCACTTCCATCCACTTATGTCACATCGATCTCCGTTTAATAACAAATATATATTACTTTTAGCGTAATGATAATTTCAACGCTGGTTTCATACACTGCTATAGTTTTGAGTTAGACGTATAACTCCATTTATTAGTATTATTTAATAATATACGATATACAAAACGGTCTATATTTTGATTAATAAGGGGTCTAATGTATTTAATTATTTGTGAATGAGCTTTAGACTGGGGTTCATTAGACCGGACGTGTTAGAAATACAAGGGTGCAATTTAGGACGCAGCCCTCGCATTTTCATGAAAATAAATGGAGAAAGTACGTATTAGCTAAATATATACTAGGACTATCTACTCGGCGAAATGATAACATTCTGTCGGTTTCCATTAATGTTCGACCTTATATAATACGTTGCTACTTTCAAGAAACACAAACTGACTGTGCTCTCAATTATAGAACGCACTTCAGAAAATTGTCACCGATATAATTTTTTTTTCCTATGCTTATCGTGTTTTGAGGTGGACGAAAATTAAAACTGGAAGTATAGAGTACAATCGACGATTAAAAAAGGAAAATGGTGCTCATTGTCAACCATTTGTGTCTCCTTGTATGTACTAAATAGAATTTTTTGTATAGTTTTCTTTTACTCGAAACTTATTATTATATTAACGTAGACATTTATTTTTATTGATGCATTTACTCTGTTTATCATTTATCAAGGAAATATTACAAAATTGGATTTATCCTAACCAAGTCAAATAGTTTTGCTGTTTTTAAGAAGTTTTATTTACCAAAGCATAATTACAATTGTTAGAACATAGAAAGCTACCACACAGCTAAAAAAACCTTTCCATAAAATGTTATGCTGCTTGATGACAATTTCAAATTTTACAAGACATGCCAAATATGAGAAATAAGTTTCGAGCGTGGATCAGAGGTGAAACAGCAACTCCGCAATCGGAGTTTAGCACTGAGTGATTATTACCTCTTTCGCAAATTACAAAGGCACTAGCGTGCATCTGACGACTTTTTTAATACTACCCCATTTTCCTAGAAAGATCTCATTAGAAAAATAAAATTACATGTTATCAAGTGGAGCAACGTACTGGTGCCATAACAATGATTTATTATTTTTAGGCAAACAGCAACTATAAAGTACCACAGTTTTGTTCGTAAGAATATATTACGAGTTTATCTTTGAGATACCAACTCAGCCAATAACCTATTTCCTTCCCTAACCGGGTAGCCTCAATAAACCAACGATGCTCATTGCTTATAATGAACAGCAAAAATTATATTTAGCCCGCAAATCACGTCTTTTAAAAAGTTTCGGTACTTATTAAGTTTTGGTAAATGAGTAGGTGCTATTTATTATATTCAATACATTTTCATTATCTGCTTCACTGTATCTACTGTTTACTGACTTCTCAAAGGAATATTGTACGTTTAAGTTTTTGGTGTTTGATAAAATCAGTTTTAAAGCTGGATTCTCTCAGGAAACTCATTCATATAGATCTAGCTCACCTGTTTCGAATTTCTTCTACATTTATAATATATTCACAGCATATCTCGTTGGTAAACGTTGCCAAGCATATCCATAATTAATTACGAGATTAATTAATTTAGGAAATGAAACTACATAAACGTACACGATATTTATATGGAACAAAATGAACAAATATCTGGTATGCAGTAGTTGCAGGATAGTACACCAGAAACCTTGACTTGAATTCCATAATTCTATTGCTTATTTCTAAAAAAAAAAAACTTTTTACTGAATAAAAGCAATAGGTGTCTCTATGGAAAACTGAATTTGAAGATGATTTCACTGCGAACTTTTCTACTTGATTTAATATTTTGTTCTGAAAAATTCGGTCTGTTACTTCACCACGTTCCAGTTACTTTAATATGCTTTAAAATATTATGAGTAGTAGGTACACACTCATTCTAACCAAAAATCACATTAGTACAGCGGTCATTTTCAGGTAGTGGCAGACCAGAATTGTGGGGATTGAATCCTGACCAGGGTCTGGGCACTATACAGGCAGCGCCATCTACAGAGTGCCATTTACTACCATTTGGCCAATCCTAGAAGACGCTTTCTATTACATCGATACAGACATATATCAGCTGTTTTACGCCATTTTTTACATTAGGTACAAATTTTGAATCCATTTGTAGTTTATTGTTTTTGCAATAGTTGTATCACCGTTTCAACATTTTATTATAATTTAGTTTGGTGTAGATTACGTGTTTGGTTTTCTATTTCCTTTAGAATTGTGTTTTTTCTTCTTAATTTTGAAAAACTTAACGGAATCTAGTTTCCCTAGTAGTAGTTAGTTTAGTGTATATAGTTTTAGTTTTATTTATTGTTTATATTATTCGTTTTATTTTATTGTAGTAGTATTTTGTAGTATATAGATAGTGATAAGTAGTTTAGTTAAATTATTTAGCAATGACCGTAAAGTGATACAATGAGGGTGTGTTGCGTTCCAAATTGCACGAATACTACATCTCCACGGTATGTTTTATTAACTATTTCAAGCTTCTACGCATTGAAATAGTACTTATGTTTTCTTATCTTTTATTTTATTATTGCTATTTTTCAAGATGTATGTAATGTATGAATAAATACATAAGCTTTAGAGATTTATTTGTTTCTCTAACCTTATTTTAAAATTATAATGCAGTAGATCAACATGTAAACTATATTCAAGATTTCTTTTTTCTAAAAGTAATCTCCTTGAATATAATATACATGTCCTCAAAAAAAACATGTAATTAGGGAGTGCTTATTCAATCTTCAAATATACCGCCATTGTTTTGTTATATATTACGCCATTCTATAGATGGCAGCACCAGTATATGGCTGTTTTTTAGAGTGGCCAGTCTATATCTTGGGTCGTCTATGATCCTGACCACGGCGTTGTGGCATCTCCCACCAAGGTCTGTTCTCCGACTGGGTATCATTCGTTGTTTGGAAACAATAGACAACCTAGATTTCTCAAAAGTTAATTAAACATTTTATAAAGGATTGAGATCGCCGGTAAATGAAACAGAAATTATTTTTTTTCAAAGACTTGTGGTTTTCGAAAATTTTTGAGTGGAAAATGCCCGAGGAAGTACGTGACCAAAACGCAAGGTGACGTAGAGTAAGTCAGATTATAAGGTTATGACATTACTAATGTGACAACATAAATGTAAGAACCTTTTTTAACTATTAATACATAGAATTAGTACTTTGTGTACATGCATGATAATACATATTATTGTAACGTATGTACATACTTGTAGAATATCACTAATTTTAATACCATACTACTCGTAAAAGAGATTTATAGGTTAGGTACGTGTACTTACATCAAAATGATCACAACAACAATATCCTGTAGTCTTTTCTGCCAAAGGTACATCTCTCCTCATGGCAGTGAAACTTTTTTTTAAGTAAAAAGAAATCGTCCGAATACAAGGCACAAGTAGTCAATCCATTGATTTCGATAACATAAACCAGACATAAACACTGTATCATACGTCACGCATTTACGAGGGAGCGTTTTTATATTCGCGGAATGAGCGGGTTGTAGGGGGGTGATTAGGCGCATTGGGGGCGTGGTCTGTGCAGCGACTCATAATTAGTATAAATACGAAGTTTCATTGTTATTAGACAGTTAGTCTTTGAGCTATCGTCAACCAAGTAACATAAACCAAGTAACCAACCAAGTAAGAACAGCGCATAGAGTGTTCGCGTGCATTTTTCGACCTCTGTAATGAAGACAAGGATGGTGTATTGAGTCGAATTGTTACTGGAGACGAAGCTTGGGTTCATCATTATGAACCTCAGTCCAAACAAGAGCAATGGCACAAAAAGGGCACAGCACCTCCCAAGAAATTTAAAGTGTCACATCAGCTGGGAAACTCATGGCAACGGTATTTTGGGACTCGGAAGGAATATACTTGATTGATTATAAAGATAAAGGTGTTTCTATACCGGGAGAATATTACGCTTCAATATTAGAGCGACTAAAAGAAGCCAGAGCATGAGAAAAGACGGGGAAAATTGGCGAAAGGTGTGCTGCTTTTGCACGACAACGCGCCCGTCCACAAGAGCCGCGTTGCGTTAGCTGCCCTGCATAAGGTGGGCTTCGAAATTGTGAATCACCCACCCTACAGCCCAGACCTGGCCCCGAGTGATTATTACCTGTTTCCGAAAATGAAAAAAGAGCTGTGGGGTAAAAAATTTACTGCCGATGATGAAGTCAAGGAGGCGTATTTTGCAGATAAAGAGAAATCATTTTTTTATGAGGGTATAAATAAATTAATTGAAAAATGTGAAAAATGTATCCGTTTTGCAGGTGAATATATTGAAAAAGAAAAATAATTTGGTTTTTTCATTTCCACCCCTTATCCCCCATTCCGCGAATATAAAGACGCTCCCTCGTAGTTCACGTAAACGCCGCGTTTTGGGAGAGCGCTGTAATCGTGCTTCTTTCTTCCCCTATTTCTAGGTGAAAATATATATATTTTTTCGTCTAGGAATGAAAGAAATGGCTTTTACTCATGATTAGCTTTAAATTTAAAGAATAATTACAAAGTACATAGGTTCTCTATTCTATATAAGTAGATATGAACCTATGTATGTTTCCGTAATAAATTACGTATTACTGTTTTTAGATTTGACATCGATATAAAATACATACGTCAGCCTATTTATTACATTTGCATATAAGAAGTGCGAAATATCACGCACTTGTACTAAACCTTTACCTTTATTTAACGTGTAAGTTTGATAAAGTATTTACTGAGTTATATGAGAATTGATGAATACTGCACTACAAATCTGAGATAGTAACATACACTGTTTTCCCATTAGTTAGAGAAAGCACACCACCGTATGACAATTCCTTGTAATATTACACTGAAGAAAAATATTAAAGTGGCACTAAATAAAATCGCAAATAACATAGGAAAATAAAAGGTAATATATTCCCAGCAGTTAAATCTTTTGTTAGCTAAAGCGCCTATATAGGTGGTTTGGAATTACGGAATTTGAGGAAAAACGTGTACGAAGATGTCCTACGTAGTATAAAACGAAAGTGTAATATGAGTTGATGAAACCACACAGTCACCCAAAACATTAATGTCTCCCCTTGTCAAGCCATGTATATAAATATTACTTTTCGTGTCCAAATGTGTGTATTTCTATGGTGTATACTATCTCTGTATGTGTATGTATGTATATACACACCTAGCAGCATTAGGAATACAATAAACTAAGCGTCGAAATTAATTCAAACATTATCATGCTTTGAGTTTAAACTTGGATTGTATTTATTTACGTTTACCTATAATAACTCACAAATATTTTACTTGAATAACAATAATTTATAATTTAGTAAACTTTAAAATTACTTCCTTGCATGTTAGCATCCTATATAGAATGACAGGACAATTCGTAGAACTAGCATAAAACAGATTGATGCAAAATGGAAAACTTCAGATAAAGTTATATTTTCCGTTAATTCATAAATGAATTCTGATTTAATGTGTCTGCAAAATTACTATTTTATTTAAGATATTTCGCATTATGTTCTCTTCTGTTGATTCAACGTTTACTTATGCCTTCAGTTCTATTAGGAACCGCCAAATCAATCAAATCTCTCTAATAATGTAATATCATAAATAAGAGTAGAGCTGTATGACCAGTTACTGGGGCTCGAACAATTCCAAAGAAATTGCCTCGTAAACATTCTTATTTAAGGCTTCTAATGTAACTGATTTTTAAATAGCATGATGTCACCGGTACAAGCAACTAAGTAGTCATGAGAACGTAGTATGTGCAAGACTCACTGCAAAACATTGATTTATTTCAAAATTAGTTGTCAATGTCTTATATCTATTAATGATCTATCTTACGGATTACCGATTGATTTTGAATACAAAACAGACATAAACTACGACTAAGGCGTGAAATATGTATGTATGTGTACAGTTACATACTGTGTGTGTGTGAATTATAATAGATAGTTACATTAGCTTTGTTTATAATACAAGCGCTTTAAAACACATTCTTTTCTGTGCTTTAAATAATAACAAAGAATAATTTAAAGCTGCTTGACTTATTCCTCTGGTTTCAATTCACACAGACATGCTTCTGAAATTATTCACATTTGACGTGTGTGTACGTTTAAAAAAGAATAATTTAAGAGTGTTTTCACCTTCAGTACCATGACGTACGTGAATGTAATCTGTTTGATGTTTTATCTGTGTAGATATGTAAGTTTTAACTTGGCAAGTTGTTCTTTTTCAATTCCTTAATAGAATATCATTTACTAGTGGTCGTCCGTTGTTTTAGAGACGCAGTTTCCTTTTATGTACCACAGATTATTCATAATTTATTTGATAACAAGTTCAGCTTCAGCAGTTTCCACTACTTCTCAAAACTACAGTTGCAGCCCTTCCTGTGTGTGTGTTCTACTGTACAAACATGTGTTTTTTCTTGCTTTGTTACAGCGTAAGTAATGTTGCGATATTAATTTTGTCCCAACCGTACTACAATCGTCTCTGAATAAGTTCAAAATTTGGACTAAGGGGGCTAGTCAATCGCTCTTACCATTTCAATTATCGAGTTATTTTAACAAAAGTTTGATATACATATATTAATGTAAATTATGCGTGTTTAGGGTCTTCTACACACTTGTCTAAAATAATGTGACATATTGGAAGCTGCATGAGAGTGAAAACAACAAACCTAGATAGTAGTCATTTCTATGTGTATGTCCACTCCCCATTTAAAGTATTATATTTGTAGGCATCTTTACAAAAACTCTTCTGATCAGTATACGTATATAAAGTGTATAGCTGTAGTTTCGTAAAAAAAGAATGTTTAATTAAATTTCATCTTATCACTATGATAAGTGATAGTTCCATTATATCTGCTACAATTAATATGTCGTATACTATTATACCTACCTTGTGTGTTTCTCTACTAAAACTGAGACACATGCAAAAAGAGAGGATTTTATGTTAACTATGTTAACTATTGAAATTCGCAATATCTTACAAATACTAATGAGATTAACTAAACTATAAAATTTATTTTAAATGTCATAATACTTTGCTTACGGAGTCACTGCAACTAAGCACCCACCACATTAAAAAAAAACATTATTCAATTTTAATTCTACAATACCAAAGTGTAGTAGAAAAAATTTAGTACGGGAATAGTAGTCATAGGATATAATAACTCTTTTAGGTTTTCCAAAGTTTTAAATAGCATCCGCATCACATCGGTAATTCAAATACTTCCTTACACCGAAAAGCAAATTTTTTACATCTTGTAATGTAGATAACTATTATTTGTTACAACTACAGAATGAACTGAAGAAAGCCTAGTTTTAATTATGAAAATATTTTTTCGGCTTTTTTTTGATACCAAAGAATTCCGAGAGTATATTCCATTTGCATATGCTTTCCTAGCTAAAAATAAGTGTTTCCCATGTAATTAATACAACAATGCTCCTTCAAATTGCAATCAGAGTTTCGAGACGCTAATCGAGACATATGTTGTTCTTATAAAACGATGGAATTGATGAGAGATATTCTATTTTAGGAGCAATTGCATATATGTATGTATCTGATTCGTCAAGGACATATCTACACTGTATATACATACATGGGTACATACAATGTGGACGCGTGCGTCTGCACTATAGCGTTACCTGTAGTGCAAGCGAAACACAAAGAGGTGTCCGTGTATTAGTACGGTAAATAGACGATTAAGTGTGGATTTTTTGGATAAATGCGAGTACATGATAGGGATATGCGTAATACTAGCTGTCTTTTAATCCAGTAGAACATTGCGTCTACTTGTTTACCGTTCTAACACTCGGACACCTCTGTGTGTTTTGGTAAGACTATAGATATCGCTATAGTGCCGACGCAGTAGAAATATAGGGTTAAAATGTGCTGATGCTCCTGAAAAAATAATTCCGTAGCAAAGGTTTGATTCAATGTTGCCGCAATAAGAGGGCTAAGGGAGGTACATTATTTTAATATTTACTGTTGACTAATGATCAGCATAAGACAGAAAGTCGTCCATACCGAGAAAGTGCATGCGTTACTCAATGGAATCAATTTTTCCCGAAGAAAATGTAGAAGCTTAAGTTCAAATTTGACATTTTTGAGAAATATAACACCTTTGCTTTCTATTATTTAATAATAATTTATTCTTTAAGCACCAATAATACATATCGTTTATGTCTTCAGAAGCAAGTTTACATAAAATATGAATATTTTTAGCTGGGGTAATGCAAGTAGTAGTTTGCGTCCGGTGTGGAGGCACAATTATTCAAAGCAAACTGAACACCTCAAACATACGAAGTAAAATTTTGTGATGTAGGCCATCGAACACCCTAGGCAGATAAAAAAATATGCGTAAAACGAAATGTTCATTAAGATAGATTCTAGTGTTCTTATTCTTCGTCGAATTATTAGTGAAAAAGTAGATTATGAAGAATTTATAATAGTATTAGTGGATACAAATGAATTCAACCCAATACTAATTACTTTTGGAATATTTTGTTGAAACCCGTTAGTTATAGCAGATAAGGTATATAATTATCAAAATCGATATTTTTTCTTTGTAGTAGACAGAATGACCATATTCTTCACTGGATCTCTTGGTGCAGAAGTGGAAGACTAAACACTTCAATCCACTAAACACAAAAAACTTTTAACTAAACACCGACGCGTTTCGACAGCAACGCTGCCATTAACAATATTATTATATAACAATTATTATTATTATTATTAAACATTTCACAGGTTTTTCTTTTCCCTGCTTAATATACTGAATCGCATCGGTCCTAGGACAGGATGGATCGTTTGATGAATTGGATCTCGTTCAAGTAGCTCCTAGTGTTCTTCGTACTATACTGGTTGTGTCCAGCAGCGCGGATTTCTGGATAGGTAAGTGTAGCTGTCTGTTCAGTTGTAGTGTGGTAAGACCTTCGAATAATTTTATAGAGATCTCCCCAGTGGCTCCAACAACGATGGGAATGACGATCGCTTCTCGGAGCTTCCACATGCCTTTGATCTCCTCCGCTAGTGGTAGGTATTTGCTGATGTTTTCTGCGAGCGTTTTGGAAATATTGGCTGACAGAGGGATAGCAATATCAATGATGTAGGCCCTCTGTTCTTGTTTTTGGACTAGGACCAGATTTGGGATGGTGTTTTGGGCAGGTCTATCCGTTATTATTTTCCTGTTCCAGTATATCTTGATATGCTGACCCTCGCATACAATCGGTGGTTCGTAGTCATAGTAAGAAAGGAGTTCGTTCAGATGTAGGTATTGTTTTCGGAGATGGAGGTGTATTATTTTTGCGACGCGATTATGTCGTTCCATGTATTGTTTGGGCGCTAGCACAGAACATCCGGATAGTAGGTGGTCCAGCGTTTCTTCTTTCTCTCCGCACATTCGGCATCTCATATTGGGCACAGCTTCTTTGAGTATTCTTCTCCTGTATGCACGCGTGGCTATCACCTGGTCCTGGATGGCAGCTATAAACCCCTCCGTTTCAGGAAATATGTTTCCTTTATGTAGCCATGCTTGGGATCCTACGGTATCGATGTTTGCTGTTTCAATCGCTGTGATGTATTGACCATGTAACGCCCTGCTTTTTCATTGGTTTCGGTCACGGTGAGAATTTTCATTAGGGGGTTGTAATCGGCTTTAGCTAACTCAATGGTGTTAGGTTGTGGTCCGTCGATACTATAGCTCTATGCAGTGCGCTGTCATCAGCTCTTCGGAGGAAGTATTCTCTGAGGTTATTAATTTGCCTCGCGTGCATGCTCGGTATACCTCTGCTTCCTTGACGTCGTTGTAGATGAAATCGCTCGATAAAGCTACGCGGGTGGTGTATGCGTTGTTTGGTGCATTCCACCCATGTTTTTATGTCAATATCTGCTAACTCAGTATCCGTCCACTTAATAAGGCCAAAGCTATATGTCAGTACGCTCATGGCGTACGCAGTGATTGCTCTACTGATGTTGATCGCCAATAGTTTGTTCCTCAGGATTTTTCTTAATCTTTGATGGTATTTCTCCCTGAGAGACGCTTTTGTCGTACTGTGGTCTATTCCCCTCGCTTGATGATAGCCGAGGTAACTTATAGCTTCCATCTTCCTCCATTCCCTCAATCCGGTGATCCTGTTTTACGTCATATCCTGCATGCGCCTCTCACTTTCCCCTTATCATACTACCGGTTTTGCATTTGTCCAAACCAAATTGCATGCATATGTCCCCACTAAACTAGCTCACGCAATCCAACAGATCTTTGAGATGGGATTCCTTGGCCGAATAAATTTTTAATTATCCATATACCACAGATGACTTAAATTTTTGTTGGTGTGTCCTATAGTAACCCCTTTGCTCTGTCTGTTTCATAGTGTTGTTAAAGGCCTTAGAGCGAGGCAGAACCATAGGCGGCTTAGTGCATCCTCTGGAATATTCCTCTCTTTACTTCTATTTTCCCTGCGCTTAGTTGCTTCACAGGGGTATTGAGAGTTAATTGGGTGCACCGTTTGGTCATTACATGCCGTAGGAACTTCGAAATTTGGTTATCTATGCCGTATATTGTTAATACTTCCGATAGCCCTGAATGCGGAACGCTGTCGAATGCCTTTTGAAAGTCTACGTAGGCGGTGTATACTGTTTTTTTCATTAGCTTCATCGCTTCCATAACAACGAAATCCATAACAAGTTGTTGCTTACATCCTACACCCTCTCTATTTCTATCCTCTCGATTTCTTTCGGCATCCTTTTTGCTCTTCATCTAGCAGTTTGTTGGTTTCCAAGTAACTATATATCTTAGTAGATATGACTGTGGTAAGGATCTTATATATGGTTGGCAAACACGTGATTGGGCGATATTTGGATGCGTCCTGTGTGTAGTTGTTAGTCTTTGGTATGAGGTAAGTGAGACCTTCCGTCATAATAGGCGGCATCGACCCCGGCTGTTCTAATATTTGATTATAGCAACTGGTTAAATGGCTGTGTACGAACGTAAGTTTTTTCATCCCGAAATCCTATCCGGTCCTGGCGTCTTCCAGTTCATAGTCTTTTGGATCGCTCTCTTCACTTCTTCTTTGGTGATCCTATTCGACAGCATTGTTGTGAGGTTGCTGACACTCCTTTTCTCGTCGTACAGCCATTTACTTCGTTGGTGTGTTACCGGGACTCCTCAGATACCATTCCAGTACTCCCGTATCGAGTCCACTTCCGGTGTGCCGTCTCCTGCCGTCTCATTTGACGGCTTCAGATCTTGCAAACTTTTGTAGATGAGCTTTTGATTTTGAGCAAATTGATTGTTTTGCTTTTTTCGTAAGTTACTAATCCGGTATCGTTTTAGTCGCTTTGCCGTTGCAGCTAGTCGTTGTTTCAATAAATCTATTATTTCAATATTACCAGGATTTTCAGGTGTTTTATATCGACTAGATAACTTTTCCGCCTCTCTTCTCACCTTTGGTACTCGGATCTCTGTTATTTTGAGTGAGTATCCCTACTTCCCTTCTCAGTTTTTCGATTTTCCTTGTCAGCCTTTTTTTCCATGCAGGTATATCTGTAGGACGCTTTCTCCTTTCCTCTGTACATACGTTGTTTATTGATTTGCAGTATCGTAAGCGCCGCTGTGTATATCAAAGAGTGCAGCTCCGTTACGGTGATTTTCATTGCGATTTTCGAATTCAGGATCCTATTTACTTCTGTGATAATGTTATGTGTATTACGGTTGAATCGCAGCCTGAGTAGTCTCAGTTTGAGGGTTGGCTCCATACCATCGTATAGCGCGTGGTTCTTTTCGAATTCTTCCGCAAATATGTCCTGATTGTCTGGGTTGGTAGCTATTCTATTAGGTGGAGGTCCAGGCATTATTTCCTCTTCAGCCTGCATCATCCCCAATTCCAATTATTATTATTATTATTATTATTATTATTATTATTATTATTATTATTATTATTATTATTATTATTATTATACGGCTTGAAGGAGCTAGAAGAAGCAGTGGATATGATCTCCAACTGCAGCAACAGGTGGAAGAAAGCCGAAGTACAAGCACGCAAGCGCGTGCAAGACGCTCCAGCACCTACAACGCTAGAAGCTACTTTTGCTACGGCCAACAAAATCGTAGAAAAGAAGAAAACGCATCCTACCGAGAACGTATAGATGACAAGCCCAAGAAGAAAAGAAGGCGGCTGCAAAAGCTTCTGACAGCAAGCAGCAGCAGGAGACAGTTAGCGGTCAGACCAAGGACGACGGTACCGACAGAAAAAAGCAGAAGAAGAACATACAGAAAAATCGAAACACGAAGCCTCGACTAGATGCGCTTCTTGTAAAACCCGCGCAAGGAAAGTCGTACGCCGAAGTACTGCGAGAACTACGCAGCAACGCGAAATCGGAAGAGACGGGTACCGAGATTAAAGCGGTCCGGAAAACATGTGCGGGAGATATGCTGCTGGAACTAGGACCCAGCACCAAGGATACTGCAAGTTTCAGCTGCGCGCTGAAGAATATCCTGGGCGAGAAGGCTAACATTAGCACTCTAGGGCCCAAAGAGACTTTCGAATTCAGAGATCTAGACTGCTTGACGACAACGGAGGAAGTCTGCGTAGCAGTCAAAGCAAAGTTAGGAGTCAGTGATGTTGACGTCAAGACTAACCTCACCAACGCGAACAGCAGAGGGCTGAGAATGGCTATCATCCCACTGAGGCAGCGTCAAGCCCTTAAGCTGCTGGAAACTCTAAGAATAAAGATCGGCTGGATAAACAGCAGAATAAGACACAGGGTAGAAGTCGTCAGGTGCTTCCGCTGCTTCGGCTACGGACATCGACAGGCTTCTTGTCCGGGACCAGACAGAAGAACACAAGGCCTTTGCATCAACTGCGGAGAAAAAGGCCACCAACGGAAGGATTGCAAGAACAAAGCAAAATGTTTCCTCTGCACGGGAGACACCGCGACACGCAGCCATGTCCCTGGGTCCGGCGCATGTCCCTCCTTCAGAAAGGCATTAGATCAGGCAAAGAAGAGCCAATTACCAGAATCCTACAAGGCAACATGCACCGAAGCAGAACAGCAGACGATCTCCTCATCCACCTACAACTGGACACCGGAGTAGATCTGCTGCTTATCAGTGAACAATACCGGGATAAGGAATGCTCCGGGTGGTACAGGGACACACTCGGCACTGCAGCTATATGGATCCCGGACACGAATACAGTCATCGTCGACAACCACGGAGCCCGAAACGGATACGTGTGGGTAAAGAGCGGCACCATCACCTACGTGAGCTGCTATCTCACACCCAACGAGCCGATAGCGGACATTCAGGGCAAACTCGACAACCTGGAAGACGACCTTCGAGAAATGGCAGGGTCCATTATTCTAGGTGGAGACGTCAACGCCAAAGCCGTGGAATGGGGTATGGAATACATCTATTCGCGAGGGTGGCGTATACTCGACATGGCGGCCAGACTCGGACTCAGCGTGGTAAATGTCGGAGACACCACCACGTTCCGAAGACCACGCTACGGACAGACGATACCGGACATCACATTGGCCTCAGAAGACATGCGGGACATCGCGGACTGGCGAGTCATGGAGGACTACACCGGAAGTGACCACCAGTACATAAGCTACAATGTGACGAAGCAGTAGCCGATCAAGCGAAATCCTGCTCCGTCCGCTCCTCGATGGAACGTAGCGAAGCTGGATAAAGACGCCCTGGCTCATGCAATCACCCGGGGATTGCCGTCATGGAATGTTCTGGTTCAGCGGAGACAATTGCGGGCGCGACCATGGCCCTCATACGTCGCGCGTGCTACGTCTAGGTCGCGGAGAAGGAAACACAATAGAAGATCTGCGTATTGGTGGAACGACGAGATCGCGACCCTTCGGAAAAGGTGCTTACAGCTTAGGCGGAGAATAACCAGAGTGAGACGACGAGATCCGAACGCGGCAGAACTGGAATCCGAGGACTTCAGGAACGCCAAGAGAGATCTCAAGAACGCCATCTACAGGAGCAAGAAACGTAAGGAAGGAGCTGCGGCAGGACGTTGACAACGACCTTGGGTACAAGATCGTCATGCAGAAGCTTACGACGAAGAGGACGAATCCAGTCCTCGAACGAGATCGGATGCGGAACATCGTTGACACGTTTTTCCCTACCCATCCGGAGAGAACTGCGGAAATGGAGGACGAGCTACTGAACGACGTCCCGCTTTTTAGCGGAGACGAACTGTCAAGAGCGGCGAACTTCCTACAAAACCGCAAGGCACCTGGACCCGACGGAATTCCGACGGAAGCTCTTAAGATTGTGGCGCGCGTCTGCGCAGATCTGCTTCTGAACATGTACAACCGCTGTTTAACAGAAGGAGCGTTCTGCAAGAGATGGAAGGTACAGCGACTAGTGCTGATAAGCAAAGGCAAGGGCGATCCGACCACGGCAGCGGCATACAGACCGGTATGTATGCTGGACACGCCTGGAAAGTTACTAGAAAGACTGCTCAAAACACGACTGCAGAGCAGCATAGGCGACGCGGGAGGTCTGTCCGAGAGACAGCATGGCTTCAGGAAGGGACACTCCACCGTCGGCGCCGTAGCGCAGGTAGTGGAAACCTTCGAAGCCGCTCAACGGGGAAATCATTACTCGAGACCCCTGGTGATGCTCGTCACATTGGACGTAAGAAACGCCTTCAACTCGGCGAGATGGGACGTCATGTTGGACGCTTTGCAGAACAGGTTCGACACGCCATCCTATTTACTTAGGATGATACGCAGCTACCTTAGCGACAGGAAGCTGGTCTACGATACCGCAGGCGGGCCGTGCACGAAGAAGATAACAGCGGGAGCGGCGCAGGGTTCCATACTCGGCCCCGACTTATGGAATGTGTCCTACGACGGGATCCTCCGAATGGAGCTGCCGCAAGATGCGTATCTGATAGGATACGCAGACGACGTAGCGGCAGTTATCCTAGCGCGTGACGAGGCGGATGCCTAGAGAAGGCTCAACCAGTTAATGAGAAGAGTCACCACATGGATGGACGAACACGGCCCGACCCTGGCAACGGAGAAGACCGAGGTGGTTCTACTGACCAGGAGAAGAATCCCTAGGGAGATCAAGATGACGGTGGATACGGAAGTCATAACGACTGTAACTTCCGTGAAGTATCTCGGACTGCGGCTCGAAAGCAAGATGACCTTCTGGCAACAGATTCAGTCGTCGAGCGATAAGGCCGCTAAGGTAACGACAATGCTGAGCCGACTAGTGGCCAACGTAGGAGGATCGACGGCGAGTAAACGCCGGCTACTAATGACCGTCACCCATTCCATACTGTTGTATGGAAGCGAGATCTGGGCTGACGCCTTACAGCAGGACAAGTACAGAAAGCGGATGGCTTCAGTACAGCGACGGGAAGCACTCAGGATCGCCAGCGCATAGCGTACGGTTTCCGAACGGGCGGTGCTCGTGCTCGCAGGAGTAACGTCGATAGATCTACTGGCTCAAGAAAAGAAGAGAGTCTACGAGACACGACGAGACGTCGGTGCACGTCAAGCGAGAGCGGACGCTAAAGCGCTCACACGACAAGGTAGGCAAGAGCGCTGGCAGAACGACACGAGAGGACGGTGCACGGCCAGACTCATCCGCAACCTAACGGAGTAGCGGTAAAGCAGAGAACGCGACATGTCAGTATCACGACTCTGCGGAAGATGATGCTCACCACACCTTCTTCGAATGCGAGAGGTGGAGTGACTACAGAGACGCTCTACAAGACGAAGTAGGACAACTAACGCCGGATAACGTCGTGCAAACGATGCTGTCCGGACACCGCTGGCAGAAGATCGCCACGTTCGTCAAGAAGGTGATGAAGGAGAAGAAGAGAGAGACCCAAGCAATGGAGGTAGCCGATCGAGGCTAACTACGAGGTGCCATCCTGAAGTAATGCGACCAGCGGTTCCGGGAGGGATTCTACACCTGACAAAGTGAGGTTTTTTAGTGGGTGCGAGCCCCACACCGGGGACGGGTCTCGTCCCTGATGGTGCGTTTAGGCATTTTTTCTCACTAATACGGGTCGATGGCCACAGTGGTTAGGCGGCTGACTATCGTTGTGAGAGGACGATAGGTGCCGGGGTTCAATTCTCTGGAGGGACGGTGACAGTTTTTCAGAGAGTTCAATCCCGGATCGACTTGCCATTCGCTGTTGGGAGCAAAGTGATTAACAGCGCGGCATCATAAAAGGCGATATGATACTGTCACAAAGCCATTTAAACACAACTTACACACACCAAACTACACCGCAAGAGTTGCAGTTATAGTCAGACAAGTAATACAGCAACTAAGCACCCACCAAACACTAAAAAAAATATTATTATTATTATTATTATTAGTATTATTATTATTATTATTATTATTATTATTAGTATTGGCATTAGTATTATTATTATTATTATTATTCAGCCTATATACATATATGTTTCTTTTAGGCAATTTTGATTTTTGTGCCATATTTTTCCATACATGTTACATATACTTTTGTGGGGCTAGATCTTATTTTTTGCCTTATTGGTTTATTTCCAGACAATTACTTGACTAATAAATGCAATAGTTCTTAGGTGGTGTTTTTGCAGATTTGCTGTCCGTCCTGAAGCCATTCTTTCTGCAACTGGTGAGTATGTTAGCGAAGTAAGGTATTTTGGCTCAATATCGCTCTCATTATGCTACTACTTATGTAATTTAATAACGTAATTTTATATGTTCTGGAATAAATTTATTTATTCAGTATTCCAGTATTAATTAATTTGCTGTTTCATTGCCTACAAGTGGAAATACTTCAGGAATTGAAAGATAATATCACTGATATCAAGTGGTAAATTTATTCATCGTAAATGATACTTAATAAAATGCAAAATATGGATTTCCAACAAGTAAATACCAATTCAATTACAATGTAAATGATACTATTCCAGCAAAGAAGTTACTTTGTAAATTTAGGCAACATTGGCATTTCGTAGATGTAAATTAACAAATAAATTTTTGCAGTAACATCGACGATATTACAATATTCATTTTTAAACACGTTATCATTCTCGGTGGAAAACCAAGCTATAAGAAGTTTCACATTATACGGTTTTAATTACTTTAACAGATGCTAAACAGGTCTGTTATTTAGATTAAATATATGTATGTATGTATAAATTTTATTAAATTTGTATTTAAGTTATAAGTTCATACAAATTCGTGATATCAACTTTGTTTGAAAGTTATAGAAGACAGTGTTAAGCTAACTGCATAAGAGTGGATATAGAAACTCTATGGTCCCAGCTCGAAAAAAAGTCCAAGAAAAGAATCTATTATATGTATGCATATTGCCAAATATTTAGTATCAATAGAATGCCACAAAACGCCATATTCTTTGCTATTACAGTATAGAAAGCACTTCTTATATTTTTATAGCGTATGAAAGGGTCGCTATGTATTTGTGTAGGTCTTTTACGCTTATATTTATTTACTTGTTATTTGAAGTTACTTGATTCATATCTCTCAGCGCTTGCGAAGATTTGTTCAATGTAGTATAATCGTTATGTAATTCTGTTCTATTTTTTTAATAAAACTAGAGAAATTACATTCACTGTACATAACAGAAATACTGCCAATCAGTAACTTGCAGTAAACATATAGACGAAAATAAAACTATTAAAAACGAGAATGTTTATGTACTCACCTAGAAATCCAGGAATAACTCCCATGGGCATCACAAACAGGCTGACTAGCAGATCGGCTATAGCCAGCGACAGTAAAAAGTAGTTCGTGAAATTTTGCAGTCTTCTATCTAGTAGAACGGCCAGACAAACTAAAATATTGCCCAAACCGCCAGCGAATATGAACACAACCACTATTAGAAAACTCCAATCGTAATCAGAGTACAAAGAGGAGTCGGAAACACCGATTAAATTCTGATCTATACGTTCGCACGTCAGGCAGCTGTCCAGCACGGTGTGATTGGAAACATTGCACTGGAAATTGTACAGAAATTCACTGATGTTATTTATATTGTACAGATTGAAGCGTACTCCGTCCGTTCCATTGCATTCCAAGCATACAAATGGATTGGACTTATCGCTCGTCAATCCGCAATAAAAATCGCCGATCTGATCTTTCGGTCCACCGCACAACTGCACAACATTCAAGATATTCTGGTCGTAGTTGTAAATGTAAGTATCGTTTGTCACACATTTCGTTAGATTCGCCGATGATGCTAGCCGCGTGTACATCTTTATTTCACCAACATCTTATCGGATGATCATCAGTTTCTGGTTTACTTCGTACGTAGCTGTCGTTCTAATAATGCCGCAGCGGAGGTCTGTTATATTTCTTTCTGTTATGCAAGTGTCGCGTGCACAATGCATAATAATTATTTTGATCATTTGATAGTGTAATATACATCATCGGCTGGATGGTATCAAAATAATTAGCATAACAGTTTATGATCGGTAACCTGTAATCAAATGCAAAAGGTAAACTTTGTGTCAAATTTTATTTACACGATATAAATGAGTGAACTAAAACTGCTACATAAAAATTATAGGTATTATACACACAGAGCAGTTATTCATGAGATTGAAATAGTATTATTTTGATTTAAATTCCAGCTTGTCTGGTAATATATTTGAACAATACTTCTGCTGTTCTTTTGAGATGTGTAGGACGAAATGAAACAGAGAATTTTATGTAGAATTTGTTGATATTAGTATCGTATGTGTGTAAATCTGACTTATTACATGTGTATAGCAATAATTGACACATCCGCACAAACTATTCATGCTATTAATTTTAATAATACTCATACAGGTATCCTAACAGAGTGTGGTGGTTTCTTTAAATTCAGTTACCTAAAACTTTATTTTTGTCAAATGACGTTAAACACAGTATTCATGTTCAGTTAATATATACCAGTAGCTTGTAATTAAATCCAACAAAATCCAGTACAAATCTCCGATTGATTCATTTGTTCAACAATATAAGAAAAACATTGAAGTAAACGTATTACATATTGAGCATCTTTAATAATAAATTGGCAACACTAGTTTCCAATATAATTTTTCCATCTTTTAAATGATACATTTTGATTTATTGTACTTTCCTACTGTAAAAATATTCAATAAGCTATAGCTAAAAAACGAAGCACTTTTGAACGTATATTTTTTCATCAATTTTATTATTATTAAGTTTCCCCAAAAAAGCCTAGATAACCCTTTGTAAGCAAGTCATATAAATTGTTACATAGTTGTAAAAACACTTAACCGAATACTTATCGTGAAATTATACCTCGTTGCCGAGGAAACGTAGAAAAGACAGTCAAGACAGGAATGTAAAGAATTAAAGTCAAAATTATGAAATATTTCTATGGAGTTTTTGTTGTAATACTATTGAGTTGGTAATTAAGACGACCGTATTCTATCAGCAAAAAAATATAAAAAAAGGTGACAAAATTTCAACAAGAATGAAAAGCTATTAGAAAATTCTATATAGACAAACTGAATAAATGATTATAACGTTTAATATAAAGTTAAGTATCTAAGGACTGTCGTTGGCATCACATGTATTAAAGTATGGCTTAACACAAAGTACGGTTTAAGCATATAGAACTATTAGGATTAATTACACTGTCCAACACAATTTTTTTGCATACACCATTAGGTGTAGTTTATGTCGGTTTTCTTGCTCATTCTGGAACTAATTTTAAATTTAGGCCATTACGACAGAATTTTGAGAAATTTTTGTAAATAGCTTTTTGCAATAGTGCATTAAATATTACAGGATTTCAAAGTGAAAGATATTACAAGATATATTGTAATGCCGAGCATTAAGTGGACATATATGACCATATCTGTTTCCTACGTCACAGCATTTAAACCACGCCCATTAGTGATCTGAAGCCAGTGAAACTAGGAATTTGTAGATTTCCGGCTGTGTTGGTATATAAGGAGCTACGCACGGCTCGTTAGATTCAATTTAAGTCTGTTTGTGATAGCTGAACGCTTTTTTATTTCATAATCCCAACTAATTCCAACAGCTTCTGTTATGTACATATTTGGAGAATGCATTACCCAACGGAATATTACGCCTTTAATAGAAAATTTATATATTCACTATTTTGGTCTAACAATTAACTATCAGGAGAAGGAATGGGCTTCTCATATCTGATGCGCACGGTGTGCTGTTACTCCGAGGAGCTGGACAAACGGTAACATCAGCGCTATGCTATTTGTGAGACCTATGATTTGGCGTGAACAAACCGACAGTTTGTCTGATTGCTACTTTTGCTACAAGAAAACTCGGTATCTTAAACAAAAATAAGAAAAAGATTAGTTACGCTAGTGTGTCTTCTGTTACTCGTCCAGTACCTTATTCAGAAGCCTTGCCAGTACCAATACCTATAGGTGTTTCGAGTAAAGAATATGCCATTATAGACGCATAGGAAGAAATTTCCTAGTTATGATCGACCAACGATGATGAATATTTGCCATTTCTAGAGGATCTCGTCCAGTAAATCAGTCATAATTTAACTACCTTATTCACACACAAGAAGAATGGGTTTTTGCTGATGCTTTGAAATTGAGTTTGAAAGCTCTCCCTCTTCACATAGAAAATGTTTATCCATCCTTCCCGGTTGGCTATGCAGTCCATATGTAGGAAATTTATGAAAATATGACTCGTGTTCTCGTCAAAATTAATTACAAAATGTACAAAAAAATTGTTGCAATACTACACGATGTACAACTGGGATACATAAAACACTGCTGTCTCCTTTCTGAGTGAGACAGTCTATCGACAAATTCCCACTACGTTGTTAGAAATTGGCCAGTCAGGGCTCAGTATATTCCTGGGCAAAGAAATATACCTCATGAAGCACTAGTGGAACCTGATCAAATATTTCTAACGCCACTGCACATCGAATTAGGTTTGATGCAGAATTTTGTCAAAGCACTGGATAAGGATGGTCGTGCATTCCAATACCTTCAACAAAAATTTTCCAATAATTCAGATGCAAAACTTACAGAGGAAATTTTTGTAGAACCCCAAATTAAACGTCTACAAGGAGATGCACAATTAGAAGAGGCTTTAAATGACTTGGAACATGGTGCATGTACATCATGTAAATAATAAATATAAAAAGTAGGTACAAACATAAAATCAGTAACAAAATAAGTAATAAAATAAAAGTATAAAAAGTTGCAGTTCAAGATTTTCCTAACAATAATGTAAATTCATTTACAGAGTAAATACTGTTATCTATTAGCAGCGATTTTATTTTACTTTTAAATACTTTAAAATTAGTTTCTAACTTCAAGTGTTTCGGGAGCCTGTTGAACAGCTTGACACCCACTGCATCCGTAGTACTATTTGGTAGATTTAGTCTATTGTTGGGAAAGACATGATCATGCCTACCCCTCTTGTATTATAGCTGTGGTTGTCGCAGTTTCTCCAGTAAGTATTTCTGTTATTAAAGATATAACATAGTGTTTCCATTATATAGATAGCAGCTAAGGGGAGGATGCAAAATTACTTAAACAACGGACGACATGACTCTACAGTACCCATATTTGCGATACATCTTACAATGCGCATCTGTGCTAAAAACACATCCTACGCGCGCACTGAATTTCCCCAAAATCTGACGCCATACAGAAGATGAAAATTAACCTCTGCATAGTAGAATGCCATTAAGTAGTTAATGCTTAGGATATATTTTAAATTTCTTATTAAATAACACGAACTGTGTAATTTCCTGGTTAAGCCATTGCACTGCTCCTTACAATTAAAGTTTTCATTCAACAGAAGTCCAAGAAATTTAACCGAGGGTCGTTGATGCAATGCCGAAGTACCCAAAGCTATATTTAGATTAGGTACCTTAGTTTGGGACGTGTGAAGTTAAGCTTAGTAAGAACTGTCTCAATGTTATGTTACAATTCGGACAAATCTGGAGCAGATAACAAAGCAGATGTATCATCTGCGTACAAAAAATGTAAAGTTTTAATAAATGATACAATGTCATTCATAAACAGCAAAAAGAGTATGGGTCCAAGAATTAAACCCTGTTGAACACCCAGTGTCACTGGCAGTAAGGAAGATTTAAAATTTTCGATACATCCATTGATTGATTTAAATGTAATTTTAACAAATTGAGTGTGACCTAAGAGTTAGGACTGAAACCACTCCGCCACAACGCCCCTGACACTACAACTCTCCAGCATCAACAACCCATAATTCACACAATCATGCTATCACATTATCAGGGCAATTGGAACAGTGGAATGTTTGCTGATTATCTTTGAAGTTTGATGTCAGAAAGTACCGTAGAAAAATATAAAAGAAAAATAAAAGGAGAAACATCTCTGCATTTTTTCAATTGCCTTTTTTAATTTTGCATTTTTTATCTAAAGTGGTAAACTTAGGTATAGGGAATACTGTAGCAAAGTTGTAGAATAATTAATTGTGTGTGTTTGCTGACTAATAATATAGAGGATGTTGCATTTGAGTTAACAGAGATTTTTTTTGTCAAATTTGGAATTTTCTGTGCGCCCCTTATTGTGTGGGTCAGTTTCTGACATGGTGTTTTGAAGAACCATTATTCCCTAACAATTGAACAAAATATTCTTTCTGTTAATTAGCGTAACCAAAAAAATTGGCTATATTATAATTGACGAAAATTTACTAGAAAAACATATCAAGCCAAATATCTCAAACATCGTAAGTTTTTTCATATAAATACCATACAGAAAGGTGTCTTTCAGTTTTCATGTAGATTCCAAATAAATGATAAAAATATAGATATAAACCTATATATTAACCTATATATAAATTGCTTTCTGTATGGAGGAAATGGAACAACCTGTATAATCGGCATTATTTTAGATTTTTAGATCTTAAGAAAACTAGACACAAGAAATGAAAAAGGCTTCAATTATTTCTCTTATCAACCAAGACATTGGACTTCCGCGCAATAGGTGGGCACCCTGTATATGTAAAAATATTTCGGTTTTTAGCTTCCTAGTTTAGTTTTTTACATTAGTAGAGACCAATATCAGATGAGTTACAATTTAATTCCTTCTGTTTATTATTGTCTATTATCCTAACGTCATATCTTTCATCTTCTTAACTACAATCTTTAGATTTTGTTCTTACTTTTATGCTTATTCTCTAACTATTCCTACTAATAGACATTGGAATAAAATGATAATCACCCAATACAATGCACAGTAAATGATATACATATACATATAGGCCGAATGCTTTATTTAGAATAATTAGATAGTTCAACATGATATCAACACAAAGGATTAATCATAAGTAAAGCATTTTCTTAAAACGCATGTAAAAACAGCAAGTGTAGTTATAGTTTAAACATTTACATTATAAAGCAATTACCTGTTTTTATTAATGAAGAAAGTAGCTACTGCAAAAAAAATCGTCTTGTAACATCGTGATGGAAATAGTCAGTGGCAGTCAAGCTGATACAAACAGTGGGAACAACCCAGAAAGCTATCGGACAATGATGAATATTTTCATTTAAAACAGTCTTTGAGAAAGAAAAACATGTAAGCTGTCAATTAGAATTAATATATTTATTTTGTGACCTCTATGTACTTATCTGTTAATTCCTGAAACATTTCCACTTTTAGGTTAATAAAACAACAATTAATTAAATAACAATTTATTCCAGATCATATAATATTATGTTTTCGTTAATGAGACTTCTTCAGTGGAAAAAGTTGACACTTAATATGTGTCAAAATACTAATAATATAAATGGCTATGCCTATCAACAAAAATATCTAAAACACAAAGAAATCATTGATATATCGAAATTTAATTACATTCTCAAATAATAATGAAGGATATATTGGTTTAATACAACTATAAAAATTAAAATGATTTGAATTATTCGTATATCAATCTATTTTTTGTCAAGCTCTAACAATTATGTTCAAGAACTAGGGAAAAACATGGTAAAAAAACCTAGTCCAGAGCTTAAAATTAATAAAATTCAGGCGTGAATTAAATTATTATAAATAGGTAACACTTAAATTATCGATATCAGTTCTAAAATTTACGGCGTTTTCATTTCTTTATTGTATATCATTACGTAAATTAATCTTTTTTTTATAGTTATTTTCCTTTTCAAAATTTTAGTGTTCTGAAGATCAAAATTATGTCGTCTATCTGTAACATTGTATTGTAAGTATATGTTCTGGATCTAATTAATTGTTGTTTAATTGACCTACAATTGGAAATATTTCAGGAATTGAAAGTTGTTAATTAGCTAATATTTCCAGGATGTTTGAGATGAAAGTTTGTCTGAGTACTGTAAAAAAAGCTCTATGATTTGGGAGAATAGGATGCCTAACTCTAAACAGAATGACATCCTTACATCTAGAGAAATTAGGGAAAACCGCTTAAAATTTTCAAATATATGTATATGTCTGCATGTACATATATAAGAATTCGGACTCACTTCAAATATTGTAGATAGATGCATATTTCAGTTATTTGGAAGTAACAAAACGTCTGCATCAGGAAAGGCAAAAAGTCAGATGCATGCTTAAAAATGATAGCAAATATTGATGTTCTATACAGCGTGTTCAAATTGAAGTCGGCACTATTGCTAACTTTGTTACTACTAAAGATACGATGTTGGTTAAATGACCAAAGTAGTAGCGTTTTTTCTTCCGCTTACGATGGTAAAATTTTAAAAACAATTGAACTTCGGGTTTTCGAGATATTAAAAAAATAACATTTTTTTAAATGGAATACCCTGTATGTTTTTGCACATTTTGAATGACAATTTAATTTCAAACAAAATCTATTAATAATAGACACCCAAAAATTAACAAATAAATGAACTACAAGCATTTATATGTACCAGTTCAAGTTGATCTGAATATCGTGTAGAGCCAATGAATGTCCGACTATTGGCAAGTAAAAGAAACATTTTATTATCATCTATCATCTAAAGCGAACAAAAAATCGTTGGTGCTTTGATGGTAATCATGTTTTAGTTTTTAATCGCTTGCTAATAGTAATAATAAAAACGCAATTTAGCTTTTTTGCTTCAATTTTATCTTTATTATGAGCGTAGACAGAATCGATTTATTCCATTAGTTTTAAATTTTTCAGGGATAACTAGGACAGCAACAAAAGATACATAGTATCTGTCAAGGTTACGAGTGTTAGTTTAAACATCTTAAGTACACAGCTATTTGAATTTGCTCCAACAATGGCATTTACACAATTAGAAAATAATAATACTAGCTTTACCTTTACGTCCTTATAGTTTCTAAGAGTAGAGTGGTTATGCATTCAATGTTTTGCATTCAGAATTTCCTTTTTTGTTGTTCAAATAAGATTAATATTGGCAAAAATAAAGAGCAAAATGTATTTTTCGATAACTAGTCAATGTCTACATGATTTTCCATTAATGCTTGTATTTCGTTTATTTGTTAATTTTTGGGTGTCAATGTATTAATAGATTTTGTTTATAATTAAATTATCATTTAAAATGTGCAAAAATATACAGGGTATTCCATTTAAAAAAATGTAATTTTCGTTAATATCTCAAAAACGCGAAGTTCAATTGTTTTTTAAATTTTATCATCGTATTCGGAAGGAAAAACTCTACTACTTTGCTAATTTAACTGACATCGTAGCATCAATAATAACGAAGTTAGCAATAGTGCCGACTTCAATTTGAACACCCGGTATACAGGGTCCGGCAACGAAGCGGGGACGGAAGATTACACGCTTATTTGAAAGTTTGTCAAATATTTAGTCACCGGATAGTCTTCCGCGCCATCAAGTGCACGTTTTAAAAATATTTTGTTTTATACATGGTGTTCCAGACGGAAATGTCAGTCTAAAGTTGCATCTTTTTAACGGAACACCCTGTATATTAATAGAGAAAATGATCCGTAAAAGCTGGTTACAAAGATATATAATGTTATCATTATTATTATTATTATATAGGTCCAAAGTTGATATTTTCTGTGTAAACAATTATTTTACTTGATAAATTGATACATTTCAGTAGGCTATTCTGCATAGGGAAAACAAAAGATTCGAAACCAACAGAGTAGAATATTTTCTACTAGTATGGTCTGTCGTTACTGTGTGTATTAAATTCGGCAACTGCTCGCTTTATACAGGGTGTTCACAATTTTGCAAAATCGAAGAAATTTCGAAATTTTTCAATGGAACATCCTGTATATTTTAGCTAATTGAAAAGCCCTTTTACTACGCTTTCTATTGATACCTCATTGGTGCACCTAGGATAGATCATTTTCTAATTATTTCTTTTTAAAGTTGAATTAATGAATAATGCTTGTATTTTTAGTAGCTAATTTGCACTTCAAACCTACTGTAAGATCGGATATTCAACAAATAATCCATAAATGGTGTATAACAAGAAGAAACTCCATTTAGTATGAGAAACAATTGATTTTTACTGAGCGGTGAAAGCAAACATTAAATTAATATAAAGTAATATAGCATTTTATAGATTCACTGCTGATCAAGTTATCTGGTGTTAGTTTTAAGATTGTATACTTAATAACCAAGTTGTAAAAAAATTGTTTTGTGTTATACAGTATTTCGTTCAATCTTTAAAAGAAATTGTTATATTGACTAATTTTAGTAGGTGCTTACTCAAGAAATGGTAAATATGATATTTATTCTTGGGGAGTGTACAAGAAATTGTATCCTAGCAAGTAGAGTATATGCAGAGAGATTTCCAAGCCTTTAAAGAAGACCGGAAGCATTTGAAAGATTATTAGATAAATTTATAGAAACTGATGGTGTAACCTACAAGAAGGGAGAAATAAATAAACCGGTAATCAATAAACAAAGCGAACTGGCCGTATTATTAACAATACAGGAAAATCCACATACAGATCATTTAGAGCGAGTAAGGCCAACTAGAAAAGAGATAGATCAAGAGTGGGGCGGTTGTAAAACGTACGGAATTAACGCATTGGCGAGCGTGCTGTTTTTACAACCGCCGGCCTAGCCGGCCTTAGTCGCTCTAAATGTTCTTATATGGATATATACAGTTGTGGTCAATAAAATAGGCACACAGTATATTATCGCTTGTTTTACAAATAGAAGCTGAAAAACGATTTCTTTCACCACAAATCGATCATTAACGACCAGAACAGCTTAAATGTGGAATATTTCTCTAAAAAGTTAATTATGAACAAAGTTACAAGCATTGAAGTACACATGGAAAAATTCACCCCTCCTTTCTGGTGAAAGTTGAATTAAATTTGTGTACTAAAAGAAAGAGTATGATTTGTTCATCCAACATTGCAAATTTGGTTTGATTATCTGCAGCGGTTCCAAAGTTATGAATTTTTGACTTTACGAAATAGAGGCGAAAATTGCGTGCGACTCGCGTTACAGAGGGTTCGCACGCGATTTTCGCCTATGCAATAAGCGTGTAATCTTCCGTCCCCGCTTCGTTGCCAGGCCCTGTATATGCACATTACAGTATTACATGTAGCTAATAAGCGATGTAGATTTAACTAACTGTATTTGCTGTAGAACAATTTTGTTGTCTTTTCTTCGACGATGTATTTAATTACTAGTAGAATAGGAGTTTACATGATCCTTCTTTTATTTTCGAATTGTGAGTTACTCAAACCATAGCGCTACAAACTGAAAATTTGCATTTTGTTCATACAGGACGTATTTACTTTGCCATCGACTTTTTCTTCTTATATGTAAAACTCCTGTGGGACATAAATATAATTATTATTACTTTTAGATGTGTGAATTGGAATACTACAACAGAATCCTAAAACAACAATCATTACGATATAACATTGTTGTAATTAATAGTACTGTACTGTTACAACAAGAAAGTTATCATATTATTTTCATTAAATACAAACAGCGCTTTGTTGGTTTGGATAACGCTTCATAACATTCGCTGAAAGATTTAGAACGTATTATAAAGTAATTATCACATATCTACATCATTCAGTTCATTTGTTTATACTATCAACATATACCGACGACAAAATAGATGTTTTAATTCACGCGTTCAGGAAACGCACGACATTTATTACCAACCGAATGCGTATACAATCTGTTGTTCATTTTGCTCCGGAAAACACATTATTTCCTCCAAAAATGTCGATGGAAACAGCAAGACAAAAATACTGTGCTTTGTATAAGGAAACAATTAAGCGCAGGAATAAAGCCACCAGGGGGGAAATACTGTGGCATTGTCAGTTAATACAATCTTTTTCTAATTTCGAAGTAACAGAGGTGGAAGGTTTGTTGCAAAATGTCTGTCTCCTTTTGAAAGAGTGAAATATATTCTTCTTGTAAATACAGATCCACATAAACATAAAATTTGTCGTATCAATAGGTAGAGCATATTCAATTAAAACAAATTACTTGTTGAACTGATTAATTAAAACTTCAATAGATACTGCAAACATGTACCATGATTGTGTGAATAATCTTCTTGGTCCTAATTACAGGTTATCAGAGGGAACATGTCTCTTTAGAAATAGATCTAAATTTAATATTAGACACAAATTTGGATAGAAATTGATGCCTATTTGGTCTTTAATTTTTTTTGCTTCTGTTTACGTAGATATGGACGATTTGAAATTTCATATTGCTTACTTCTGAGGCGGTTTGTTCATAATGTCATAATTTTCATTATTCTATTACACTTCCACATGTTGCTTCAACTCTTTGAGTTATGCTACGTTGGTTTCTCTGTATTAGACTCCGTGTTGGCACATACCTGCTTCATTAGTATAGGTATTTAAATTTCTAGCGACTCTTTATTTGCTGTAAGGTAGTAAAGCCCGCCGAAAGATGCGGCTTTAATTTTTCATTCTTAATGAATATGTGTACTTATCTTTGTATGTACTCACAGTAGCACGTTATAAGAAGAATCAGGGCAGTTAGAGAAAGAAAAACGTGGGCATGGTCTAATGCATTTAGTACATTACGTACACAGAAACATTTTCTGTATTACTTGATATAGTATATACCTACGTATAAATATAAAGAAATATGTAGTGGTGTAATGGCTATTGTGTGTAATATGTTATATAAATGTCGTTAACATGCTAGAGAAGCATGAATTACATGATTAGATCCTGTTTGTCAATGTTAATTTCTGGATTGTAATACAGGCTAATTGGTGAGAATGGCCTATTAAAAGTAAACAAGCGGAACGGAATTTTAAAACAAATTTCAGTTGGATATAGTTGAACATGAACTATCACGCGAAAATAGTTTTGAGTAAATATCACTTCCGGTTAACCGGAAGTGGGCATCAACTTCGATTTTTTAAATAGCATGCTATAAAATAAATTACAAATTCAGCTTCTATGATAAATTTTACACATATTTCAGGTATCATACCCTATACCTAAATACCATTCCTTCTTACTTATTCGCAATTAAAGAAAAAAAGTGATAGATACCCATCTTACTTTATAGTGATATATTAGGTACGTCACGTAGGAGTAAAAGACGAATGAAATTTGGCATACGCACAGCTGATATTGTGTAGTTACACAACATTTGAAGGTCTTCTCTGTAACATTATACAAGGCGTTTAAAAACTTAGTTGCTTATAAATAAGTTCAATCTTTGGAAAGTAGATTTTTTTTAATGGAAAAGTATATATTTTATTAGACATTCTAATTCTACAAAAGATTCGCTTTTAACCCGTATTAGGTGTTCCTATACCTAAAATGGAAGGTGAATAAGTTATAACGATTTAATTAACCTCCTTAAAGTGGAAGGTGAATAAGTTACCGATTTAAAAATGCTCTAAAGGTATGTCAATTTACTGAAGCAAGGGTGCTTAGCTCATTTGTTTTACATACCTACTTACTTGCCACTTATTTTGACGTCTGACATTGTGTTAATCGTATTTTCATAAATTCTTCGCATTGAATTATGGGAATAAGGGATCATTTAGACAAATAACACCAGACGCTATTCGAAGAGCAACAATTATAATGAATACATCTCCGAATATAGAATGCCTCAATAGAAACGGTTGACATATCGAACCATTTAGATAACTTATTTATTTATGTTATTGTTATTGTTGTTCTTATAATTTTTCTACTGTACTTTTTATATTATCTTTTTTATTATTTTAATTTTACCTAATTTGTTATTACTAATTATTTAGACCTTTGATGTAAATTTAGAATTCTTAGTTAATCTAAATTTGTTGCTGATATTGTTCTTCACCAGTGTTCTACGAACATATCGGTGGCTAAAACTTTTGATATCTTAAAAATTCTTAAAAACGTTTTTTTACTATTTGATTACATTTACTTTGCATAATAAATAAATTCATGATTACTTGATTTGGTCTATTTTCAATGCTAATCCAGCATAACACCATATACTCCGAAAAATGTATTGTACAGAGTGCGCCAAATTCGATACTTTTAGAAGGGAACTTACGTTTCTGAAAGAATTAGACAAAAACTAACCCATGTACCTGGAGCTTATTTGTGAAAATTCTTGATTTATATGAAAACTTTATTACGGCACTTTTTGACGCAGAATTCTATGATCTCAATTACTTTTCTTTTATACTCATCTAATTTGAAATATCATCAAGACTTGTGTTTTTTATATGGAACAGCCTATATATTTTTACGATAATGAAAAGTATATAAAATTGCCTTTAAAATGACATACTTGATATTTTATTTAAACAGTTTTTAAATTATTTGATTTTGTATTTGCAATTTCATAGTATTTTAAGATGGCTATGGATGGTAACTAAGCAATGTGCTCCGCATTTATTTTACGCAGAGTTGCAATGATAACTGCAACTGCTGCGGTTTAGTTTTTGTGTGTGTCTAATTATGTTCTAATAACTTTGTGACAGCATCATACCGCCTTTTATAATGCCGCTCTGTTAATCATTTTGCTCCCAACAGCGAACGGTAAGTCGATCCGGATTTTCAACTCTCCAGAAAAATGTCACTCTTTCTCCGGAGATTTGAAAACCGGCTCCTATTGTTCCGCCGCAACGATAGTCAGCCGTCTAACCACTGCGGCCACCCGTTTCTATATACCATTCGTCCAGTTTCTACTACACCTTCAACTGATTTCTTTAAATTGTATAAATTTGTTATGGATGGGTTACGAAAATCTGTCTCTCTGTTACAAATTTTAAAAGAAAAGGTTTTTTAATACGTATAAATAATATATTTAGCATATGACAATTATTTGAATGTTGTGATAAAGATAAAAAGATTTTCGAAACATTCATTAAACTAAGCCAGAAAGCTTGATGGCTTTTAAAAATGCAAAATGTTGTAAGTGTTTGCAGTAAAAGTATATGGATCTAGGAAAATTCCCCGAAAACAATCCCCCGACACGAAAATTCCCCGAAGGTTAAATTTCCCGACAAACAATTCAACGAATGGAAAATTCCCCGACTGATCTTAATATCTAATTACATGATGTTACCTTAACTAAGCAAAACCTATATTCTAGTAAAAATCGAAGAATTATGATCTAATGCTGATCTTAAGATGATCTCACTGCAAGTGCAATACGTGACTTATATTTTATTTAAAGAGATTGGTATTCTTTTGAACCTTTTCCATTACTTCCGTGGTATAACCTACAACCTTATTTATTAAAGACAATAAAAAGTAGTAGCCCTTTTACATAAGCGAAAACCCTTTTCGATTATTGTTGTTATTATTACTATTATACAAAAAACAAAACAGAGGGAAAAAAACTTCTATTATAGAAAAAAAAGTCTAAACACCCAAGTCTAATGCTACTCGTTTTAAGCCGAGATAAAAAGAGAAATTTGTTATTGTCGGGGAATTTTCCAGATGGTGAATTGTTTGTCGGGGAATTGTTTGTCGGTGAATTGTAGTCGGGGAATTTTCCGTCGGTGAATTGTTTTCGGGGAATTTTCGGGTTCCCAAAATATTTGCAACAACATTGGCTACTTTATGGATGCGCTTGTAGTAGCCCTTTATATGGGCAAAGCGGAAATTAATAAAAACGCGCGATTAATTCCCGAATATTTTCAATTCTCATTAATTTAATGTATTATAATTCTCTATTATTGTCACAGTAGTAAAGCTAGTTCGAGTCAATAAAATCCGCGGAAAATTAATGCTTCGTTATATTTTTGTTTACAATTTTGTGCATTTACTGACTTTAAGGAAATGTTTTGTTTGTTTTTTACTGCTTTGCGCGTACTAGTAGACTACCTTGGTAGAGAACCTGAGGATTAAATTTTATTCCGGGTAACACTTTTAACATGTAGCAATTTGTAGATCCTTATGTTTCGTTATATTCCGCATTGCCGAAACACATTTGTCGCAAACGCAATTTTCATGAGTTGTGCTATTTTAAACTTAGTTACTCTTCTGTCAGGATGATTCTTTTAATACAATGTCGGCAACTCTTTCAAGGTCTTCAAGTTTTGTTAATGAATTGTGTGGGGAGGAATGAAATGGATTACTCCAACAACTCTTGCTAAGTTAAGGGCAACTAAGCATTGGTGAGAAATGTGATTACCAAGAATTAATAATACATGCCACACACAATCAATAAAAAATTAAAACTATTTTGACTATCCAATTAATCCATCCAGAATCGGAAACTCGTCTTCTACAATCCACTCGACCCATTAAAGTTTCATTAAATTTGTTTATGTGCCTATATTTTAAACAATGTGGGATGACAGCCTACCCGCACTGCAGCAACATTTGTATAACTGTCTTAAGCGTACCCTACTTGGCTAAACTTACTACTCCTACTTAACGTCTTCGTTTTATAGATAAAAAATTGGAGGAATACTGTGCTGATGTTTTGACGTCAGTTTCATGGAGTATCTCATTTAGCCATTTATGTACATGATACTGTCCTAGAACTTGCACAAGTTATCATAAACGTTTTATTAAATATAGAACATCTTACTATGCTTGTGGGTTCCCGAGTGCAGCAAAAATAATCAGGATTTTGTGCCGTAAAAGTGCTTCATACTTCCCGCCTTTACTGTTTTGAATGGGTGTTTAATAACCATAAAATCTGTTATCAAGGTCTTCGGCATGTAGACTGGGTTTTTTTGTTATTGTTTAGGCTAAATTCACACTTATACCGGCTAAGTTGCTTTTTGTGCCTACCTTTTACTACATAGATTTTGTTCCATTCCTAAGCGCATATTATCTCCAGTTCAGAAGACTTGCTGATTTTTTCCCTGACGTTTGTTCATCATATTTAAAAATATGCTTATTTATAATAAAAATATCATTAAAATGCCTTGCACTTATAATCCGCACTTAACAAGAACCGCATTAATGACTTTCTTATCTACACGAACTGTTTTAAATTATAGTTATTCATAGAGTGAAGCGCAAAGCTTTCGCTTTGCCTTTATTTATTTCTTTCCTCTTTGCCCTAGGATTTTGTTATTCTTTTTTAAAGTTAAGTAGCAAACATTCCAATCAAATCTAATTATCAATATAGCACTTTATTAACCATACCTAATCAATATAAGATTGAAGAATTAACTTGAATTAAAGATATAATATTTCATACTATAATATTTGAAATAAATAGTTTTAGTAAATCTTGTACGCATTTGTGTGTTTTCTACAAGATGGAATTCACTACCGTTATTTCCTAATAAGACTACATAAAAATAAATACGCTAAAAGATAAACTTGCAACCCTTGCCAGTGCTTAGTTATCCTGATAAAAAAAATCACCGCTTCGTTCGTTGCTTTCCCACTTCCTGAATAAAATGAAAGACGCCTTCACGTTCTGAGTGAGACATCGTTGTAGTTATATCGCCTTTGGCCATAAATTAAATGAAAACGGAAAAGAGTCGGTCTTCGTCAGAGACTGTAATTAAATTGTAAACAAATCTCGCGGCGACGTGAAATTTTCCTCGAAAAAAAAGATGTTATAAGATCAATTAATTTTAGTAACTTACTAAACAGACCGTAAAGTTACCAACTAATTTTTACAATTTCTTCTCCTACAAGATAATTCTGAACAGAAGCTCAAAGAAAATAAAAAAGTGATAAAAATGAAAAACCAACTACGAATTACCTCTGTGATTTTATGGAGGCTTGAGGTATCATTTATAAAATGTCAAGGCGTGACTTTTATCTTCCTGAATTACGTAAAGGAGATATTTCGCACGTGGTTAAAGAGATCTTTAAAATTTTCGACTGTGATGGTGGTGTCAAAGTTCACGGCTGCTTTTCTTACTCTCTTTTATTACACCGTCACTTTTTGTTAAAATACATTTCAAATGTCTTACTACATACACTGAATCGTACATAATTCAAATTCTATCAGCAGTTTACTTTATGGTAAAATAAAAAAAAAACCTAGTTCAGTTGGGAAAGTTATCGTTGTTATTCCCAAAACTGTTTAAGCAATTTTACGCCCAATATATGATTGTCAAACCTATTATTTTTGTTAATATATACTAGCATAAAGTAACAGTGACATACGTGATTCCTTGTATCTTACCACGGTGGGAGTTATCGACAATTATTTTATATGAGTATTAAATATTATTTCTGTGATCGTTCTCGCAGTTGAATCTTACACATAGATACAAAGCTCAAAAAAGCGTTGTTATTATCTCTAATATCTCATTTGTTTTACTTTTGAGATATATATAGCGTTGTACAGGCTGATCAACACAAAATAATAAGAAATAATACGGTCATTCAATACACAGCGATGTTCCATACGAAGTATAAAGTATGGGAAGTGTGGAAGATGTTTAAAAATTACTAGAAAACTTAATACTATCATAACGACAAAAAAGGTAGCAACTCTAGACACTAAATAACAGTGCAGACGACATCGTTTATAAATTTTTTATTCCACAGAAAATTTCCGGGATTCACATAATTACTAACGAATTGCTGAAATATGGTGCTCGTTCACCAAAGACTTATTTAACTTAAACTCATAAAGCAGTCAATAGTATATATTGAAATACATAAATATACTCACAGTCGAATAATAGATATGTGATTATTGGTGGCGGAAAGCATGATTGTTTGGCGACAATATTAACACAACGCACTGTAGGCTTTTGACATCCAGCTAATCACTGACAAATTCAACAGGGCATTCAGCCAAATATCATATTGTTCTTTCTTAATTGTATTAATAAATATGCAAATATTAAAGCATTTCATTTGGTACAATCAAAGATCCATTAAATACATTTTAGATTAACAGTCAGCACTATATACAAGAGTGAGACTTCCTAATGTACTGTCACGAACTTTAGTTATGTCTGGGTTTTTGAAGTATAGCTTTTGCTTCTTTCACTACCTAGAGAATTTCGTACATACACAAGAGCTAGCTAACTGGAATAGAAAAATGTTTGTATTAAGTCAAAATAACGGAAAACGCAAAACCCTATCGTAAACAAAACTATAACTATACGTAATATTTCTATAATAAGAATAATAGCAGTATTTGTAAAAGTATGTAAGCAAAGAAATATATCACTAGACAAGAACGGAGAGATACGTCTCTATAGCACTCATCAGTCATTAATACGTTTCGTATTCTGCGATTACAAATGCCCCTTCCTTCTGTACAGGGTGGCCAGATAAGAATGCAAAGTGCTGTATCTCTGAAAGTATTCGTCGTAGAGACTTGCGGTAAAAATTTGTAACATCAAAGTGGTCAAACAAAGACAGTGGAAAATATGATGGTCGCCAGGGGGCGTAACCGGCATCTTAAACTTTTAAGTGATTTTTCACTGAAATCCACCCAGTAAATGTTACCAAAAAATATATGCCTTTTAAAGCTAAGCTTTACTCGAGTAATTTTTGTTTAACACTCATTGACGTATCTATTAAAATAAAGTGGTGGGGAGTAATTCAATGTTTTTTTTTTAATAAACAGCTGTAACTTCTAAACGACTGAACTAATTTTAACAAACTAACTAAACTAACTATTGAATACATGGACAGCTAGCTCATACAAAATTCACGTGACGAAAAAACCGATATAGTGACAAGAGCATAGCACTCGGACATAACCAAAGTCAGATACATAATATGACAATACTAAAAGACACGAAACTGAGCATGAACATTATCACATTTAAAAAATAGCATAAATGTTGATAACAGATTTATAGAAGTAAAGAATGAACGAAATAAACACATGTATATTTGTTGCGCGGATGTAAGATCAACCCAATTGTCACCAATGTTATGACTAATGAAATAATGAAAAAGGTTAAACCGACTAATACAGGACACCGAGTGAACAGTACCGGTAGTTAGAATGACGATGGGCCATAATATTGGAATACAAAGATAGCTTGCAAATAGTCGTCTACAAATTTTACCTAATGCAATAGGACCATATGAACACCGATATCTCAGTGATACAGAATCGTAAGACAACAAATAATATAGTTATGTAAACTATTCGGTAAAAACGTTATTAATATTAAATAAGCTAGGGTTAGTACCATTAGCAATGAAAGCCTAAAGGAATGGGTAATAAGCGATTAAATCACAAGTGATATCAGAATATCTACCGGCATGCACTGGAGAAACATAAACATCAAAATTAGAAGTAAAGTAGAACACCTACGCATTTTATAGTAGCTCACACACTGCACGATAGAATAAGAGACAAAGTAAAGAACCAACATCAAATTGAAACATAGATTGTGACATGGGCTAGAATACGAAAATTAATCTGGAGATATGCCAACAAAATAGTCAACAATTACATTGGACGTTCACATTATTTGACAACATAAAAAGATTCATATTTTACGCGCATATTTATAGTTATTCGTTTTTGAATTGACATTTTCATTTCTTATTGCTCTTCAAACTATATTCCTAATATAATTCGGCAAAAATGTAAATAACGTTAATGCAAACGAAATACGTATTTTATTTATTGGAAACTTGAAGTACTTTTTTCCTAAACACAAATATAATAGGGTAATAGGCCCCTTAAGGGATACGCGTTGCGGCTAAACAATATATGAACTCAAATCAAAGCAAAACACATGAGATAGATGGAGAGAGAAAATTTCCATACGGCAAGGTTTATTACCTTCCCTCGAGGATATTGAAATGACAAAAAAAGTTCAGATAGAATAGAGAAACTTGGTTATCAATTAACTCCCAAGAGTGCATAGAGTGTCACGTTATGTAGTAACCGAACAGGTTATGCTGCTTATCAAGACATAGTCGAGCGATACATTACACAAGTAGTCGAGCGACCTGTTAATGCGCGACGCGCGACGTGGTAGGTACATTTAAATAGTGATAGCTTGATAGAGGTAATTACGCGTGATTTCAATTTATTCCTGTAGACACTATACTATACTATATCTATGTACATATATGCCTCCATTCCGTTAATATTGTATAGACAGTGCAATAATAATTTCTAAGGGCAAAAGAAAATAATTTCAAACATGCATATGGGCTTCGATGCCGCAGGCCAAAAAAAAATTCAAACATAATCCAGGAAGATTATTATAGCAATTATGATTCATACCAAACAAAAACTTTCGCTTCCGATCTAATCCGTTATAACAAGAAACTTGTTATAGATCTCAGAAATTAATTGCAAAATTTTTTAGAAACCTACTTTCACGACACGATAAAAATTATTTTATTTTAATTTAATGAATGAATGAATAGTATGGATGAAATACTATACTATATAATAATATACATATAGAGTAGGGCATCATATTCGCCTCGGTTGATATACCAAATACGGTAACACATATTTAAAATTTCTTTGTTCGAGCATGTGTAGGTCCATTCGGAGCACCTTCTGAAATTATTTTGAAATATACAGGGTATCCCAAAAGAAAGTTACACATCAAAGTTATCAAAATTTAAATGGAACACCATGCATATTATTGCATATTTCAATGACACAGACTAAATAATGGCAAGTTACTGTTATGTTCCCTATATCTAAGTTCAACAGTTTCTTAGATATTTAACAATTTTTGAAAATGTAGATCAATATTTAGAATGAGTACCTGGCGTACGTATTTAAGTTATGTGTTTCAAGCTGTATTATTTAATTATCACAACCATTACATCTAATGCTAAAATAAGGATGCCTTCCAAATATTATACAGGTGGTTAAAATCTTACCTCCAACTGTGGGTACCATTAATGCTCAATAACTTGTTTATTTTAAATGGAACACTTGTATGTAACACCGCCATTCGATTTTAATTTTATTTCTCTTTTAAATGTTACTAAGGTGCCCTATAGCTATCTCTTATAGTTTCTTTGTCAAAGTCAATTTAGTGTTTTAATTGGCGATTATGTACTAAAAATTTGGTTAAATCAAGGAAGCTTTGACATAAGGACAATAATTTCAGATAATAATTTTGTCTAATTTATTCTTGGTTATAGTGGTATATTGGGCGTTGCTTCATATTTATTGGAAACAAAACAAAAATTAACCAATATACATGTCTTACTAATTTTCACGATAAACTTAATACGAAAGAAAAGACAGAAACTAGGGATTCAAATATCACTCAAATTGATGTCTGTTATTTTCAATACCTAAATAAACCTACATGTAGTAGGTAGCTAGTATTCCTTACAGATATAATAACCGGAAATTAAATTACAAAATACGTGATTTAAATGAATTCTTGCTGAGGAAATTAAAAGACGTACCACATATTACCTTTACCGATATTAACGAAGACATGACGCGAATAGAATATACTAGGCATGGTTTACACTGTAATACTGGAGGAAAAGAAATGATTGCAAAAAAGCTAAAAGTAGCTATAGATACGGTCACTAAACCAGATGATATAGAGAGCGAACACATTGTGGAGGTATTACGACTCAGGGGACCACGGAATCCAAATTCAATAGCAAATAACGTGGACGGAGAAAGAAATTTTTTATAAATCATAAACTCCGCGTAGTTCATGTTAATGTTCAATGTATTTTTAATAAGTTAGATAGTTTAGAATTTTTTTTGCATGAAAGTAATCCAGATATATTGAGCGTGTCGGAGCATTGGGGTGACGATATTAAAATAGAAAACTTACGAATAAACGAGTTTAAATTAGTAAGTAAATATTGCAGGAAAAGTACTATTCACGGCGGTACAGCAATTTTCGCAAAAAATTACTTGGAAATACATAACTTCAATTCCATTGATTCCTTGAGTGTTGAGAAGGAAATTGAAATGTGTTCTGCTTTCCTTGCACAACATAACATAAAAATTGGCTTATTATCTATTTATCGTCCTCCCAATGGTAGTTTAGATGTATTTTTAACGAATGTTTCACTAGCATTACATAAATTATACGAAAAGTATGACTATATAGTACTGGTAGGAGATATTAATATTGATGTTTTGAAAAAATCTGTGAATCTAGATTTGATGTTAGATATCTTGGATGCGTATAAAATAATTAATTTAATAGATAAACCTACGCAAATTTTCACAAATGCGTCTGGAAGTCGCTCCGAATCTACAATAGACTATGTTGCTACGAATCTGCCAGTTTCTGGCTTGATGTGCCGGTCGGTGGAGCCGAACTTGGGGGATCATTTAGCTCAGATTCTTGACGTTAATCTTGGTCAAGCTGACGAGTGTGACCACGACTCTGTTCACCTCGCCGAAGTAAGGAATATAGGTCATTCAAACGTGTTGGAATTTAGATACCGTTTAAGTAACAATAACTGGTCCAGCGTATATACTCATACTAACGTGGATAGTGCTGCTGACGACTTCATAAGCTCCGTTTTGTGGTGTTTTGATGTCTCATGCCCAATGAAGCGCAAAAAAACGCGAAACATTAAGAAGTTAAATCATGAATGGGTTAACAATGATATTACAACTAGCTCTGGCGAGTTGCGGGATCTTTTTTGGTTAAAACAAAGTGTAAAGTCACCATTATTGAACAAGTTATACACAGAAAGGAAAAAACGCAACACAATAAGCTCAGTAGGTAAACTATAGGCGTACGAGCACAGTCACTCGTTGTGGACACGCTGTATAAGCTGTATTTTAACAGTTAAAACCTGTGTAAAACCACCAAATTGTCATAATTATGACAGTTTGACAGGTTTTAGCTGTCAAAATACAGTTTATACAGCGTGTCCACAACGAGTGACTGTGCTCGTACGCCTATAGTTTACCTACTAAGCTCATAATTGAAACAAAGCGTAACTATTATGATACCAAAATAAACCTTTCTTCTAACAAGACCAAAACATTGTGGGGAATAGTAAACGATAAGTTAAAGCCGAATAATAAATATAAATCATCAATTAATCTTGTCAAAGAAAATACTTTAATTACGGATCCCCTTGCCATTCTTTCGTGTTTAGTCCTGTATGTGCCGAAGGTATTACTGCTATAACTACTAAGATGGCCATTAAAGCGTCATATGGTGATGATAAAATCAGTCGTCTTCTTAAATTAATTATTGACGATATAGCTGTTCACCTAGCCTATATAATCAATTTGTCATTTACCGAAGGCAAATTTCCTGCATCATGGAAAACGGCCATTGTTGTGCCCGTTCACAAAAAGAGTAGCGAGTCTGACACAATGAATTATCGCCCTATATCAGTTATTAATACATTTTCTAAGGTTTTCGAACGTGTGGCATACAATCAAATTGTCTCTTTTTTGCTAAGCATGACATAACAACTAACAAGCAGTACGGCTTCAGACAACATAAGTCTACGGAAACAGCGTTGATAGATCTAACGCAGTATATATACAGGAATATGGATGCACGTAAGCATGTTGGAATTTATCGAACATTTGATGCATTGATCCTGAGATATTGTGCCACAAGTTGAATCACTTTGGTATTCGTGGTTTGGCGCTTGACTGGATAAACTCATATTTATCCAACAGGAAAATGAAAGTGAAGGTGGGAAACGCGATTTCGAACGAGTTCAACGTGGAGTTAGGAGTACCTCAAGGATCGGTTCTGGGTCCACTTCTCTATCTTGTTGCCATAAATGATCTTCCAAACTTTCTCTCTGACGGTTCCTTGGTATTATTTGCGGATGATGCTTCAATAGCGCTCGCATCAGATAGTGCTGAAGATTTAATAGATACAGTTAAACAAACAATTAATAAGATGTCGAACTGGTGTAAGCTAAACAGGCTAATTTTAAACAATGACAAGACTTCGGTAGTGTATTTTCACAAAAGACGTATTTCCCCGGCTAATCGCTTATTCGTCTCGTCTGCCAGAGTTCTAGGTGTTTTTATGAACGATACACTTACTTTTGACGACCATATTCAGCACCTTGCCAAAAAACTTAACTCCGTATATTACGCGATTTTACAACTAAAATCCACTCTAGATGTGTCGAGTCTACTTAACGTCTATTATGCTATGGTTTAACTCTATTATATCGTATAATGTAATTATATGGGGTGAAGCTGTGAATTGGAACAGAATATTCATAGCACAAAAGCGTATCATACGGCTCATTTTTAATATCAAATATCGCGATAGTTGTCGAGAAGTATTTAGGGACCACCATATTTTGACGTTTCCTTCCATATATATATATCGCTGTGCCGTATTTGCCAGGGAGAATCTGAGCAAATTCAATGAAATTTTGCCGGACCATACATACCAGACGAGGAATCGCAACATGTGGTTCGTTCCTCGTCATGATATGTCGCTATTTCGTAAGTCCCCTGAGTTTGCATGCATAATGATCTATAACCGGCTTCCGGGTCTGGTCAGAAACGTGGCAAGTATTAAAGGTTTTAAAACGATGATAAAAAGATATCTCACTGAGAATTGTTATTATAGTCTAGAAGAGTATATGACTAGTGAAAGATAATATAATATATGTATGTACGTACTTATCCTAAGGTATTCTTTTATAAATTTATTGACGTATTCTATCCAATGCTTAATTGGCTAACGAATAAAGGTTATTATTATTATTATTATGTAATGATGAAGCGATCTCACCGACCGTGGAATATGTATTTACGATACGACTGCATATTGACACAAATTGACTTTTACAAGGAAACTATAAGAGATAGGTATAGGGAACCTAAATAACATTTAAAAGAGAAATAAAATTAAAATCGAATGGCGATGTTAGATATAGGATGTTCCATTTAAAATAAACAAGTAATTGAGCATTAATGGAATCCACAGTTGGAGGTGAGATTTTAACCAACCTGTATAATTTTTAGAAAGCATCCTTATTTTAGCATTAGATGTAATGGTTGTGCTAATTAAATAATACAACTTGAAACGCGTAACTTAAATACGTACGCCCGGTACTCATTCTAAATATTGATCTATATTTTCAAAAATTGTTAAATATCTAAGAAACTGTTGAACCTAGGTATAGGGAATATAACAGTAACTTGCCTTTAGTTAGTCTGTGTCATCAAATTGTGCAATAATATACATGGTGTTCAATTTAAATTTTGATAATTTTAATGTGTAACTTTCTTTTGGGACACCCTGTATATTTCAAAATAATTTTGGAACGTGCTCCGAATGAACCTGCAATGCACTCTATATAGATAAGGTCAGTATTAGAATGCTGTCTTACTGTTGTCCTTTTCTGATTCCTTGCATTACATATATTTTTAATTTTTGTATTGCTAACAGTGTTTTTCCTGAGGTGTTGACAGAGTTGTCCCGAAGAATTCTGAACCACTAGACTGTACTGACTTGCGACCTATTACTATTCAACCTGTGCTGTTGGGGGCACACGAGAGGGGGCTGGTGGATCAGCTACGTGAGCATTAATAACTACCATATCCTCCCTTCAGCACAATCTGGCTGTAGGTCAGGCTATAATTGTGCCACTGCATTAGCTTCAATCGTCGATGGTATTTTAACGCCGACCGACTCGACTGCGGAAAAGTCACGGTTCTGGTTTTACTTGATTTCTCTAAGGCCTTTGACATTATCAACCATAGCCTCCTATTAGCAATATTGCATTATATAGGTTTGGATGGTTCTGCTGTAGATTTTTACTATAAATATTTACATAATAGAACGCAGAGTACTATAGTTAACGGTGATGTTTCTAGTCCCACTGTTCTAAGATCTGGTGTTCCTCAGCTTCTATAAAGCGGCCTCTTTTATTCACAATTTACACATCTCAAATGTTGATTTTTTAAATTTTACTTCTACTTTTCATCTATATGCCGACGACACCCAGTTATATTATTCCTTTTGTCCAAAGGATTTGGGCAGAGCTTTAGTGTTAATAAATAATGATCTTCAAAGTTTTTATGATATATCTAAAAACATTTTCTTAACGAATAAATGTCTTGCTCCATGGTTTTCGGGCGTGCTAGGAATAGACGAAATATGAGTACAAGTATTCCCTTACAAATTAGTAATTCAGCTATAGATAGGTACCTATGCGTTAAGGACCTTGGTCTGATCATTGATGAAGGGTTGCAATTTCGCCAAAATACAAACAATAACATTAGAATAGCCTACCTGAATTTAAGAGTGCTTTTCTCGCATCGGCATATTCCATATTTAGGTGCTAAGAAAAAACTGTGCGACATGTCGGTTTTATCTCACTTCAGTTATTGTGACTTTGTATATGGCTCTTGTTTGGACAGATGTAAAACGAATTCAAGTGACTCAAAATTCATGTATGCGCTACATTTTTGGTATAAAAAACGGAATGGAATCTCTCACAAGCTTACTGAACTGGGATGATTAAACATGGCTAGACGTAGAAAACTCCATATTTGTTTAATACGATTGCGTACCGAACGGATTATTCATAATATAAATATGCGTAGCTAAATTTAATTGACATTTCACGACATAGCACGCAACAATTTAAAAGGAGTTTCAGTTATTGCACAGCATATATATTATTAATAATTTACCTGTCTCACTGGACTGCCAATAATATGGTGTTTTAAAAGATTAACTGATACCTTTCTGAGTGCGCAATCTAGACTTAACTAATTTTATTTACTGTAGATCAACATTTCGTATATTCAATGGGTAGTGTATTTTGCTTGATATCGGCTTAAGCTATATATTTTCTTTCTTTTTAAATTGTAGCTCACCCGTAAGACCAGCGAGCTTGTTGCAAAGTTGTTGCCTTTTGTTCATACTTTATTATCTTAATGTATCCATTGGTATTTATGTCTGCTGCATGTATTTCATTATGAGCAATAAATGTATTATTATTACTATTATCATCATCAAAAGCACAGCAACTCTTAAAGCATGCAACACATTCTAGTGCCATAATTAATGGATTTTCCATTTTGCAATTATAACGTATTATACGAGTAAATAATGTTTTACATTTTATAACACATAATTGCCAAAAAACTTAACTCCGTATATTACGCGATTTTACAACTAAAATCCACTCTAGATGTGTCGAGTCTACTTAACGTCTATTATGCTATGGTTTAACTCTATTATATCGTATAATGTAATTATATGGGGTGAAGCTGTGAATTGGAACAGAATATTCATAGCACAAAAGCGTATCATACGGCTCATTTTTAATATCAAATATCGCGATAGTTGTCGAGAAGTATTTAGGGACCACCATATTTTGACGTTTCCTTCCATATATATATATCGCTGTGCCGTATTTGCCAGGGAGAATCTGAGCAAATTCAATGAAATTTTGCCGGACCATACATACCAGACGAGGAATCGCAACATGTGGTTCTGCTGCATGTATTTCATTATGAGCAATAAATGTATTATTGTTACTATTATCATCATCAAAAGCACAGCAACTCTTAAAGCATGCAACACATTCTAGTGCCATAATTTTTCCATTTTGCAATTATAACGTATTATACGAGTAAATAATGTTTTACATTTTATAACACCAGCAAGGAAATAAGTATATCTAATAGGCACAAATCCTCACTTAAATTGACAGAAAATCATTTGACTCGTCCACTGTAACACATATGCTTCAATGTCATTCAGTTTACAGCTCATCTACATATAATTGCTGCTTATACTTGTTACTGATGCGTATTTTACTGCTCGATTTTATTAGAAATGTGTAATCTTACCGCAATAAGATGAAAGAATTTAATTATGTATTGTATAAAATGGTTCTTTATTAGAAAAATTAATATAATCAATTTTTTTTTTGCAGTTTTCTTTCAAGCTTTCCTGTTTGTTTTAAAAAAGAAAACATATTTTGCACTAATTGTGCTAAAGCTATATTTCAATATCCCATGTACCATCTTTGGCAATTTAAATGCGAATTTTTGATCGGGAATGTTGATTTTGTAAATAAAGGCTTTGCTTTAAAGTGAATTTAATTATTCTAAAGAAGTTCATCAAAGCAGTACTCTCTTTTAAAGAAATTAAATTTGCGTCAAACTATAGCCTTTACTTAGTAAATGGAAATTCCTCGCTGAAAAATTCGCATATAGTTTGCCAAAAGATATGTATGTATGTATATCGTATATCAGAAATCAGACCAAGATAACTTATTTAAGGAGCTGATAAAGAAGATTTTATTTAGAAAAATTTATTTGAAGATGATTATAATACCTACCAAAACGTGTACATCATGCTGCTCATATATGTAAATGTGAAATAATACATTTTATAATTTCGGAGTTTTTAAAGCAAATTTATTTAGATATATTCAGTAGTAATTTAGTTAATAATTGGAAACGCACACGTAGCAAACAAACTAATGTAATACTCACGTAAATTTAATGCACTCAACTGCAATATAATTCCTATTTATTTAACACAGGTCAATTATTGTGAGGTATATTTGATAATCATATGTGTATGTATGTATACATATGGTATATAGAAGTGAAACGTACATATGTATACATACATATGATACATACTACATATAGAGCTTCCGTTTGCGCGATGATAGGATACAACAATAATGCAATGTCAATAGGAATGAAATTAAAGAATATATTACCAGATTGATAGTCTTTAAGTATTTATGTTTTAGTTTGCATCTCTACTGCCGGATAAACAGCTAAATAGTAAAGTGCGTTCACGATTCGATGACATGCACGTCATCATTCACGTCAAAACAATGGTTGTGTTCAGTAAGAGTATTCAGTAAGAGTAATAGTTCAGTAACTCACGCATTGAATACCTATACCGTATGCATTGTACATACATACCATACACAGGGTATGCAATCAGTGCGGTACTTGATTCATCGGCACCTACCGGTGACTTCCTGATGTGCTAACTGAACACGACCAATGTTGCAAATCGATTTGTTTACATTTTAGGTTAGAGTATTGAACACTCATGTCAAACTTGCAATATGTAGATGATAGTCATCAAAATATAGAATATTGGATTAAAAACAATGAATTTTAATAAGAATTGCAAATGTAAAGTATTCTTTTTACGGATAAATAACCAAATTTATTATCTCCCTTATAAATTATAATATATTTAATTATAACAGAATACTTAAACAACATTTGTATTATCAACTGTACCAGCCATATACCAAGAGCTAACTTTTAATGTGATGATCCTCTTTATATGAGTAAAAGAAGGATGAAAATATGATTTCTATGAGTTAACAAAGTCAAGAAATACGCATACTATTCTGCTGAACAATTGTGTGTTGTATGCTATCGCTGTCTAACGGCAGGTATCTACCACTGTTCTTTACCCTTGTCTAGCTACAAGAAAATGCTATCGTCACATGGATCTTGCGAAGTTCTTTATTGGATCTCTTGGTGCAGAAGTAGAACAATAAACACTTTAACCACAACTTACACACACTAAAATACACCGCAAGAGTTGCAGTGATAGCCAGACAAGTAATACAGCTTACGGAGTCACTGCAACTAAGCACCCACCACACATTAAAAAAAAACCCCACTAGACACCAAACAAGTTTTAACTAAAACAGCGACGTGTTTCAACAGCAATGCTGTCATTTCAATAAAGCTGTTTTATTACCGCCTTGATAGTGACAGCATTGCTGTTGAAGCGCGTCGGTGTTTTAGTTAAAACTTGTTTGGTGTTTAGTAGGTTAAAGTGTTTAGTGTTCACATGAATCTTTTCAATTTCAATCAATTCAACGAAGCCCTCATTCATAATAATGCGAGGTGAGGGAGACAAATCGTGCGCCTGTATGCAGTCGGCCAGAATGCAATCCACAGATTGCAAATAATATCCCGGTATATTTAAGAGTGCACTAAGTTCATATGGAATAACTAGATTATTTGATAACCATAAACTTGCAGAGGGTAATAAAAGACATGGCCACAAATATCGCCTACTCAGTCACAAATTAACTGTATTTGAAAAGAGTGCTTTATATTCATATACATATAAAAATGTATAATAGTTTGCCAATTGAAATGAAAACATGTACAAGCTTTCCAGTAATGAAACATAAATTGTTTAGATTATGTGAAATTGAATCGTATTCAATCGGTAAATTTTATGATAAATTGTAACCCGTTTTTTTGACGTATTTTCGTGTATTACAATTATGTAAGTATGTACATATGTATGTTGTGTATTGCTGTCCACTGAAAATAAATAAACTATACTATACTACTACTATAGTATACTATATCGGTAAACATTTTGAAAGTAAATGAAAGGTACCGAGTATTGTAAAACAAGAACAACATAAGAATAAATGACACATTAATCTAAAAATAAATCGTCTTCACTCTCAGACTCTTCATCAAGATTAATAATAAATTTGCCTGGATCGTCACGGTCAATCATAACCTCTCTTTCTCACGATTTTTGGATTTGTTTCTGCTATGCAATGAACCGGTGGTAGACGAAGAACTATGCGGAGATTCATTTCTATAGAGAATTTTAACATTGTACTGGACATTATTGTCGTTGAACCATTGCTGAATATCTGCTTCAGTTTAGGCTGTTGTTAGTGGCTTATTTAAGATAATTCTGCGGTAACTTGCATTATCAACAATAATTAATTAATGTCTCTAATCCACTCTCTCTTGATGCTCAAACCAATGTAAATAATTGACTCGATTTATTTCTCCATAATAGTCATCGCATCAGTTCCACTTTTTTGTAAATATAGTATAATAAATTATAACAACATTAAGAGCAAACGAACAGTAAACAAGCACACGACAAATAACAGAGTGGTATGTGCTGCTATATTATACATTCCCACTAATATAAAAATGCATTCGCAGGATGTAAACAGTAACTTTCGATGAGTATTTTATTGTTTCTATGTTGGTAACTGCGAAAATTCTATTAATGACGTGCACGTCTTCGAATGGTGAACGCAGTATATCTACAGAATTTTCCATAAATAAATTCCGAAATAGAGTTATATTTTAATCCAGTAGTCTTTGTTCTAGTACAACCTTCGCTTTCTGTTACTCTGAGGTTTTAATAATATACAGTCTATCTAATCGTGAATATGTAAGTATTGACAATAGTAGAAAAGTACATAATAAATCAGTACTAATTAATTGAACCCACGGCTTCAGCCACCCACCGCTACACATTGGCAATGGATCCTGGACTTGCCATTCGCTGTTGGGAGCAAAGTGATTAAGATCATAAAAGGCGATATGGTGCTGTCACAAAGCCATTGAACACAACTTACACACACAAACTACACCGCGAGAGTTGCAGTGATAGCCAGACAAGTGATAGAGCTTACGGAGTCACTGCAACTAAGCACCCACCACACATTAAAAAAAAAGCTAAAAATTGGATTAATAATTCTCTCAGATTGAAATCAGTCTAATTATCAGTTGTCAAGTAGATTGAAGACAAACAATTTTATTCAAGAGATAGATAAATGATTTAAATTAGTACTGCGGAAATCCCAAATATTAGAAATCGATTAACCGATTTTTCCAAAACTCATGGATTCGTTGATATCGATTAACCAGTTTTTAGTTGAAATTGGTTTTAAATCCGGTTTTAGAATCGATTTAAAGCCGGCTTAAAATTCAGCTTTTAAAATAGCTTGGAGAAAATTCGTTTTTAGATAACCATGTTTTTAATAGTGATAGATTGTTAAACCCAAAACCACTTTGGGATAAATCCGATTTAGATTCGAAGCCGTAATGTATAATACAAAGAACGATGTTTCTGCCATTGTCTGTAAACTGAAGCTACTAGTCAACAAATACTTTTCCGAATGGAATGTCAGCATGTAGTTATTTACTAGGTGGTTGGTGTGAAACTTTTAAGGAATTATGGATATACAAGGAATTTAACGAAATTTGCAACATTTTTAATATCATAATAGGGCTGAAAAGTTTATGTTTCACGAATTTATTTCCTATTATGTAATTCGGATTTTCGGATTCAAACCGATTTTTCAATTTCCGTTTTAATAGTAACTAATCGCCAAACACAAAACCGATATGACATAAAATCGGTTTGTATTCGCATCGCTAGATAATACCAGTAACTCAAAGCTGAATCAGGTAAGATCAGAGAGGGTAGCAAAGACAAATCTAAAATAATGCTACAGGAAAGTTTCCATTAACGTAAATATACCAACGTTAAGATTCGATAACCGGGTATGATCAGCGTAAAACAGGAAGTATCGGATATTGAGCGATTATACGAAGGTTAGATATAGATAGAAATAGTGAGTAGTATGTACCTAATCGTTGTTAAAGAGAAGTCGAATATAGTGTTGAAGAACAATCTAGGAAATAAGTAAGTAAATTCATCTCCGGTGTACGAGGTGTAAGAGAGGGACGATATTGACGGATATTCCTGAAAATAATGAAATAGAACTAGCATAATTGTAAAGGCTAGTAAAATACATAGATTACAATTAACGCCTAAACAATTGCTAAAGAAATATGACAAAAGAAGGTTCTGAAATAAAAATGTTGAATTCTAATCGCGACGATCGAAATTGTTTGACAAAATAGAATCAAATTTAGAAATGCATATGGAAGGAGAATCAGACAAGATTGCAAAATTTTCTGAAATAAACTAAACATTTATTTCATCTATATCTGACCTCAAGGTTGCCTGCTCTGTATTCTACCGTATCTTATATTCCGGTATTAATTTACATTACAGTCAATTTCGACTTACCAGTCATCCAGACATACTAGCTAAATTTAAAAAACTTAGATCACTTGTAAAAATACAAGTAAAATGTGCCTACAAAGAATATCGACCGATTACTCTTTACGTAGCTTATGCCAAGATTTTTAAGTTAGCCCTTTATTTGCAAACTTATACTGAAATTAAGCACTAAATTTCAACATGGGTGTATGGCAAGGTGCTCTACGACATCGAACCTGGCTTTCTACCTGCAATTCGTGTGTGACCCACTCGACAATCAGGTTTATACCGATATATCAATCCTATGCATCCTTTGACATATTAATAAACAAATTGAGAAACTCTGCATTTTCGGAATTGCTGCTGACGTTTTTTGAATTATACTTGTTCAAACGACGGCGACAGTACGTTTCCAAGAACGGCTTCAATTCTTCCTTATATTATGCAACGGTAGGTATACCTCAAGTCACCAATCTAGGATCGATGTTATTTTTACTGTTTTTCAACGAGGCATTTGATATACATGGATGTTGACGACGCGCTTTTGTTGACGACCTGAAGATATTTGTCTCAGTAAAATCCATTAATGAATACATAGCCTTCCAATCTGAAATAAACAAAGCCAAAACGTGGTGCGATAATAATAGTCTAACTGTAAACAGAATCTAAGGTACAAACATACACAAAAAACATAAGCTTGTTATATGTACAATAACAGCGCATGCAGTTGCAACGGTGTACGTCCATGAAAGATCTGGGAGTATACTGTGACAGCAAATTTTCTCTCATACAGCACGTTAAAGAAACTGTTGCTTCATTGCTGAAAATGCTGCAATTTATCATTTGCCATACAAAACCTTACTTACAGACGTCTACGATATTCTTATTTATATGTCCTATGTGCGTTCTAACTTCAATTATGCATATCTGAAGTGCTTTCGGGGCGACGACGCTCATAAAAATTCAGTGAAAAGTCTACAGCAAAAATTCCTGAAACATCTCTAGTATGACACATATCCAGAGCGAGGTTATGATCACAGACTTTTGTTGAACGAATTTAATATTGTATATATATGTCGAAAAAAGATATAAAGTAAACACTATTAAATTTTTGTAGAATCTACTCCACGGAAACGTCGATTGGGCATCACTAGTAACCCTCAAACTAACTCAGATATTGTTTATTAACCTTGTAATTGTTATATTGTATATACGAGGGGCAAGCTACAATTATTGAGTTCATTGAGTTATTAAGTATACAAGTTTTTATAATTTTTATTTTAAATATACTCACAGTAACTGCCATTTACAATAATGCACTTAACCATTCACTCCTTCCATAGTTTAAAAGCGTTCAACCAGCTCTCTTTAGGGATACTATTAAAAAACACTTAACGGCTATATTAATCTTTTCTTCTGACTGGAAACTTTTCTCTCTCAATTTTTTTTGAGCTCAAAAATTAGCCAGAAGCCACACATCACCAAATTCGGTGAGTAAGGAATTTTTGATTTTGTTTTCGGCTAAATACTGAACAGTTGTCTCTGCTGTATGGGACGCCGCTTTATCATGATGTAACATGATTTCCTTTCTTGGCACTTTACTGAGCACAATAGGCAAGCAATTTTCAACATAGAACATCAAAAAACGGTATGTACGTTTCATGCCCAGTTACAATTCTAGAAATAATTTGATGGCCTCCAACATTCAACATATCTAAAGTTTGTTGGCAAATTCTAACACGTTTTCCTTTTTGTAAATCTGTGAGGTGATGGGGTACAAACCGAGTTACAACCTTTTTCAAATGTAAATGTTCGTGCAATATTGATCTCACATGCGATGATCCAATTTTCAGATTGGACTCTATCGTTGCATAGGTAATGCGGTTGTCCTCTTCCACCATCTTTACCGCAGCAATGTTTTCTGGGTTAACAGCAGTTAAAGGAGGGCCAGCTCCTTTTCTGTGTACCACCGACTTGCAACCGCGTTCAAATTCTTTATACCATCTATAAACAGTAGTCAACAGATAGCTGCAGTGGTTAGACGGCTGACTATCGTTGTGGCAGAACGTGAGGAGCCGGGTTTCGATTCTCTGGAGGGACGGTGACATTTTTTCAGATGGTTGAAATCCGGATCGACTTACCATTCGCTGTTCGGAAGGCGATATGATGCTGTCACAAAGCCATTTGAACACAATTTACACACACAAAACTACACCGAGAGAGTTGCAGTGATAGCCAAACAAGTAATATAGCTTAGGAAGTCGCTGCAACTAAGCATCCACCACACATAAAAAAATCGAAAGGATATTTTGTGCTTATAGTATTCAAAAGAAACATATGTGTGTCATTACGTTGCAAAAATATTAAACTATTTCTGGGCAGGACAATTTGAGGTGGTGTATTTAAAAGTACAGTAACTGCAACTAGCACCTACCACATATAAGAGAAATACATACCTTCACAAAACTGCAGAAATACGCAACATATGCAACTCATATATAGTAGACTGTTACAGTACTTAGGAGAAACAAGAGGCAAAATAAGGCAGTAGTTCTGGTTCCATTTAAATTTATTTCAGATAATGTCTATTAACATGGTTTGGTACAAATTGATTAGCATGCCGTAAATAATGTTTGGCTTTTAACTATTTCCTAACAACGAACAATACCTCAAGCGAATACTGACCTTCAGTGATATCACTACAAGTTGTCAGTGAGTAGATTAGAACTCGCACCTAGCGGGTTCCCACTTCCACTAAACAGTCCCTTTTATGCATCTATAGGATTATACTCAATGTGTAAAGGTTATTTCATTTCTGGTATTGTGACCTCATTCTAATCTACTTATTAGCGTTTCGATGTACTAAATCATGTTGCGCCCTGAGGCAATTTACACCAATCACTTGCGATTACGCTATCAATAGGAAAACACACATTTTTTGAAATATAATCTGAAATAGCAAAATAATGGTCCAAGTAACGCAGTGAATATATCATGTAGTATTAGGAAAAAGGAATGAAACATTCTCGTAAAATGTAGAACATAATTAGCTGCTCTAGCTATATGTCAGCATTCAACATAGCTCTGCTATGAACGACTGTAATCAAGCGCAGTAATTATAACACTTCACCGCAGACCTCAATTGTGCGCGACATTTGATGTTCACGACATACTTAAAGAGATCCTAATTGTTACTGAATACGCACACGAGTTTATAGTACATTGATAATAATTATTTTATAAAATGGAATATATATAAACCAACCGGATAAAAATATTTGCCAGTCCGTGCTTATATGATGAAAATGCATGCCTTCATTTATGTATGTAATACTTCTCCGGCGTATTTTATGCTTTCCATGTTTATGCTATCTTCCCTCAGTACCTCTCTGTTACGACTTTTATTAAGTTTTCCTTGCTTCTTCTTTGTTAGTGTTTAAGTTAAAATATTTGCTACTAGTTCATATTTGTTACTACAAAATACTATACGATGAATAATTTGTCTTTAGGGTTTATTCTATCCTTTTCAAATTGCATTAAGCATATGCGCTAACAGACTAGAGGTGCTTTAGAATTCTTATTAATACCCACCAAAGGATACAACTCTGAATTGTACATATACATTTAACATAATTGTAAAACGTCTGCAAGAAAATGTTGACGGTTTGAATTTATGGTTACGCCAAAATTTTTTTGTACATTTAGAACATTCCTAAAGACATAATTACTTTAAAATTTAGTGTTACTGTTTTACAGTTTTGAAAATGCTTTATAATAATTTTGTTACTATTAATTACCTTTGAACCTTTGAAAAATTATGACCAGATTAATTTTCCTTGATATAATATAGCTGACAGTATTATATTATCTTCTAACCATTTCTTTCTATCTAGAAGAAGGAAACCAACGATCCAAATTGACTAAATTCACATTTTATTTCTTTTATCTTAATCAAGATTGGATTTCCTACGATTTGCCTAACCTTATTTTATGCAAATCCGAAGCCAATTTTAAATCAAATTAACACCATTCGAATTATTTTTACTATTATTGATGCATGCAGATAAACTAGTCATTTTAACGGAGGCGGTTTTCAATTTCAAAATTTGTTCAGCTGTAAATACGATAATGTCGCACTTGTAAAATATATAGGTTACACAACTTTAATTAAATTATAATCAAATTATATAATTTGGATATTGGAAAATAGAGAAACAAACACTTTTCAAACTAATCTTCCAAAAATGTTTTACATATGTATGTTTCTCGGAAACGAACGTTCTATATTTTCTGGAATACGACAAAGCTTCAAGGCAAATTAGATTAAATAATAATATATTCGTGAGGTTACATAGTGAAGTAGACGTTTAACTTTTGATCTGTTATATTTCAATTAATAATATACATATTCAGGCGACACTGACATTGATCCCTACAAGTTATTGAGAATTTTGCAAATAAAAAAAAACTATTCTTTATGAGAACCATAATAAATAACTTAAGTGAAGTACAGGCAATGCCGCGAATTTATCATGCCCACGGTACGCGACTGCAGGAGGACAAAGCTATGATAGGTTGCAGATTTACAAATACGTATGGACAACGAGTATCAAGAGTATTCTTTCCAAGAATGTTTAATCAACTTCCGGCCAGTATAAGAGATGAAAAGCGAGTAGGAGTTTCGAAAAACAACATCATTCAATATTTATTACGTGAAGAGTTCAAACTGCTTAGTGCAGATGGTTGGTTAGTGGATTATCTATAGCATGCTTAAATGTGTGGCCAATACTAACTTGTAGTTTGCGGAATCTTTAAATGTGAGGTTAGGGGTGAACTCTACTTTCGTTACTACCTCCATTGGTTGGTTTAAGCTTACTTTCATTGCTTCAAGTTTTGTATTTCTGATTCATGTTTCGAAAATGTTTTTTTTAGGTATTACCGTATACATGATCATGGAAATACTACTAGAACATTGTTGCCGATAAGCTGTGTTTTGTGGCATGTACTTGAATAACAGAATTTATTGAGCTTACATTTAGTTAAATTTTAGTTATTAAATTTTGATTAGTGATTTGGTATTCTTTTGGTTTTAGCAGTATGAGTTCTGTAACTGTTGGAACTAATTCTCCATTACCTTTATCTTCTTGGTGAATGTTGAAGAATCTGGTTTCCTTTTGGATTAGGTTGATAAAGTACTTCGTTTTGTGTGCTTCGATTTATATACTGTCGTGATCACTGTTTTGTACACATTATATAAATATATAATTAATAAATAAATATACATTATTATTGTTATGTTCCTTTCATTTATATGGATTAGATTGTCATTTACCTTAACTAGTATCTGGATATCGGATACATTATCGTGATCACCGTTTGTAATTACTGTATGTATATTGCTGGAGTCAGGCTTTACTAGCATTGTAGTATAAGTTTATTAAGATAGTATTATAGTTTATCTTGTAGTGCTTTTCTATGCGATTCTGTTATGCAATTACTTAAAAATGGTACACTTTTTATTAGAATAAGTAACATTTCATGTAATCTTTGGTTATAACTTGTGAATTGCTATTTCAATTAATAGATAAGGCGTGGCGGGGATTTCCGGCTACCTTGGGCCATTCCTATGGGGCGTGTACGTGGGGTGGTGAGACTTTGTACGCTTCGGTGTGAAAGTGTTGGTTACAAAAAAAAATGTATCCCAACGCACGTATTTTGGAAAGATGTGATTAAAAAAAAAGTACAGTTGATGAAAATAAAAAGTGAGGCAACTCTTAGAACGCGTTTTGATGGATTTTGAAATGCCGCAACTTAGTCTTTTATTGAAAGCAAGAATAATTGATAAAGCAGAAGCTCATTGCATTAATAAAAACATTTCAGAATTGTAAAATATTAATCTTAATACGGTATTTAAATTTCAATTCTCTGGAGGGACAGTGACTTTTTTCCAGATGGTAATATGCTTCGATATATGATGCCGTCACAAAACCATTGGAACACAATTTACACACTCTAAACTACACCGCGAGAGTTGCATGATAGCCAGACAAGTACCTAATACAGCTTTACGGAGTCACTGCAACTAAGCACCCACTACACATAAAAAACCCTTAATAAATGGAGAGTAAACTCTTGACTCTACGCCCTTGCAAGATTAGATATTGACGGTTTACCTACGTCGGGGTACACTTTACTTTGGAAATTATTATTTGTGGAATAGTTTTCCGGAGGCGTGTTATTTTGACTTATCACAAACATTTTTTCCGTCAACAAAAATACTGGTCCTGGCGATTGAATTGTATTATTATATGTACACATACTTAAAAATATTATCTTGCCCTCTGTAAGGCAAAAATGGACCCATTATGAAATATTAATAGCATTTCCTAAATTTTAAATATGTACACGTTTGCGAACTTCACATCTGGTCTTCTAAAAAGATAAACAAAATCACTGAGCTTTTGATTATTCTCTTTCAGGACTAAAGATCTGGAGTTCGTGCTAGGATTTCAAAAAAATTCTGTCGAATTGAACAAAACAAGTAATATTTGAAAAAAATGTGATAGTACAAAAAATCGCAATAACTTGGGAACCATTCACCTAAGTGCTTCTAACTTTCAGTTATGACAGAACTGCAACAAATAATCCAAAATTACGAGAATAGAAAATGTTAACATTTTATAGAACAAAGAAATCTCGATAACTTTCAAAATATTCGGCTTAGCGCGTTGAATCGGAATAGTAGTTATCGCTCGAGCTCTCGGGAAGCTTTCCAAAACTGGAAAAAAAATGAAATTTCCATTTCCTTCCCTTAACCTTAACCTTTAAACGTGATGACTTCCGAAATATTAAAAACGAAAATTTTGTGATGAGCACAAATAGTATATATTCAGTATTTAATAAAAAAAGAATCTAATCACATGTATGTAAATTTGTCTTGCTTAAATTTGTATTTTGGCACCATATCAATCAATATTCTTTAGTATGATAGGCGTAACTCTGCATGTTATACTTAATATGCTGTAATTTATTGTTAACGGGTCGATGGCCGCAGTGGTTAGGCGGCTGACTATTGTTGTGAGAGGACGATAGGCGCCGGGGTTCAATTCTCTGGAGGGACGGTGACATTTTTTCAGAGAGTTTAATCCCGGATCGACTTGCCATTCGCTGTTGGGAGCAAAGTGATTAACAGCGCGGCATCATAAAAGGCAATATGATGCTGTCACAAAGCCAATTGAACACAACATACACACACAAAAACTACACCGCCAGAGTTGCAGTGATAGCCAGACAAGCGATACAGTTTACGGAGTCACTGCAACTAAGCACCCACCACATTAAAAAAAAATATATATTATCTGGTGAAATAGAAACAAATTAGGTTTGAAAAATGGCAAAAATTATAAATAATAATAAAAAAAGTTATAAAATATGGGATCCTAAAGACAAAATTGCAGAATTTACAATTTCAACAGTAAATTGTTCCCTTGTTACTATTTCAATACACCTGAAGCCACGTGGTCCGCTGCTAATGCTTGATCTATTTTCATTGCATTCATTCGTGGGGTGAATTCCAACAATATTCCATGAGCGCCTATTATAGGCATTTTTTTGATTTTTATATTCTGGCATTTCTCGACGTTTTCATATAAGACAATAGTATTCACTACTATAATCATTACTATACAAAATGCGCAAACATGTTTCTTAACAATTTAATTTAATAATTATTGTAAAATATAGGAGCTATCCAGAAACCATAATAAGGAAAAGAAAATAATTAAATTTTGAAGTTTTTGTAGTTCTTGCTCTAGCTACCACATCAATAGTTTTAAAGATAGGAGCGTTTAGGTTCAAAGTGCTCAAACAAATAGTTCAACGCTACATTGTGTAAAGTTAAGATCCCACATCTTCAATTTATTTGTTTTGTTTAAGTCGGAGGAGCTTTTTTTAATTGCCTCACTCTCTGGCGTACAGTCATAATTGCAGGGAGACAATACATTTTTTTTAGTTTTACCTGTATTCGCTGAACTTATTGAAACGGCGCGACGATCGTTAGGAATAGGAGCTTTATATTTCATTGGAGATTCAGATTCTAGGGCATTATAATCGGCTAAGTAAATGGGTCGTTTCTTAAAATCATCTTCCTTTTCTACAAGAATTTTGTGCTTTTTCAATTACAAAGAAACAAAAAGTATAAATAAGCTCAAACTTAAAATCTCTCTTTTATAATTATTACTATTGTTGTTTTCCAATATAGTACTCGTAAATTCTCAAAATTATAAATATGTCATCTAACTTTAAGATGTATAGGCAACTCAATTTCAATAGTTACGCTGTGTGATACAGTGTTCTGCTGGTTATAAATTTGTTCCTGTAAATAGTCTTAGTTTGAGCGATATATCATTTGCTGCAGTAGATAGGATGTAATTTAATAATAATAATAATAATAAGTTTATTTCATGTAACACATACAGATGTACATGAAAACGTCAATACATAATTGTATATTACAAATTAATTTATAAACTGATCGGGCTATTATATTAGAATCTACAAGAAATATTTTACTTCTACTGTATATAAGTTTTGTTTTACGACGATACATGCAACTACGTACTTTTCGCCAGATCAAGTATTTGCTGCCTGTAATAGTAGAGGAAGATATAGCTTCTATAGTGTAGCAGCACTAAAATTTTTAACTCTCGAGTGAAGTGTCATCAAACGAAGGGTTGTCAAAGAATGCAGCATTTTCATCTATGTATGCGTGTTTCAGAGCTTATAAGAAGGTTTTCGTTTCACGTTGGTGTAACCAACAATATGATTATATCATTATTAACACCAAAGTGTAGGTACCTAAAAAATAGAAGTGAACATATTTTGTGGCGATAGCAATATGTTGCAATAGCGAAATACTCTTTGCTATCGAAGTTAAAAGAATTAACAGTTAGACTTAATTTTGGATATATATCTTTAACGACTTACTTTTGTCAGTGGGAAATATTAGGTGTAGCCCCATGTATTTTAATCTTCGACCGTCCACCTTCTTGAAAATGAATAATCAACAAAGAGAAAAAATTTAGCCCTGGATGCGCACCATTTACAAACAGACTTTAAACACGCATTGTGTCACTTGAAAGCGCAATTAGGTTCTTGTTATTCACAAACTTTAGCTTGGTTTTTTGTTTTTCAGAAATCTGAATGCTTTTCTTCAAATATGTCCTAGTGCTTTTTAGAATTAACTTGTCAAACCTACCACTTTTCAGATGCAAACACTATAAAATGCTTTTGTTTATTAGACAAAATTGTCAAAATGCTATAGTTGCATTTATTCTAAAATTATAACAGTTTTATACACATGCATATGGTAGAGTACAAGTATGTTATTTTGATCGAATCGTGGATGCAAATATGTGTACGTTAAGTATTCATTGAAAAGGAAAAGTAAATTTTAAAGCCATTTTTGCAAATCACGTTCCATATTTACGCGTATTTTATTATTGACAAAAATGTATATACAGAACAGCGTGCATGGCAGTTTCCACTCAGTACCTACTTACTGAATTTTATTACGGCACATGTTCAGAATCGAATACATTTATGAATGTTTTAGATATTTTACCTGAAACATTTCGCATACAGCGTGATTCTAAAATCGTAGCTGTGACTATAACATCGCTCCTCTAATATTAGAAAGAATTTTGAATGCTCGTTTTTACATAATACCTCCAAATTGCTCTACTGGTATGGTAATTTCTATACAACTGATTTGATGTTCATAAATAGATAGGCATTGAAAATATGTACATTTTTATAACGCTCTATCAAATGCAAATGCAATCTTCATTTTCCTGCATAACTTTTTCTATATGTCTCCTTGACTTAAGACTGTCGACAATTGCTTTTCGCTAGCTTTTCCTAACGAACTTGTCAGTAAATTTTTTGTTGATTTCATGAATGTAAGTGATTGACTCAATTTATTTAACCTTTATGTGACTGGATGGGTACCCGGGTGCCTTTTTCAGATTTAAATATTAATATTTTTTGTGTTTGAACTTGCTGAGCTTGGAAATTCTGTGACATCTCTAAACTTGTTTTATGTTACATTTTATTATATACATTTCATTATTTAGATTTAATTTTTAACGAGAAAATGGCATCCGCAATTACTACAACATCTAATGACGGTGTGGGTACCCAGGTACCTCCATTTAAAATTACATAGGAGTGGAAGTGAAAGAATAAAAAGTATCATATTTACATTTTTTATATATATATGTTATAAAAAAGATGTATAAAAAGAACTAAAACAAATAATAATAGGATTAAACTGCCTGTTGGTTACAGGTATCGCATACTGCCTTGGTAACAGAATGCTCATTACAAACTGGTTTTGAACAAGAATTACATGCTTTTCGCGTTATCTTTGTTTATGATTCAATTCCCGACAAATGTAACATTTTCCAACTACCAAAATACATCCAAAAGTTTCTCGAGATGGTTGCTTTTTGACTGCTCTAACGACTGGTTGTGTAATTTGGCATCCTAGAATAATTTCTAGCGATGTACGTGTAAAATGATTGTCCAAAACTCTTGCATTACTGCTTCAAGTTAGTACAGCAGGGCATGCACAACTCATTTGCAAGATCTTTAAAAAATCTCCGTCGTCTGCTGGTTGATGTAAGCTCAGGATTGTGCTCCGCTTAAATTATGTATGCAGTCAATGCGGCAAGCTCCACCATGCTGTAAAAAAATGCTAGGGGCCAACGATTCACTCAGATAACATGTTATCCATCGTGTCGACGCCGCCTTTGATTTTATTGTAATATTTTATAATGTCGGGTTTTATAGTAACAGTATGTTCTACTTTACATGTGGTATATATAACATATAGTTACTTACTCCTTCAGTAAATGCAAAATTTGTGGATTTTATAACTCTATTTTTATTCGATTGCATATTGGAAGGGAGAAAAGTTTTATTTTTTCGGACGGCTGCTACTAAAGCCAAGTTCCAAGAATTTAGGTTACGGGCCAACTCTAAACTTGTAAAAGAATTCTCTGTCATTATATTTCTTCCAGGACCTTTATATTTAGTCACTAAATCTAGAACTGTACGCTCTCCGCATTTAGCGCATCACAAGTCCAAGAAATGTTTATCCCATACTTGCCCATACTTTGCTGGTTTTGAAGGAATGTATTGGGTAAATTTTGTATGTCCTTTAGAAGGAAATAATTGCTCATCGACCGTTATGCATAAACCTGAACTAGGACCAGGCACATTATCACACATTCCGATAAAAATAATAAAATTTGCACTTGTTATTGCTAAAAACACTAAAAATATTTGGTAAATGTACTGCAGCGGACAAATTATATTCGAGCATTTCGAAAAATGGATGTGGATATGTCTCCCCACAACTATCTCCCATATATGTATAGCTACAACGTATATACAGTGTGGGGTACCCGGGTACCTACGTCGTCACTAGAAGGTGTTATTTTTCCCAGTCACATAAAGGTTAAATAGGTCGGATGTTAAGACTTAAATTTTATACCTTATAATGAAATTCTTGTCATAGTATTTATCGATTTTCAATTTCACTGTAATGCATAATACTTAAATAAAGTTTGAACTGTAAATTGAAAATCAACTCCGCTAGTACACCTGCGGCTTTCGACGCTCTGCGTAGACTAATATCTCTGCCACTATTACATACTCACAGATTTTGAATATCTTGTAAAATTTCGTCTTCTTTATAGAACTATGGCGGTAGTAAAGAAAGAAAGAAAGACAAAGTTTTAAGACAGTGGTTCTTCTTCGTATCGTGCAATATCTATAGATACAGCTATCCCACTAACGTTTTATTAAAATGTTATTTCTTTCTAATATTTGGGATTTCTTTTTATAAAATGATTACTAACGCTCTATATGGGCTAGTGGAAAGACGTAGACCCTATGTTCTACATCTTAGCTATTGAAAACAGGAAAATTAAGAAAATAGAATGAGTTCCGCATTTATATTTGGGAAATGTATTCGATCGATGTTCTATATAAATAATGCTCTCCTATCTACGTTATGTATGTATATCTGTTTGGGATCCCGTGCAAGTTGAACATACGTTTCCGCTTATCCGGTGCATATAAATTTCATATTTTATCTGCTAAATTTTCAAGTTATGTGACTTTCATTGCACCGCATTCTATTTTACATACCATATCTTGCAATATGTTCAAACAACTTCACTGCAAAGTAGATCAACAGAAAGATGGACTTAAATTTGGATTTGAAAATGAACATTCTAAAATATATTTTAGGACTTTGTTCCAAAAAATAAGTATTCATCTGCCAAAAATCCAATTCTCTACTTAACGAGTGTTAAATACTACTTGAGATTCAGAGTAATACTTTAATATAGCAAATGAAAAGCTCCTCTGGAGTATTTAGACCATAAAAATTAAATTACAATCTATCATTGGATTAGCAAACGTTACTATTTTTTTCAACACATGTACCTATGTATATTTTAATTAAAAAAACTTTTAGAATGTGATTGAATTTTGATTAAAATGAATTTTTCAGCCCTCCGTTATAAACTAATTCCTTCAAATAATAAATAAAGATTTTTGTTAATTGTGTCAATTAAGAAAAAGTACGTTATTTAAGAATTGTCGGCAAACAACCGCAAATTGCGTCAAGTGTGCTGGTTACGGTTGTTGTTTCCGAAAGAAAAAGTTTTTGTATTAGGTGATTTTTCGGAAAAATCTATTCTTTCTTAAAAAATAGCCAAAAATCACACATCAAAATGAAGTAGACAGTATCTAAGAATTTGAAGTTTTTGAAATTATTTGAATATAAGCATATCTTTGTATTTATCAATCAAACATAGTAGCGCCTGTTGATTTTTATATACATATTTTTTTATCCTGTACTCATGAAGTATTTTCGATTAAAATAGTTAAATAAAATAATTCTTTAGTTTTTGAACAGACGTTTCTCTATTTTATGTATTAATACATCACCAGAACAATATACTACAGATTGCATATTATCAACAGAATACAGAACAGAACATATTACCAACTATAATCAAACGAAATTACATCGGGTTATAATTTGCCAAAATGTATTTTATTACTCTGCGTTCAATAAGATATAGTAACATCTATTTCATGCTGAAAGAAACAAATACTTGCACAAATCTTGTTTAACGATAGCAGAAATTACACTTGTGTATCTAGCAGAACCTCTGAAAATTTCTTATATAATGTTTTGCTCTAACCTGTAGTCCGAGACCTACTAAAATCACATCTACAATTCTCGGCTAATAGCTTTAAGAAAAGCTTCGCAAAAAAGCTTCGCCTACTCCTCCCCTCTGCCGTCATTTATAAATGCTGAAATTTCATTTTTTAACACACCCGCACGTGATTGCTTAATTTGGAGAATTGGATTTTAGCTTCATTCTAATGAAAATGTCGCAGGCTGTAATTTCTAGTTTTGATCATTTCCCTCGTAATAAGACCTAAAAAATTTAATGCGGAAGCTCTGAGTGGAATTTCATAGTAGTAATCACGTTTTGCTTCTCGCGCGTTTTCGTATACACAGCTTTCGTTGTAGATACCCGTTATAACCCAATTATTTTCAAAAAGAGTATTGAATACAAATGGTGTAGATTCTATTATTACGATTATTATTATTATTTTCTTCAAATGGGATGGAAATAAATTCTGATTGTGTTCACGGTAACACGTACAATGTTCTTATTCTGGCCATACACAATATCGTAAAATGTTTCCGTGCAGCTTAAAACCATTGAAAAAGAAATTTATTCATATTCAGTCCTTTTTATAAAAAAATCACTCGCAAACAGCCAAATGTCCCCTATTAAAGGTCCTAATGGAACGATTAAACATGAAAAATGGAATGGAAGAGGAAGACGAAGGATAACTGAAAACATTGAAAATTCATCACCATAAAAGTTTGATTACCAATACATTGAGTTATATAATTTACTTCTTCGCTGTAATGTTAGATTTAAGATAAACGATATATTTGTCAAAAACATGGCTTTCGTACAAGTCACAGCACAATATCTCTCCCATAAAATTTCTATGACTTTTCTGAATAGTACATAAAAGATTTATAACAGTACGACCATAAGAATGGCAAAAATATTTTTACAAGGAACACTCGTTTTGGATTTCATCAGCCAAAAGTAAGTTAGAAAATCGGCTAACAATAAATAACGTAAAAATAGTATTTCAAGAATATTAGCCGTTCTACATATTATATAAATACACAAGAAATTGTACAACAATTGGAAAAAAAATTATAGATGCAGAGAAAAACCGCTATACAATTTTCTTAATGAAATTATTGGATAGCATTATTTTAACACATTAAACATTGTTTACCATGTAGAACGATGTTAAAAAGGTGACGAAGAATTACCAAACAGAGCTATTGAAAAAGGTGCTGATAATTATTATAAGTAGAGATGGCAAATTTGATCACATATGCCAACGTACGCATGCAATTTGGCATTTAATTTAAATTATAAGCAGAAATATACGCACTGTATTCTACCTTTGACGGTTGAGCGAGCTCACCGTACGTGGCATATTTGTAGACGACGCAACATACTGTGTTCAGATCGGCAATAGGAGGTAACTTGAACCTTGTGACGTAAAAGTTCACAAGTGTTGGAGTCGTACCAAGTTGTTAATAAGTAGTATATAATTCTGTATCAAAAAGGTTACCCCATTAAGTTCACTATATTGGTACGCTAAAAAGTTACACCAAAACAGTTACACTAAAAGCTTTAAGGAAAAAAGAACAGAAGAAAGCGAAAATTAGAAAAACGTATACAAAAGAACACATGCCTAAACTTACCCCTACGGAGGAAAATACGAAAAATCCAGGTTGTCTCAAACCATTCAAATATGGTAAAAGCCACGAAACGAAGACACGACAATACGTTAGACAATTCGGTAAATATTTCTTAATTCATGGACGATAAATCCACTAAAAGTAAAAGTCAAGTCACTGAGTACTAAGTCGTTGTGCCATGAACTCAATCTAGATGAGAAGTGTTCCAACAAACGTCAAGAGAGAAATAACCGGAAAACGGAAACATACACTACGTCATGCAGAAATGTCTAGAATACGGGAAAAGAAATTTAGAGAATTTAACAACTAAATACTGGCTACACGATTAAGACTACGTCATCTATCGAGAAAAAATTGACCTAGCTTCAATAAATGACAGTCAGCTGATTAACAGATCTAAACAAAACGTGAAAATATACAGGAATTTTACAGGTACACAAGAAGAAATTTATGATTCAATAACAATGACAGCTCAGTAATAAATATAACAAACGAAGGAGAACTTGTAAGCAAAGCTCTGAGCTACTATAAAGTAACATCGAAGAAGCACAGGAGATGTATACAGTGTGTAACAAATGTCAAGAATATTGAACATGGAAGAAAAACGAATCAGTTGTGTGAAAAACGCTCGGACGCGTCGATTTCTGTTTTTTGAGTGTATTGCTTTTAGTATATTCTCAATTCTTTTTGCTTTTATTTAATCTGTCAACTAAATGCCTCAAATCAGTAATAGTTTAGATAAGTAATCAATTATTGTCACGTTTGTGTATAGTTTGGTTGTTTTTCATTGTGGCGTTGCTAGTGTTGCAATAAATGTTGATAAAAATGGCTTTAAGTGAAGCAGAACGTATGGAAATTTTTATAATGTACGGTCACGGCAATGGAAGACGGACCCAATCCGAGGTTTGTGAACTATATACATACGTCTGAATCGCACATCAATAACGCAATCTTGCGTCAGTAAGATTATAAAAAAGTTCGCCTGAACTGGTAACGTGAAAGTTTCAATGCGATCTGGTCGATCGATGTCAAATATGGAAAATTAGTTAGTTTGACTTTCCGTTGAAGAGAATCCTAAGGTTTCCACCAGAAAGATAGCACGCATGTTAGTCATATGACAGTATGGAGACAGTTAAAGCGCGAAAAGTTTTATCTATTGAAAGCACATCTTTTACATGAACTGAATGAAGATGATTTTGACCGAAGAATACAGTTTTGCGAAACAATACAAAACCTGTGGAATGAAAATCCAATTTTTGTGCGGAACATAATACTTCCCGATGAATATATATTTTTCTTAAATGGTGCAGTGAACAGACACAATTCCCGGAGTGGTGTACACAAAATATCCATTGGTTTGAAGAAGTGCGAACTCAGTATAAACAAAAGGTAGATGTGTGGCCAGACTTAGTAGGGCATAGAATATTAGGGCCACATTTTTTAAATGAAACTCTGAACTTTGATGGGTATCTGAATTTACTTCGTTTTGAGCTGGTCCCAGCTCTAGCCATATTATTTCCAAATGTAGAAGATCCAGACATTCCTTGTGAACGAATACGGTTGCAACAAGATGGTGCACCACCTCATAACTGAGAGTGTTTTTAAATGATGTATTTGCCAACCGTTGGATCGGAAGACACAGTACAATAGAATGGCCGGGCCGGTCACCGGACTTAACACCTATTGATTTTTTGTTATGGGGATATTCGAAAAGCAAGGTATACGAACACAGATTGAACAGTATAGAAGATTTGAAAAACGCAATCAATGCTAAGATAAGGTTGATAACCCCGGAGACCATCAAGCATGTGCACGATGAATTTGGCCATCGCTTAGGGCACTGCCAAACTACAGGCGGAGCTCAATTTGAACATTTATTGTGATAAATGTTGCTAAATTTATAAAATAAAAAAAAAACTATTGTTGTAATTCTAGAGAATTTCTTTTTATAATTTTTAAAATACTATCCATCTTTGCTCGAAAAAATTGGGATTGCTATTTAAAAAAATATTCGATGACGTCATCCATTGAAAATAACTGACTACAAAACATTGAAAATACACTAAAAACAATACACTCAAAAGACAAAAATCGACGTGTCCGAGCGTTTTTCAGACAACTGATTTTCCATGTTCAATATTCCTGACTTTTGTTACACACTGTAGAATAAACTGCTGACGAATCTAAAAGCTAGATAGATGAACAACGATGCCTAAAGACCATATAACGTAGATAGAACAAGGTAAAATAGCACGTAACGATGAATAGACAAATATACTTCTTGTTTTATTAAGGTTGACTGTTTTCTTGAATAAAGTGCAGCTGTTAATTTGGAATTTTCAGCCAATTATACTTCCGAATGTTCATTAACAATTAAATTCCGGTGTATCGGAGAATCTTCCGCTGCCAAAGGGGAAAAACTGATTAGAAATGCTTTTGGTTTTACTTTTGTGTTCAATATTAGTTAATTGGTAATGCCCTCATTTTGTTGCGCAAGGGGTTCAACACTTAGCAGTACTAGTAGTAGTAGTAGTAGTAGTAGTAGTAGTAGTAGTACATGCTTAGCACTACCAAGTACTAATTTTAGACATAGCATCAAAATACTTTCTCAAAAACAGGGAATATAAATAATCTGTCACTGTTAAAGAAGCTTACATCAATAATTACTTAATTTCTTACATTAATAAAAATGTATACTACAAATGTTCGTAACTGACTTAACTGAAAATTTGCGCATTTCTGTATTGGGCGTAAACAATCGAATGGCCTCCACAATCAGCCGACCTAATTTCTTAAAGTTAGGTAGATCGTTTTTTCTTGAGTGTGTTAACCTGTTTGGTTATGGGATCTAATGTCTTTTGGTACCTTTATTTTTTATTCTTTAGGGTAAATCTCTCAATCATATGTATACGAGTATAAAAAATGATTTGGTATTTGTTTACCGCGAGATAATTAGTATTTCTTAATATTTTTAAAATACGCAAATTCTATTCAGAGAACTATGTACGTACGTTTAAAATCTTTTCAATGATTCAAATTAATTTACCTTTTAATAGGCATTTTATTTTTGGTTGAAGGACGTTTATCTGTTCATATATCTAACATGCGAATCATTTGGTAATTTAATGCAGCTGCTATTGTAACATGAAAAGTTGTTTACCTTTGTGAATCGTGTGATTTCCTTTGATTATTAACTCGTCATTAGCATTCAAAGATAGGAACAATTAAAAGACGGGTTGTTGATGGCCGTAAATCAAATATTATCTGCATATCTGTTTTTATCACATCATAAATAATATCGATGTAGGTAGCAGTATGTAATACATCTAATAAATGGTAACTGCTCCAAGAGTTAAATGACAATTTTTACACCGAATTTCAATTCGATATATTGCAATAAATTTCTCTTGCATGATAAACGATACATGAAATAACAGTTGTATAGTTCACATCCAAAGTTTTACAGCTTCACATGAAGTTTATTTGCTGGCATATTTGCAGCACTAACTCATTATAAATTCTTTGAAAAGGAAATTTAAACTTATACTACAATAAAATTCTTGTTTACAAAAACTCAAGCTGAATCAAATCAATTCAACAAAATCAATTTTACAAGCAGTTTTCTTCTGTTACAACAAAATTGTATAGTTGTATATGTATCATACACCGTTATACCTTAGTATCATCTATTTATACATTTTATGAGTGCGCGTATGTGAAACTATCTGTTCGACTTGTTTATGTTTTATGTGTCCCGTTTCGACAAATATTATTATTATTTCCGAGCAATATAAACAGGCCAATGGTAGTCATAGTGCGTCTATACTCATGTTTATGAAGAACAAATAAGTTTAAAGAAATTTTTACTGGTAGGTATACATTCCTTAGCGACATACACAATGCTTCCTATATTTATGGCGGTGTAGGTGCCAATTATACACACATTATTGTTATCATCTTTATTTTGTAGTTGTGAGTCACCTCTTCCATTCATTATATATTTCAACAATTCATCTGATTCTTATGCGAAATTTGTAAGAATTCAAATGAAAAATGTTGAAACCTATGACGAGCGGCGCTCTTTGTTCAAAATGCAGTGATACAGATTCGGAAAAATGATAGTACGTTTAGTACTTATACTAAGAGCTAACTTTTAATGTGATGATCCTCTTTATATGAGTGAAAGAAGGATGAAAATATGATTTCTATGTGTTAGCAAAATCAAGAAATACGCATGCTATTCTGCTGGACAATTGTGTATTGTATGCTATCGCTGTCTACCAGCAAGTACCCACCACTGTTCTTTACCATTGTCTAACTACTAGACAATGCTATCGTCACATCGATCTTTTCAATTTCAATCAATTCAAATAACGAAGGCCTCATCCGTACTACTGCGAGGTGAGCGGGACGCATGTATGCTTACAGTTGAAGTCCGCCCATTTTCCAGTAGGCCAGAATGCAATCCACAGGTTACAAATAATATCCCGGTATACGTACACTCAGTGAAAAAGAAATCGGACAGTTACGACTAGGGCCGGGCGAAGTATCGATACATCGTCTAGTATTCGATATCATTACTGGTATCGCTTCGCCGATAACTTGGATAACATCGGCATCGATACCTTGGAATCGATACCTGAGTATCGTTGCTTTGGAATCGATACCTACGAATCAATAACTGCGGTAACAACTAGGGTATCGTAAAAAATCATTTCTAGACAAATATTTATGGAACTAGTTTTCATATAATGACTCAAATATTAATGTATGAGGGTAGGTGTAATTACTCGCATACAATAACTATATTTGTCATAAAAAAGCTAAAGTATCGTAATATTGTACATTTGATACCGTAGATATGTTATTGAATATAACTATTGAAATCAACCTGTACCTGCAGTACATTATAATATAGGTACACCATGTATAACAAATTCCATTTTCCTTATTGATGTGAGAGAAAATTTGTTAAGAAAAGAAATTGTGTTTCTTAAAACATCCAATAACTTATATTCGGAGTTGCTCTACACTCGAGGAAAAAAAACGTAAAATTGTCGTAGATTAAATTAAATTACTAAATCAATCGCAACAACTATCTCGTATTAGCTAATAAACACATTAGCATATTACCAGCTGTTACTGCTTAACATTACGCAACGGTGTTCCGCTTTTTAGTAAAAAAAATAGTACTCGGAATCTTTTGTAACTTGAGACATCATTAAATGAAAATTTTTGATAGGTATCCTTAAAACTAAGTGACAACTTGTTGTGGATAAAGTTGTGGATACGATCGTATAAAACAACTGCAGCATTGGTTATGTTTCCGGCATTTGTTTCAGCAAAACATTTTCTTCCTTATAATATATGTTCTTGTGTACAGAGAACGACCGGTGAATGTTTAATTTTAAGTACAGTGTTTTGCGAGAGTTTCATGTAGATTCGGGAATCCACGGACTAGATCTCTGTATTTTTCAACTAGCACAAGCAATTCTTGTACGTTAGGAAACTTGGTTATATGCAGCGTTTCGGTACAACAAATATTTATGGGAAATACAATCCGTAGTTCTAGTTCCGTGGAAATAATCATCCTTTGTGGGTATGTGTACAGTTTAAATAACTACAAGAATTAATTTAAATTAAATATGTCCATACTATATATAGTACTATATATAATTGATAGTATGGACATATTTAATTTAAATTAATTCTTGTAGTTATTTAAACTGTACACATACCCTCAAAAAGTGATGATTATTTCTGGTCTTAAAATTTGTTAATGCATGGATAACAATTTAGTTGAAAAATACAGAGATCTAGTCCGTGGATTCCCGAATCTACATGAAACTCTCGCAAAACACTGTACTTAAAATTAATGCATGGATAACAATTTTGAATAGGTTCTACTGCGGGCAGATATGCATCAATTTTGCATATAGCATCTCAGATAGCACGTTAGTTTACAGCAAGCAAGATTTTCACTTATTTATGCAGCTTAACTTGGCTATTTTAGACCAAGCTTGCTCTACGCTTGTAATTCTGGCATCTTGCAATCGCTTGACGTGGGATAGGTAGGTCAAACATAGTATAAACAAGCTTAAAGTTTAAACAAACCTACTTCCTTCGAATCGGTGCGCCTGGAACTTTCAGTTCACAGATGCATTTGTACACTATTCGCCAGAAGTAATACCTATCCCCAAAGAATGCAAAGAAGATCAAAACTACGTTCCTTTGTTGATAATTTATGCATAACTTATAGGTATAGCAGTAATAATTACTACAGTTATTGCAATTCCAATATCAATATAAACAGTACTACAAACATTTTACTTCAACAAAAAATTATATGAAATTGCTATACCACCTAGAAGTATAGTACATATTTAATATATTATTCCTCAATTTTTAAATAAAAGGGAGCCGAAAAGTCGCTTTACCGAAAATTTAGTACGTTTAAATCACACCGTATTCTGGGAGTGGGAGTACTGTTCCAAGGGAGAAGGTTGCCCGCTCAGTAGTCGTAGACACTCACGTGCACGGACAACACATTGTTGTATCGTAAAAATGAATCGAAAATGTACAATACAAGAACGTGTATTTGCGTTGCAGATGTGGTGGCGTCATAAAAACAGTAGTGTCGTGGGACGATTATTTCAAGAAAAATTTCCTAATACTCGGCCATGAACACGACAAGCAATTTATAATTTAAATAAAAGATTTGAGACAACTGGTACTGTGGCTGATTTACCTATAAGTGGTCGTCCCCGCACGTCTGGTTCACAAGTGAATTTACAGTTAGTTGCAGAGTGTTATTGAAACCCCCACATTATCTACCAGACGACGGGCTTTAGCACTGGACATACCACTATCGAGTCTGCAAGACATTTTGAAACAGTTGACATTGCGATGCTATCTGCCAAAACTTCTGCATGCTCTGCACGAGGATGATTATGACTGAAAAGTAGAATTTGCAGAATGGTTTTTAGTTCGTTGTGCTGTGGAACGTAACTTTGCTAACATTCAAGCTAAATGGGAGAGTTAATCGCCATATGTGTGTTTATTGGAATAACAGTAATCCTCACATTATTATTGAGGAGGAGTTAAATCTTGCAGGTGTTATGGTATGGGCAGGAATTTGGAGTACAGGGATTGTAGGACACTATGTTTTTGAGGGTAGAAAAGTACATTGAGATGTTACAAGACGTGGTGCTACCACAGTTAGAAAATAATCCATTGTATGCCAAGGTGTTTTTCATCTGGCAGCAAGACAGCGCACAGCCACACCACTGTGTCGACGTAAGACAGTTTTTAACAGTTGACTGGCCTTTGAGGTCATGTGACCTCACACCTTGTGATTTTTTTATGTGGGGTATAATCAAAAATGAAGTGTTCAAGCATAAGCCAAACACCTTACACGAGTTAAAAGAACGCATTGAAAGCACGTTCTAGGAGATGTCCACGCAGACACAGTTTTGTTCAGCAATTTCTAATTCACTATTTCAGCGTTGTACTGTATGGATTGAACAAAGTGGTGGACTGTTTGAACATCTTTTGTAACGTACAGAATAATCGGTTACATATTCCATATTGTATTATTTTCGGTAAAGCGACTTTTCGGCCATGCTGTATTTTACATCTATAATTACTTAATAATCATTCAAATGTTTGCAATAACAGCCAAACACATGATTTATAAAGTTTTACATGCCTAATAATTTAACGTTCCTGGCCTTTAGTCAACGCACTCTCATCATCAATAAAATTACGCATATTTATTGTATACCTTGGTTATTTAAGAAAGGAAACAAACTAGAACAAAATAAATTTAAATTGAAAAGTTTTGAAGGAAAAATACAGATATCGCATCGCAATATTCATACTTATTCACAAATGTATACGTACTAACCCGAGTTGAGTACAATATAAAATACAGCCTAATATCGTACGTATATTTTTACTATGATTATTTAACTCTGCAAACTCGAGAAGCAAAATCCGAATAGTCTATAATCCAGATTTTATCCCGAGGCGATTATTTGTTAGTCAAACAATACACACGAGTATTTGTAATAAATTTTGAACGTATGTCTCAACATTATTACAAAATTTACAAGCTATATGATTTACGCTACATACATACATCTGTTACTGGGACGAAACGCTGAGTATATGCTAAATCACTTTTTTATTGGGCTGTAAATTTTTTTGATTTACGTAGCTAGAGTTGAAATACCCCCCTTTCTCACAATGTTGTAGTATAATTTTGATAAATACATTAATTATAGTTTTATAAAATAATATTGTGTGGTTGTGTCTAGATGGTACTGTCAGCAACTCAACTGTTAGGTACATTTTCTTTAAATAGAAAATAGTTCTAAACTTTTAACGCTAGCTTGGGCAGAAACAGATGCTGTTTACACGTTTGCATCCTTATGAATTGAAGTAAGTATTAATGTACTAAATACATATATTCTTGTATATGTATTTCTTAAACATGAATTAATTGTTACCAAATATGTATGCTGCATGACATGAAAATTGCAACACCAAGAAGGGGTTCAAATTTTTTGACCAAACTTGGTAGAAACGTATAACTAGTCAAAGGCAATAATTGATTAAAATTTCAAAGAAAAAAACAAAAGACTAACACAATTTAACATAATTTTTATTAATAATGTGTCGAGCCGCCCCTATTAGTTACACACTCCCTCACTCTTCGTGGCATTGATTCGACTAGGTGGTCGATATCCTCTTGGGGTATGGTGTCCCAAGCAACCTGTAATTCATGCCGGAGAACTATTAGTGTCTGCGGGGGATTGGCTAAATTCATAAGTTTTCGTCCGATAATATCCCACACATGTTCTATTGGTGAGAGGTGTCGGGAGATTTGGGTGGCCATAGCAAGATATGGACATGAGCCTCTTCAAAGCGATTTATGGAAATTCTCGCTACGTGGGGAGGGGCATTATCCTGCTGGAAAAGTGGGTCTTCGCGCGTTTGAAGATATGGCAGAATATGGGGTTCTACCACCTCATCAATGTAACGCTGGGCGTTCATGGTAGTTTGGATGAATACCAACTGAGACCTACTCCCATATGCTATAGTACCTCATACCATAACACCCACTGCTCGATGCACATGCCTTTCAACGGAAAACTGAATATCACGACGTTCGCCACGTCTTCGTCTGACCCTCATACGACCATCATGCATCTCTAGACAAAATCGAGATTCATCACTGAACACCACCTTATGCCACTCCACGATCCAATGCATTCGCAATCTACACCAGTTCAAACGTTGTTGTCGGTGTTGAGCCGTAAGTGGTAACACAATACGTGTGGACGATAAGATTGTAAGCGGAAACCCCTAATTCGACGATAAACGGTTAGAAGGGTTACAGGACGACCTTGATTACCTAATCACACGGCAGCAATTGATCTGGTACTGGAGAACCTGTTTCTTAGAGCCATTAGGCGAAGGCGGCGGTCCTGTATCTCATTAGTTCTTCTTCGGCTTCCGGGTCCTCTTTGGCGTCTTTCTTGACCCTCCCTAGGCCATGATTGATAACAGCCCATGATGGTGAATTGGTTCCGGTTAAGGCGATTTGCAATTTCGCTGTATGAAAAACCACCTTCTCGCAAACCAACAATTCGACCTCTGTCGAATTCGCTTAATTGGCGATAATTTCCACGTTGCCGCATTCTAAGCATAATAAAACTCTTTAAACACGTTAAACAAAGGTATAATAAGACAAAACCGTTGAAATTAATTTGAAACAAACAATAAATACACCACACATTAATGTCAGCGAAAACTGAATGAAGTGTCAGATGTGCCATAACCACTTGATCTATCGCAACGAAATTTTAATCAATTATTTCCTTTGACTAGTTATAGGTTTCTACCAAGTTTGGTAAAAAAATTCGCATCCCGTCTTGGTGTTGCAGTTTCCATGTCATGCAGTATATTTATTGCTACTGATAGTGTTCTTATAATGAAGTTGCAGTTAGAATCTGACGATACATGAACAACTATAGATGTACTTCGAGCAAACAACTTTATAACTAAGCAGACGACGTGAGCTTTTACGGTTCGTTTGCAAAGGGTATAGAGAGCCGTACAAAAAGTACTGAATCTTTCTTAAGTAAGTCTTAAGTAACATCCAAGAAAAGATATTAAATCAAATCAGGATGGCATTACGTTCGAATAATTACTTTAATAAATGTACACTCCACGCTAAATCTGTTGTCAGTCTACCTTCTTCACTCCAAATTTGAATGCCTAAACTACGAGAAAGAAACGACAGTAGCAGACTTGCCGGTATCTGTGCACGTATCGTCGTAATAAGGCAAGCTGCGCGTAGCATACGTATGTATACTTATATACATAGGTTGTAATATGTATAGTGGCAATGCTTTGGCTGCATCCTGTAAATGAGTAGGAGAGTATATACACATGTCTTCGGAACGTATGCTGATTTTCCTGTTAGAGCCGATGTGCAATTTACATACGTACAGAGTTCGCATCATGCATGATTACCTTTATATGCCCTATTGGTTCCATAAGCGTAATTTATTGAAGTTGTAAATTATAACTAGAATTTAATCTGTAAAAGTTTTACTACCATACTGCAGAAAATTTGAAATGTTCTCACGAACTTTCAAACAGAAATGTATATTGTATTTGAGAGGGCTTGAACAAGGACATAAAAGGAACAAACACTTATATTCACACTGAACACAAGGAACATGATACCCATCACTATTGAACGAAAATCTATCTCTAGAAGCTACCTTGCAAACTAAGACCAACCATGGAAAGTAAAAAGAAGACGCGGACACACCTAAACAACAAAATTTATAAGTTTGCGCCAAATAGATATAAAAAACCTTTGATCTTCATGGATAAACGAAACAGTAACCCTTCCAAGTTTTCTGTCTGGACCCGTCATTCTAAACTATAATCCACGCAAGATTTACAAAACTGATCGAAACAAACACCGACACAAAATTGGCATTAAGATTAGCAATAGTTTCAACATGTTGAGGACAAGCCATCCTACACCTAAAGGGCTCAAAGCGTTTGTATAATAGGTATATACTCGTACATTTCAGTACAAAACATTCATTTCCATGGCAGTTCGGCTAAAATTGCAAAACTGAAAATGGAAACAACCCTAAATTAGTGTGCTGTTATAAACGATCTTTAGTACTTACTAAGGATTTTTATTGATAACTAAACAGGTGTATAAAAATAAAAGGACTGAAATCATACTCATGTCATATTATATATTATATTCGACGCTAACTTCAATTTGAACAGTAAAAGGTTATTTGGGTAAGGCTGGTAGTAGTCATACAGGGTGTTAGTAAATAAGTGCGACAAACTTCAGGGGGTGATTCTGCGTGTAAAAATAATGACAGTTTGCTATATAAACGTCCGTCCGCAAATGCTTAGTTTCAGAGTTATTTATTTTCAATAAAAGAAAAATTAATTACTTGTTAACAATAATTTTATAGCTAACTAAAAGCTTAATAATGATGAGTTGCTACTTTGACACTTCGTTAAAATATTTGTATTTAACAATGCATTGATATTGAATGTCGACAGTAGCCTACTAATACACGTTAAGATGTATAAAAAAACGAAAAAAAGGCAAGAAATGAAAATATCTCATGTACCATTTTTTTTCATCGTTAAGATGTATATTCGATTAACTTCAATTTGAACAGTAAAAGGTTATTTGGGTAAGGCTGGAAAAAATATGTAACCCTAGGACGGGTGTGTTTTAGCTGTTATGTATCAGTAGCTTGTGAGAGGTAAAAGAGGGATGTCGGTTCTCTATAATATAAAACTACCTCAGCTAAAAACAAACTAAAAATGATTTTTTAAACATATTAGATGCTCGTTTGTAAATGTAAAACCTATCAAATTTCATTTGCCTATCTCGACCGGTTTTTAATCGTCAGTTTTTGATTTAATTTGCGGACGGACGTTAGCAAAATTACACAAATTACACATCTAACACCCGGTATATTCATTGATAAATCTAAAAGAGGGATGTCGGTTCTCTATAATATAAAATTATAAAAACAAACTAAAAAAAAATTTAAACATATTAGGCTCGTTGTAAATGTACCTATGTATTTAACTGATTTAAGTTACAAAAATAAATTATCAATTCATTGATAAATCTACATAATTAATTACGAAGAAATAAATACAATTAGGGTAATTTTAGTATTTTTTTAGTATTAACTATTATCAGATATGTATCAGATCCAATAGAAACGTGAAACGTTAATAATAATTTCATATAATAATTTAAACACAACTTACACACACTAAACTACACCGCAAGAGTTGCAGTGATACCCGGACAAGTAATACAGCTTACGGAGTCAGTGCAACTAAGCACCCACCACACATTAAAAAAAAAAAAAAAAAAAAAAAACAATACCTATATTATATGGAGTTATTTAGAAGGGAAGTAACGGCTGTCACAACGTTAACTAAACGTAGATAAGATGATATGGAGTATGTATGATATGTTATAAGTTTAGACACTGAATTTTAGCTCCATTCATACCGTCTATGCAATAGCAATAAAGACAATGAAGACTCACACAATGCCTTTCTTAACTAAAAATCTAAACAATCATTATTTCCACATAAAACTCAAATTGGAAAAACAAAACCTGACTAAATTAGATATTTAATTTTCAAGACAGATTAGTGTCTAATTCAAAGCCTAAATTCGGCGCACAAGCCGGCACTGGAATAATCTCTTCCAGAGTTCTAACTTTGGTCCTATCGCGCACTGCAGCTCTCGTCTTAGTTCGACCGAAAACTATGCGAGTAATGAAAATCGGTCTTCTAAAACAACCACTCACCCAGAGCTTAGTACACTGTAAGTAAAGCTTTTAAACTTCCAAACAGCTGCTTACAAACACCACGAGAAAAATAAGAAAACAAAAACCCACTGCACAAGACGTCTAGCAGAGACATTGAAGAGTGAAGCTTCCAACAGGCACACACACATACTCACTCCCATATTGAAATAAGGTAGATTAATTTAGTTAATTCTAAGTATTAATTTTATTTTGTCTATAAATTATATGATATTCAAAAAATTTTTATAAAAAATTACCAATTTAAAATTTAGCTTGTGACGCCATCTGAAAGTTAGGACCGAAACCTGAAAAGTTGATTGCAGAACACTACAACAATAATTTAGTAAGTTTTTCTTTCTTGTTTTGAAAAATAAAAATTGTTTCTTTTAATTTCCGTGTGTTCATTTGGGTTCATTTCTATGTCGATAAGCATTCGTACATTGCATATTTGCACATATTGCAAATTAAAGAATTCACTAACCCTGAGATTAGTCAAAAAGAAAACTCAAATTTTAATCCAGAGGAAAAGTTTTCATAACAATTATATATACAATGCGTAAAAGGTACTAAAGGAACTGAGGTATTAGAATAGATCATCAGTTTGCAGTAAGGGGAAGTGTTTTAAACCTGCAGCACAATGTAATACATGTCCAATTAGTATCAGAATGCAACTTAATCCTCAGTAGCTTCATAATAGCGCAACATAAGTATTAAATCTGTTTCATTGAAACTTAGATATTATTTAAGAGATGTAGTTTTGAATTCGACACTTACTGCAAATGCCATATATTCTCCTTAGTGTTTATTTTATCCTGAATGCAGTTTATTCTAATTATAATGTATTTCTATTGCCTTCTATAGTTTATTACAGTAACAGCACCAGGTTTCCTTAGATAGTTTGTGCTTAATAATTGCCATAATAAATCGTAATTTTCTCTAAGCCTATCGAAATATCCTATTATTTCACCAATATGAACATCCACATAAATCGTTACTGAAGAAGTCTAATAAATTTGGATTATTTGAAAATCAATTAAGATATTAAGTAACACAACAAATATTTGCGGTTACGCGAAGCGAACGTAATTAATTTTGAGGAATTGCTTTGAATGATTTTGGATTATAGAAAATCCAAGAGAGTTTTATAATGAATGAATGATAATTACTTACAATTGCATTCTTACTCACATCTGAATTATAGTTACGAGTTTTAACATTTATCATTTTAAAAATAATTAATATACCATCTTTTAATGCTGTTATTATTACCATTTCTGTAATAATAGTTTCTATAAAATTATCTTAGCATCCATGAGCGCTGTAAATTCCTACTTATTTTGTACATAGAATACTTACTTTAGGTATGTATGTTTGCTACCAGTTATGTCAACGAAGCAATCCGACGAATTTGCGAAGCGAAGTGTGCCTGTTAGTAAAAATATTCTATAGTGTTCGTGTTTATGAAAAAGTTTGTATTACCTTATTAAAAACGGACTAAGCTGTCAAAGCTATTAGTTAATTTTTCACACGTCATTAAATTTTCATAATATATTTCTACATAATAGAAGTGACATTATTTGCATTATTTGTCAAAGTTATAGAATCAAGAGTCTAATATGAATCGTATTACTAAAATTGAGACTGCGACCTCTCCGTCAGTAGCGCTTGCGTAGAAAAATACTAGGATTCTTGAATTTGTGTGAGCAATCAATTGCAGAAACCTAGGCGTCATTCGGAATCCGCTAGTTAAGGTAGTTATTTCTTTACTTTATATTTAATTTGTATTTTTTTTAAACTAGTAGCACTTCTGGGTCATGATTTAGCAGATTCAGCTTCAAGCTAGTGCTTTGAAATACAGGTATAACTACAACGCGAGTAAAAATTCTAATATTTTTATAAAATTAGTATAGAAATTAGGAAGTGACTCTACGTATTATATTTAGTTGAAAATAGAAGATTTTTCTAACAATAATTGCGTTTAGCAAAAAGATATGATGTTGAGTTATGTTATAAGTTACATAAAAATTTGCGTAAAAAATATCTAGGACACTGCATTCTCATCAATCAGCGCATGTAATAATTTTCCTTGCATTTTGGCAAAAATATAAATTCACGCAATGCCTTCCTCAACTTAAAATCTAAACAATCATTATTACCATATAACACTTTCAAATTAGGATAAAAACAAACAAATTAAGATAGAAACATGGTTTTTTGAGAGAGATTAACATCTAATTAAACGCCTAAATCTCCCACAGAATCCAAAACAGGCCTTAATTCTAACTCTGGTCTTATCGTTCATGCAGCTCTTGTCTTAGTTCGACCAAAAACCAGAATAGTAGTTTTTATAACATCAATGTTCAGATAATGTCTAGAAGACCCATCGACAACAAGACATCGAAGGTCCCTGTTTAATTTCGAGATAGCTAGATGTTATTGGTCGGCATTGAAGATACAATTCACCTCGGTATCCAAGGTATACATATACGTTTCGTACAAACAATATCTACAGAACTGTAAACAATTAATTATATTAAAAAGATCAATGAAGTAGAACAAACACCAAACACAATTGAAAACGTATTGTAGAGAGCACCATTATTTTAGATCTGCTCAGTTCTACCACATAAAAATTATGAAAAACTGCACACAGTTATCAATAAATCTAAAGTCCACGGCAAAAAAACAGATAATCTATTATTCAACACACAGACATTGTAAGGTTTGGAATTTATAGATTATAAATTATAGTATTGTAAGAGTTGTCTTGCGAATAATCGTTTCGGGATAGCTGTAGCAATAAATTATTAGACGCACCAGAGAATTGATCCAATCTCTACAAGTTTGGAAGGATCAGACCCTTGATTATGTTATCTGACAATTAGCAAATGTCAGTTCAATTCACGAAAATTCTGGTTATTGTTCTGGAATAAATTAACTGCATTAAATTAACGCTTTTTAATCGATAGGTACTTATAAAGGCACAATGATAAATAAATTTATTTTTACTGTTGTTACTAAATGTATGTAACTAACTACTTCATGACGATAAACAACTTAACCTGAATAAAACAAATCAGTCCGAGTAAACTATTAAATAAGTTTATTTTAAGGAAATTTAGAATCAGCCATCTAGTTTGCTTCAATCTACAACGAGAAAAGTATTTGTCTAGCGACAAAACGTTTCCAAGCCTTGAGCTTTTGCGGATTATATGAAAAAGTTTACTGGAAGATATTTCGTTTATTTCAAACTGATTTTCTCGCCGATCAAAGGAGTATATATTTATTGAGAATTGTATTTTTAAGTAAAGAAAATATAAATCTAAATGAAATACAACTTTCTTTAGGACTAAATATCCAACACACTAATTTATGTTTTACTTTAAATACGATAATGCATCAAAAAATTACTTCAACCTTCACTTTTAAATAACAAAGTAATTTGTTTGTAAAAATAAGTCTTGCCAAAGTCTCTTTTATTTACATGTTCTATTCTAAACCACCTAAGGTATTCTGTACTGCAATTTACAAAATGCAGTTATTGCGTATATGGTATATGTACAGGCTCCTTTTGTAAACTTTATACTAAAAAAAAAACATTACAGACAAGTTACTTGAATGAATACGGCACATGCTCTAAAATTGCTTTCACTTATCAATGTTTCATTTTCACTGAACAAAAGTACAATTGTGTTATTTTATTATTATTATTAAATTTCCATATCATGCGATACATGATTGTATTCAGGAAAAAATATCCTTTTAAACGAGCTACAAACATTGTACGGTTCCCATTTAAAATTTTGAGGAGATTACTAAAAATTTGCGGAAAAGAAATTTGTTTTATTAATTGACAATACAAGTATTTAGATTACAATTTCAATTGCTTCAAACTGCATCCTAATATCTCAAGCAACAAAAAAGTTACGGCAAATAAAAGAAATTAGGAGATTTCAGTTTTTCTTCAATATTAAACAAATGAAGCATGACAAGTAAAATTTGAAAATGGATTCTTAATGAGCTTTTGAATCTACACCTTTTTGCTAATTTAACTGTCTCTCTATGTCTTCAAATAAAAAGTTACCCATGTTATCCCAACAAAATCCGGGCACCCTATATATAGACTTAAGAGAACAACAACGGAGAAGTTTGTATGTAAAAAGACGAATACTTAATTTATCTTTATATGTTTACGAGGTCGTATCTGTGACAAATAATGGTTTTTATGGCCAAATACCTTTACGTTACTTCTTTCTTCGCGTACGCTCGTTGACGCTGTTCCTTCCCGCCGAATGTTCGCTGCTGACGCTGAGTGATCTGTCTTGGGCTCGGGCGTGTTCTTTTCTTGTAATCTTCTTCTACCAGTATTTTATATTTATTGGCTACGTGCTGGACCTTCCCAGTAACTACGGCCTTATTTTATACTGATTATTCAAACAAATATATTAATTACAAAACCACTAACTGGCCCTAACTTGACATACTATTTTACACTAGTTACCGAGCGAAGTAGACTCCTCGGCGTCCTGACGGAAAGTGTTCTATTTCGGAGTGGGGTAGGATCGTATCACCTGACAATTTACTATAATACCATATACGGTGATGTTCTCATAGATATATGGTGCGAAGACAGTACAGTTCTAATCAAAAGCCACCTATTCATTCGCTTTCGGTTAAAACTATTACATTTTTTAACTATAGCGAATACATAAGATTGTGACATAGGAAAATTATATACAGTCAGGTCATTAATTAAAATAAAACAACATTCTTTAATATATTTAATAGGTACTTATTTTCCTTATCACGTTAATATGTTTAATAAAATAAGATGATTGAAAATATCGCGCCCCGTTACAGGGTACTTAGCTGATTACTAGATTCTGGTGCTACCTTACGAGATCGTGGATGAATGTACCTTTATGACCCTTTTTTTGTACCCTGTATTTTTTGTATTGTATATATGTATGTACTTTAGTATGACGCCCTGAAAACCTGGAAGCTCTCATAACAAAATAATATCGTGTTTGATTTATTCTTCTTAATTCCGATCTATGAACTATACACAAGAACAATTAGTGAGTATGGGTTATATATTGGAAGAATGTACTTAAATTTGCTGTTTAGCTGTTCGTAGATGTAATTTCTTTTTTTTATGTGTGGTGGGCACTTAGTTACAGTGACTACATTTCTTAGTAATAAACCATATTTAAAGAAACTCTTAATGCTAATTATAAAAAAAAGTCATTGTGACTCTATTATGATGGGTTCCATGGTTTACCGCGTTATAGTAATGTAACAAAAATAAACTAAATACAAAACAAAAGCACAGAAAATACAAAACCTACTAATTCGACATTTCGTTACTAATGTGGCTTCTTCAGGAGCAAAAAGTGGGTAGTGGTCACAATAGCTAGACGTATAGACCAGGTTAGAGGTTTATTTTAATGCAACATTGTTTTAATAGATTTGTTAACTGAATGCACGACCATCCTCGCGGAAACAAAGTTATTGCTCTGAAAACCTTGACGTTATCTTGAATACTATTTTGCTAAAATATGGTGAAGTTTAGCCATAAGCGTATTTGCAAACCATATTCGTTAATAATTTCGGCATCATATGGTGTTTAGAAATATATAGGTACTGTTCAATTTGTTTCATTAAAAAAAATTGAATGTTGCTGATCCAAAGTATCGAAAAAGTTATCATCAGTTTCTATAGTAATTAGAGACCTCTGCGAAAAAAATTAGTAAACTATTCTTAAACAAAATGTTGTTAGTAAAATACGATTGAAATCGCAATTTTAAACATGAAAATAGAATAGGGTAGAATAGGGTTTCTAGAAAGGACCTGCATTTCGCAAAAATTACAAATAATTATGAATAACTTGAAAACGGTTAGAAATAGGGGGGAGGGAATATTAAAACAAGATGACATAAAATCTAGGGAGGAATGCCAAAATTAAAAAATATACAGGCTCTTCTATTTAAAATAACAAGGTTGTACTCTGTTCAGCGAAATAAAACAACCTGCGTAAGTGAAATTAATTTTTATACGTCTAACTAAGAACGTTAATTTTATAAAACTAATTAGGAAAGAACGTTTGTTTTGAACTGGAACTGACTGAATATATTGCAATGGCTAAAAGAAACAACTATGTGATAAAATAATTGGGCCTAAATACAATATGTCGATATCAAACTCAAATCAAAATAAATCACTTTCATAAAAACAATATTTAAATCAACATACAGAAAGTGAAAATTACAATAATTTGACGTGTTAGATGTAAATCTTGAAGTGCCTACCATTTAAAACTGATACTGTGTTAAATAATTAATAAATGATCGACCAAAAGAGCATTAATTTGCATGGAAATACTTTACTACTATTAACTTTAAGATCTGAACGGTACATGTTGTAAACACGTGCAGAAAAGTATAATTTAGAGTACCTACTTAATATAAAAAACTCTATTGAATGTTACTTGTTCAACGTGGAAAAAGAAACATTTTTGTGGAAATTGAAACATTTTGTGGAAATTACGATTGAAAGGCGAAGAAAATTTCAAACTCCATTCCCGGAGGATACATACGCTTCACCAAAACTGTACAAATGAAAAATGTATAGTAAATAATTAATGACTTGCTATCATGTTGAAACGATTATCGTAAAATCGGTTCTGCTACTAATACACTCAATAGGGACTAAGTATACATTCGAATACACGTTAAACTACAGAAAAGTAATACTCATGGTTCGATAAGAGTTGGAAGTGTAGTTGTCAGTTACTAAACATAAGTGCAATACATTCAAACGCATTTACCGTGTTGTTCGCGTGATAATTTATATAACAGCAACCAATATTTCAAACAATGTTGTTGATACAAAAAGTATTGACTTTATCACCATTCGTATCTATCGAATTCTGGTCAACGCTTATAGCAAGACGTGACTCACCACAAAGAACATTATTGGGTCACTTAGCATAATACCGATTGCGATCAGGATCATCAGGCTAGGTTTCGGCAACTGCGAAAAATACGATAGATTAAAATTTTTGTCACATCAATGTATGTTTGATAAAAATTTCTTTTATATTACAACTTTCAACTTAATACACGTCCAGAATTCTCGTATGTAATAGTCATTGTAGAACAGAGAAGGATAAAATAGACAGATATAAAAAGAGCTGCGATGTAATGTAGACGAATTAAAAATAGAGGCGTGGGATTTTGGATTACAATAATCGTATATAATTGATGTGAGAAATATTTTTTGACTTCCTATCTATTCAAAACTATTTGTCTTCCTTTCTCTGGCAACTACTTAACTAGAGCAAGAGACGTTATTGGAATATAAACCAAAAAGTCGTTACTGTAATCATCGAATCAGTATATTAGACATACTAACGTCACTTTCATTTCGAATCTGTTATTATAATATTGGATCCTTACAGTTAGCCTAGTTGCTCATGATTTATGCAAGAGAAATATGTATATACATGCGTCACGTTTTCCGTTTCCAAAATCCATTACAATTTTAAGCAATTCTTTATTATACATTTTTTATTTCTATATTTACGTTACGTACTTTCCTTTTTTTACAAAAATGGATTTCTCATCATAAAAAATAAATTAATGTAACTAGGGCACTGTGCAGAATAATTATTGCTTTATTTACTTGATGACCCAAACTTAACAATATAATACGAAAAAATATATAAATTGCCGTAATTGTACCTCAGTAATCATTAAAGATAATTTTGTAGAAGCATAAAGTGTTGGTTCTCTATTTTACATACTATTGCTTCCTGTATTTTATTGAATAGTTTTCCTAGTGAAGATTAATTATAATATCGAAAGCTAGAATGTTTGCTGTTTTATTTGAAGTCATCTTAATATCACAACCCAAGAATAAAGCTATATTTGTATACATAATTGTAAAGTATTATTGGAAAATTACCTCATTAATTAACTTGTTACAAAAATCCTACACAAGTAAGAATTTTCTCACTCTTTTTCCCTTGATTTTTTAGCCATAATCAATACTAGTATAAAAACGACTGAACAGATTTTACAATTTGTATTTAGTTAATTTTATTATCAGTTTATGTGATTGTAACCTACATAGGGCGATTAGTGCCGTGTATGTAACACCACAGATTAATTTTATAAATGAAAACCTCATTTTTTTATTGAATTTTGAAACTCTACAAAAAATCCTAAAAGCACTGCATAGCAGATCCTTGTATCTAAATGTTACAATGTCGGTGTTTTAGTTAAAACTGTTTTGGTGGTTAGTGGGTTAAAGTGTTTAGTGCTCTACTTCTGCACTAAGAGATCCAGTGAAGAACAAAAATTCTGTTGATACTCTAAGTATTGATATTTGAACAGTAACAGAAAGGTATAATATAAAGTTATTTGAATTTCCAATGCTATACTAAGATAAATAACCGCTTTTTCTTAAAAATAAAGTTACAAATACCTTTCAACTAAAAGAGATTATATTGATATTGTCTGTTTGTAGCCTTTTTCATATTAACAAAATAAAGGTCCAAATATAAGATTTCTGTCTTTCTAGAAAAATTAGGTCGTGAGTGTGTGACGCCTTTGTGTTACTTCCTCTCCCACTCCATTACATAGAGGTGACGTTTCGGCTTACATAAAATTTGGTCAGTAAAAATTAGGTCACGTCTGCCAATATTACAAGCAAATCCATAAAATCGCGCTATCTAGTTAGTTGGTTCTCGCCCATGATAATCCAGGCAACTTTTTCAGATTAATATACAATATAAATTCAATGCAAATCTCTAAACAAAGATTGACAATACGATGGTATTTTTTTGTCAAAAGCAAAATATTATTCTTTAGTTGAGCTTGTGAACCGAACAAAAAAGACTACTATGTACAATTACATACTTTAATGTTCTTATGTGCTGACTTTATAGGATTGTGAGAAACACATTGAACCATTATCAGGTTCAAAAGAAAATGTAAAGCTGTCTATTCATGTGAAGGAATTGTGAGTGATACTATATTAAACTCATTTGAAGCTAGCTAAAAATGTTAAATTTATGCGGACTTTCTCAATAAAATTCGAAAAGCGAGAGAACAGGAATTGTAAATCCAATGATATGCCAAGTTGACTATGACTACTAATGACTACTAATCTGAAAAAAAGTTTAAATTTTTCTCCGTGTATCAAGGGCATATGCCTAACACCTACCTTTTTAGTTTCGAAACTTCTTAGGTCAAAATGAGAGGACGAAGTAACCTAAAACATAGTTGATATTTTTCTTTCAATGAGAACGCCGTGTATATTGCCATTAGGTAACGGGCACGAAATTTGTAATTGAGTCTTGAACAACTTAAAAGAAATATAGCCAAAACTGGGAATAGTTCAGGCTAATCACGATTTTAAGAACATGCTCTCCAGTTAAATGGTTAATAATAAAAAAAGCTAGAGCGAGGGTATATGTTTTATGTTCAGTTGTCCTGCAAAAGTGGGGCTTTCGTCATACGGCAAAATATTATTCAAATGATTGTTAATAACGAATACCTAGAAAAATTAGAAGATTCGAGGAAACTACAATAGGGAATTAAATTTTAGTTTTCAAATGCATTAGTTGTTACAATGCAGTGAAAACGAGCAATCATTACTTGATGACCTTGATCATTTGACACAACGCGTTTGATGAATAATACCTAATAAGGACGTAAACCTAAAATTGTTGTGCCACATTATTGTAAATGCCACATGATTAATTAAGCTAGATCGTTTCTAATGCCTCCCCTTACCACTTACAGTATACAGGTCAGATCGTGTACCTCCTCATATAGACCACCTTAATGGTTATATTGCTAATAATGTATGAAACACCGTCGGCGTTATTTCCATTGCCATAACTGAGACGTATGTACAGCGCAATTTTAAATGTTTAAATATTGTTGGAATTGATTGCCACAGATTTTGATATATGTAGTTGCGATTTATACTTCTCTAAGTATCTTAAAACATGTAAAATTACATAAACACTATGAAACAAGGTTATAAAATGTCTTAAAAGAGCATATAAAATGAGAATAACTGGTATGTTACTAGAATATATATTCTTTAGCAGCCAACAGAAGAGTTGATTTGAAGATGAACGCAAGAAAAGATTACGCATTATGAAGTACAAAGTTGTTATTTATTATTTATAGATACTTTCTGCGTCTATAAATAAATCCATGATGAAAGGTAGTTTAGAATAAGAACAAGCACGTTGTAAATTTTACTGTGAATGTAAGAATAAACGATACGTCCAATAAATGTTCGCAAGCTAAAGTTTGTATAAATATCAGAACGCTCTTTCAGTTGAATGTGAAGTTTACGTTACACAAGCTATGTGGATAAATGTATAATAATCAGGTATTGGATCTGTATCAAAAGTGATCAACATCTTCTTTAATGTATGTATTAGGTATACCTACTCTATATTGTTCGTTGTTTAAAACTTCATTAGGATAAAAACTAGAGTGTCTTCTTCTGTATTTAGCTGTGCTTATGACTGTATTATCACACATTAGTGTGGCAAAAAGTATTACTAGCAGCGAAGGGTACCCAATCCACTACTTCCATAATTGGATCCTCATCTGCAAATCACCTCCGACTGAATTTTAAAGTGTATTGTTGTTGGATAAGAGAGCAACGTGCTGCTTTAGATATTGAACGAAATAAGATTTGTGAGAATATGTTAAGCGTTACAATAGTTGAACTCAATCATTACCTAATCAGTTAGTTAAATATGTTATGGGATTATGACGCGGATAATAGAAGTTAGCCTAAAGATACGCCAATATTGTGCTGTTTGTGCAGACATCCTTTTTGTCTTTCTCCATACAATATACGGTAGTAAATAAAGTGCTTGCTTCTTCATATATATAGTAAAAATCAGTAAGTACAGATTAAACGGATCCTGCTTTATTGTTATGGTAGTTTTATAGCTACCTCATATTCTAGACAACTTGTACATAATAATACATGGTAAAGCTATTTCGCTCTTGAGATGAATAAAACTACCGTAACTAAATATATTTACTTTTACTGCATCAAATATACATAAATGGTGTAATGTAGTTCATATCTGCATTAGTCACGTGTCAGAAGTAAATAAATCAAGTATAATGATGAACTGAATTTAGTATTAAATGATAATGAATTTGTAGGAAACGAAATTATGAGTTGTTAGACAAAGAACTAACTTCCGACAGGGACGTAGGTGTGTGGTTAAACCAATTATACGACCTTTTTGCCCTTAATTTACATTTAATTCTAATAATTTCAGGTGTTGACACTTTGTGCTTTGATTTCACCGTTACATAGCTGCGATGTTGCGTAATTTATGGTAATAAATTTAAAAGCACGACTTTAATACGACTCTTCAGTCAGGATTATTATAAACTGCTTTAGTATTAGTTCAATTTTATAAATATATGATCTTCATATTCCGTTCTGATGATGCTGATTATAAAATTATTCATTCTATGTACTATATAAAGGCATACAACGTATCTAATTTTATAGTGATTAAACTTCTACTAGTATACGGAATTTAAAGCTTGTATGAAGGAATAAGAGCATGCAAGCTCTAATCATATACGAGTATTATAGATTGTTCCTCTGAGGGACATGAATGATCATCACTATTAATACCTCAGTATAAAGTATCGGCTGCACATGAGAATTACTATTACGTCTGTGCCTGCGGACCGTCTTCAGATGTTGCCTTTCTACATTTGCTGAGGAATGTTGGTAACTCCTAAAAACCAATTTCAGAAAAGTGTACTACGGATCGAATCCAGTATTCCTGGACCAGAACGAAGTGTACTGATCACTAAGTCAGTAAATTGTGAATATACATTAAATATCAAAAAGTATATAAATGTTAGTTTTTAGCATCACTTTTGTTGACAGTATATTCAGCTGTGAGTATAATTTTCTATTATCTTATGTGTGGATATTACATATACGTATTACATATTATGCGCTAATATCTCTTCATATCTTGATATTCTATACATATAACAGCGAATATGTATGACTGACAATGCTGTAGATTCCTACGGTATTTACTCCTATAATGCACTTAACTGAATTGCTACTAGTACCATCAGTGTTTAGGAGATAAAACTAGCCTATATATTGTAACGGGAAATTGAATTGCAATAAATCTACCACGCGTGTTAATATATTCAAAACTGTTTTGTTAACATACGATTTCATTCGATACAGTTACGATAATAACTTAACAAAATATGTTTTTACCTTTTTTTCCAATCGATTATCACCATCTCATAATTTGCTATAAAGTCGTTACGTATTAACCCAATATGCTTGTTGATGTAAGGATTCATTCAATATGCTTGAATACGCTGTTGTATGTAATTCTTGGACCGCATTGAATTTTATAAGCTCTTGCCAGTGCAAAGATCCTACGATCGCCACGTACACATCTTATGACAAAGGAGAGGGTGATTGCTTTTACCAAGCCATTAAATGGAAAAAAGATTCATATTGTACTTTACCTTGAGTAACAAATCACTGGTGATGTAACCGACCAAATAATCTGTGCAGTAATATCAAATTCCGATTAATAATAATAATAATTTTTTTTTTTAGTTTTTTAATATATATGGTGGATCTTAGTTATAGTGACTCCGTAAACTGTATCGCTTGTCTGGCTATCACTGCAATTCTCGCGGTGTAGTTTTTGTGTTGATTGGTATGTTGTGTTCAATGGCTTTGTGACAGCATCATATCGCCCCAAATGATGCCGCGCTGTTAATCACTTTGCTCCCAACAGCGAATGGCAATCATCCGGGATTAAACTCATCTGAAAAAATGTCACCGTCCCTCCAGAGAATTGAACCCCGGCACCTATCGTCCTCTCACAACAATAGTCAGCCGCTCAAACTGCGTTAAAGCCATCGACCCGTTAAAATAATAATAATAATAACACACACCTTAGTCACTTACTATATATGGACGATCTGTAATTATATGGTTCTACGGCAAAAAATCTCAAGGCGCTCCTTGACTGCACTAGTGAATTCAGTAGGGATATTGACATGACGGTTGGATTGGATAAGTGTAGAACCAACGTCATGTAGAAAGGTGTCTGGACCCAAAGTGAAGGATATGCAAATGAGTCCGATGACATAATTGAGGGAATGCATCAACAAGGAACGTACAAGTACATCGGATATAATCAAGCTGGGAGAATTGAACAAATAGCAACAAAAAGATCTCATTGAAAAATACACAGCTAGACTCCAAAGTGTGTTAAAGACACAACTACGTACACGTAATAAAAAAGCGGTAGCCTCTTATGCTATTCCTCTAATTACTATAGCTTTGGAGCTGTAACTTGGACTAATACAGACTTACACAGCCCAGACAGAAAAACAAGAAGGTTTTTCACCCGATACCGAAGCTACCCTCTCCCCTTCCCTCCTCCCAGAGGAGCGATACAGAAAGATTTCACACATCAAGAACCCACGGTGGAAGGGGAGTTCCCTCAATTTTTGATATGAAATATAGGCTGGTGGATAATCTGCGTAAATACTTTTTAACAAGGAAGAATAAAAATCCCATACATAGGGCGGTGATAGAGATTGATGATAAAATTACATAACTCCAACTCTCGAACCCTGACTACAATCCTCTCGAAAACATCCAAACGTGTGAAGAAAAGATCCGAACACGGAAAGCGAAAGCCTTAAATGGGAGATACCCTGCGCAGCTAGATGAAGACCATATCGACAAGGCAGCATCAACCAGCTGGCTGAGGGACTCGAATATTTTCTCAGAAACGGAAGCCTTTGTGTGCACAATACAAAAGCCAGGTTATACCCACGCGATATTATAGAAAGAAGATAATGAGAACAGCTGAGAGCGAGAGCGAAATGTGTAGACTATGCGGTACACACACATAGAACTATATAATATAACTATGAAATAAAAACTATATGGCAACAGCATAAAGTAATTATCATACTTGTTGTGATTGGCGTTACGGGCGAGATCCCGAAACAACTATTTGAGGCCCTCAACAAATTGAAACTCTTCAAAAACATATATAAGCAAATGCAACAAGCAGTAGTGCTTAAAACATGCAATATATGTAGTACGACGCGTTCTTATGGATTACCTGGCAGCAACAATAGCAACAGTAAGTCACTACAATAGCCACACCCATTACGTAAAATATGAAACACTCTGTAATAAAACAATAGAAATAGTTAATTAATGTATACTTTTCCTTTAATGTAATGTGTAATTTTCAAGTTATCAATTGTACATAAGCACAAAAGCAAAATAATAAACTTAAATAATCAGAACCTATCCGTTGGCACTTTGTGCCCCGGGTTGGTCAATGTTCCTCAGTGTGATCCTGAGCGAGTGCGCTGGGACAGCAATAATAATAATGCTATGCCTTTATTTTCGTAACCCAGCAAAAAAGGGAGAAAAAAAGTGTAAATCTATAATAGAGAAAATAAAAATCAAACAGGAATTATGAAAAGGACAAGAAGTGGTTCAGATAGGGTTTGTTAACAAACACCCCCTGCTCTTACACCAAATCCTTAAAGTAGTTAAGTTAGTTCATACAATTTAAATGCTGCGTAGAAAGAAAACTTAACTCTAAACTCTGTGAATTCTAGTAATTGATTAAAGCAAATACGATTCATAGATCACACAGTAAGTTATCTTAGGAAATCTGCAATAAAGTACGAAGCACATAAAGTATTATTTTTGCTTGTGCACTTTTGAATGTAGTATTAGCTATAGTAATGTCTAATTTGAGACGCATTTGTAGCTTCATGTGAACACAATTTCATCAACTGCTGCTAATGAAAGTTGTTGTATTACACAGTGTAAACGTATACCCTTTGGTATTTAATAAACTACATCGCTGCTATGAAAATATATGGAAATTATTCCAGAAAATATACGCTGAGTTGAAGATTAGTTCAGCAATTTTAGTTATTCAACTAACAACACCCAACTAACACCCTCAGTTTGCAACAAGCGCCCTGGTCTTACGAATTTATGTAGACTAGAATAGCAGTTAAAATAGTAATGCGTATCATGAAAACAAAAGTCTTGCAATGCTTTAGTAAATATTATTTTATCGCTGATAGCTATGTGTGTTTTATTAACCTACAATAATTAAGTTTTAATACTACGCAAATGAGAAACCACTATTATCCACAATTAAACTGTACTGCAGAATTATATTAACCGCGTACAACGAATACAAATTCGAATTCGTATCATGTACCATAGTATCTGCGAATTAGCAACGCAATTTTAGTACTTATTCGAAAACTTTTCTGATTCTACGACGTACCCATAACATTATTTCGGATAAAAGTAATTTGCTGTAATTACATACGAAGAGCAAGGTTACAACTAGCGAGAAATTTTACTAGTCTGTAATCGGATGCCAAGGATATATATCTCCATTTGTTATTATTCCTCTTTATTATAAGACGCAATGTGATACGCGATTAAAATGTGCTTTTTTGTGATACATTTATGTAAAAATATCACTTATTCCTCTAATGTCTGAATATACTACGCTAACACTAATTTGAAAAATAATTGGTAGTTTTCTCAGCGGAGCAAAGATAGTAGCTAGGAAAAATCGATAGGTATGCAATTTATTTCGTAATTAGATATTGGATATTATAAAAGTTCTGAGAAGTAATTAAAATGGAAGAGAATTGCATTTGTGACAGGGGCAAGGTGTGCTCTCTAGCTCAACATAATAGACTTTAAATAGTTTCTGAAACATGAAATGCAAAAATAGAAGGCGACTAACAGAAGTAAAGCTAATAGACCAAATTGCGTAACAAAGTTAGTGTGTTTATTATTTTAATACTATAGTTTTCATTTCTTCAGTTTTGAAAACCATGCTATATTGAATTTTGACGTCATTGATTGATATTTTAGGTTGTATGACTATTGAAGTATTAGAAGAGTAAAAATGAAAATCAAAACTGACTATTTCATCGCAAATAACGGAGACAAGAATGGCACATATTACGTGAAGTAAAACAAAAAGCGTCATAGACTATAAAGTAATACAGAGAAAAATCCTGTCTACGTTTAACAGACAGACTTGTTGAAACATAATTGTATGAATTTGTTACACAATTACTTTAGTTTTTGTTACAATTTTGTGATAATTGTGATAATTAGAGTTGGCAAAGAGGGGAAAGTTTGAGTGCAGTGCGGAAAACAACGTGGTGGAACCGAGCGGACATATCACGGCAGGCGTTCGGTAACGTTTACGTACTCACATCGTTTATGATTCTCATGAGTGTGCATAGGCGATGCGGGCGCATGAATGTTTACACATAAAATAATTACAAAGAGCATATTATATAACGTGCCGAAACACTTACTGTTTTAAGAAGCTTCCATGAAATCGCAAACTCGATGACATCTATTCAATGTTTGAATCATTTAAATATGTTTCCACACTTGTTTCAGTCAAATGAGTACGGCGTGCGGAATAAATATTTGTTAATGATAAAAACGACCATTCCGTATAGAGTGATGTTATATTTGCAAATTTAAAGTAATCCTTGTGACAACTTAATAGATCTTTCGACGCACCTTCACAAATTTATCTAAGTATGAGAGAATCTGAATCCTTGTCAATAACACTTAGAAATAACACGTAACCACAATGTTTTATCTTTCAATACTGCTTTAATTCTCCTTTCAATAAGTCACGAGCAGATGGCAAAACGTTTCTTATCGATGCCCGACGTGGTAATGTATAATTCGAATACTTGCTCCAGAAGGAAACAAATGCTTCTTGGTCTAGTAAAGTGAACGGTAGATTACACAGAATAAAAAAAACAGCTATGTTAAATGTTAATTGTCCATTGTATCGGCATACTCGCTATTACGTTTTCTAGTTTCTTTGAAATACGCCGTTTCCAAAACGTACCTTAATGCGACATTTTCTAAATATATGTGTACTAATAAGTAATGACCAGTGGAATAATATTGAACAACTGTGCTTTGATATGGGCGCCCCAGTTTCCGTGCCAACCCTTTACGTTGCTTACCGCACTGCACTAGAAATTGTCCCTCTTTGCCGAGTCTAGTAATAATATGAATACCAATATTTGACACAATACAATGAGATTGTCAAATTAATTTTTTGTGATTGCTTCCAAAAAATCACCTGCATAAGCATAATCTCTGAGTTCCATAGTAAATATAAATCATGTTTATATAGCTTTATTTTTGTATAATGAATTGGTAAACTTGTGTATTATAGTCTCACTATAATATTTGCATATTAAAAAACTCAAGAATTCTTGTACAAAGCATATACACTTGTTATATTAAGATCTCAAGCTGCAGCATTTGCTCATCGTCTCAATATTTCATTTTTACTTTTATTTCATATTTAAGGTAATGTTTCATTGCACTACAAATTAATACAAAAGTAGCAATAGACTGAAACTTGTAGTACACATTTTCTAGAAGATAATCGAATATTTTACCTCTGGTATCCGTTAGTTGAAAACAAATTCTAAAGCAGCACTTACGACGTGCAGTATTTCAATTTTGAACTTCTGTATGCTTGTAGATCGTTTTGATTTTTATGCACATTAACAACAATACTGAACGAGGTTTCAATATTTTTTGTCGAAATACTTGATTATTTGCTTATATTAATTTACTTTCCATCAGAATACTTGCAACAAGATAAGAGATATTGTTATAAATTCAATTTTAGACGAAAAAACTAGCCACAATTGATAGTTATTTAAACTAAACCTAAAGTTTTCAAGTTGGAATTAAATTGATTTTCGTATATTATTCTTATCATCTTTATATTATTTTACAAACCATTGTGCTATTTCTTGATTTAATGATGTTAAGAATGTTTAAAATTCCACTTATAATCACGTGTGAAATACTTTATTGTACGTTGTGTACTAGAGATTTCGTCTGCTTGCTTAATAGCTTTATAATTATACAAGCAGTTTCTATACTTTGCTGATATATCGGAATCTGGCATCTAAGATTCCAAACATTTGAAACGTAAATGTAGAATCACGAGAACGAATATCGTAGCATTGATGTTAGGATAATTTCGAAAATAAACTTGAGTATAACAAACATATAGTGAGTAAAAACCGACATATCTAGGAAATAGACGTTTACAACAGTTACAAATCAATGAATAAACAAAAGAACAACTGAGACGCGCAATATTTCTTTATTTACTATGCCGTGCACAGATGCAAAATAAACAATATAACTACAGAAAAAAATAATATAGTGATGGTTTAACTTGTAGGTCTTATTATAAATTGGTAAACCACTATTTAATGGGAATGAATTAGCACTCAATTTATAATTGGAATACTTCTTCATAGAAACAGTTTCTAGCATATCTAACGAAGCAATAGTAATAATTTGGATATACTTAAAGCTTTATGAAGTATTCCGATTATCTGTTGATTACTGACTCAGGGATAAGTCAAATAAATTAGATAATATTTTATTAGATATAATAAGACCTACAACTAGCCTCTAGCAAACCTATAAAGCATTTTATATACACAAAATTACACAGGAAGAATTATAACATTTATTGTAACATGTAATACAGCTTACTAAACCCCTACAGATGCACCCACCATTTTGTATAGAAATAAAACGCTGAAGTAATTCGATGCATTTAACATAATAAAATTACATAACACCCATTAAAACGTTCTACTTGACAATTTCGTTTTGTGTAATGATGTGTAAGGGTCTTTCTAATCAGTGAGCAATCATCCAACATGTTCGCATCCTACCTTCCCTGGTATCGCTTTTCCAACGTTGAAGGGTCTTGATGGAAACGCTCGCCATGCTCGCCACTTACAGCTCCCAAATTGTTTGGAAGAAATCCAAATGAGAATGTAAATAATCTTTAGCGACATATGACATCCCATTTTATGGTAAGCTGTCTACATTTCATCCCAGAGATTCTTGAAATTTTCCACTTTGTTGTTGCCCAAGAAGCCGATTGCTACAGGTTTGAAATAATACCATGCCACATTTTCTTTTGCTGGCAGAACCGCATCAAAGCCTTTATCACAAATTAATTGTCGATTTGAAGACCCACAAAGCTGCCTTCTTTTATGTTGGCTTTGTTAACTTTTGGAGATTTGTTTTTTATGTACTGTAAAGCACTGCCGTGGCGGCAGTGCTTTATAGATCGTGGCGATCCATACCTTTTACAAAATTCTTTACCAGCCATAACTTTATATGCAAGGGAGATAAATAAATACTTTTTTCTATCGACAAGGCTTTCACGCAAAATATTTTTCTCCAACAACCATCTATAGCACGACTATCCCATTCGCACATAAAGCAACTGTATTTTGTGAATCTCAGTTGCATTCCTAATATCAAAACAATAACTTTTAGATCTCCACATATTTTACACTAGTATCGTTTATAGTCTACGCTCGTTAATAGTCCTCTCATAGTTTCATAAAATTCCCTTAGGTGAACTGAATATGCTACGGGAGCTGAGGACATACATACATACATTGCCATTACGCAATAGAACTGCCTTCAAGCTACATTTAGATGCATCAATGAACAGTCGCCATTCGTCGGGTTTGTGTTTACGTCCAAACCATCAAACCACCAACATCACTGCAGTAGGTAAGATGTACATAGAATAAAATTCAAAAAATTTCTTTTCTCGGTGACGTAAATGATTAATTTTGGTACTGTGGTTCAATAAATTCCAACTTTCAATCTGGAGCCAAGTAATTCGACTTTCGCTTTACATAAGTTTAAATCACGAAGTAAGTCGTTTAGTTGTGCTGTGTAATCAAATGTGGCTCAATGGGATCTATAGGAATAAAATCTGGATCTGCAATGTTATCATTTTCGTCATTCCATTCTGCAAATGCCCCTGGTGACATAAAAACTACAAAATTCTTGTCTAAGACTTATGTATGGAGTATGAAGAAATGAAAGAATATCTCATAAATTAACCGAAGCTAGATGGTTGTCGATGTATAACCGGCGACATCTACAATCGTTGATTTTCTATCATAAGATCATAAAAGCGGAGCATCCACAGTATTTGTACGAGAGAGTGCGTTATAGATTTCAGATTCACGATCGCAATTCTCGATTTAATTCCCTCTTACACCCCCCGCAACACAGACTGTCACTTTTCGAAAGAAGTTTCACGTACCACCTTTATAAATCATACTTACATACAATTACTTACTGTATATTTTTTTCTCTATGGTTTCATTATTCTTTTTTTGCTTATACTTTTTATATGGTTTGTAGACCTATAGAGATAGGAAAGACAATGTTTGTTATGCAAGGTTAGATGGTAGAGCAGCTTACCAAAACTTTGTCCTGGTAAAACTGAATCTCGCCTTGGGGTTACCATTTTGATTTGTTTTGATTTTGTTTTTCTCTCCTTTCACTTCTATTTTATATAATGTAAGATTGTTTAGTTACTGTACTAAGCATACTCGCTGTATAATCCTAATTTGAATGGGAATAAAGACATATTATTATTATTATTATTATTATATATATATATTTATTATATATATTATAGTACTTCTTTCAATTATTATTATTATTATAGGAATGGGAAGAGCATCGCAATAGCCAACGGGTTTTATAGCCGATGTTAAATTAGCATACACAACAGATTTCTTATTTTTTATGATAATTATCATAAGCTGTACTACAGTGACCGTTATTACAATGTGTCTACCATATAACGATTTTAGTCACTCATCACAATTATGAACTAATACCGATTCGCAGGACTATCCTTCTTTAAAACCTAACTACAATAGTCATTTAGTAGCTTTTATGAAATCAAACTTTAACATAATTTCATACCACAACACAGTAGATACTAGTCGCTGTAAATTCTCCACAAGTTTGAGCGCTATTAATTTGGGCATAAGTACTACTAATAAGGGGAAGACAACGTAGTACTTTGGGAATATATAGTGTGTACCCACGGATCGACGCATGAATAGAACAAGAAGGCTGAAAATTTTTGAGATGAAATTTTATCTGCTGTGATTGACGCTGCTTGAATAGAAAATAAGTTGTGCCATAAGTTTAGTTTTAGAAGATCAAGTATGTCTTGGACATTTTCAAATATTTAATTTATTTTTCCAGTAAAATGCATGTTCTAGAGATACGACGAAGAGTTATCAAAAAAAGTTGTTCTGAATGATGACTTTTATAAAATTTAAAAATTTTTTTTGGTTATCTCTATGCGTATTTCCCAATATGCGTCCTAAATAGGCGGAATGCTGTTCTTACCTCCTCAGAGGAAATGAAAATTAAAGCCTTTCTACCACTATTCTTCAAAACTTGGAAGCCAATTAGAATAAACTAATTGTTTTATTCTACCTCAAAAGTAAACATCTACGATCATTAGATCCGCAGATCTGGGTGACCACAAAATGGGACTAGCATTGGCTATCTACTTTCCCTAAAAATACTAATTGTTCGAGTTGAATATAAGAATATCTTGATTTATGCAGAAATTTGTTCACAAAACTGAATCTAAATATATGTAAATAATTACACTGATTAAGTCTTTCCTCAATAAAATTTGGTCCAATGACACCAGAATAATAAGAAATGACACACCAGACATGAACTTTTTTACGTATTGCTGTTTAGAATTCATTACACAATCGGATAATTCTGCAAGGAAGCTACACTATCATTAGTAAAAATCGATTCATCGGAGAAAATAATACTTTTATATATTATTTTCGAACTTCTAACATTTTCTCGCCAAAGTAAGACAAAACTCCAACCTTCGGAATTTATCCCCTTCTTCTAAAGTGTGACAAATTCTAACTTTATATGGTTTTACTTTATTTACTTTATAAATATAGCGTGATTTACTAATGTGAATCTGCGAAGGAGAATGTCTGAGTGAAAACTTCGGTTGTTCACGTACTGAATCAATTCTTATCACAGTATTTAAATAATTTTCAACAAAGCTATTCTTCGTTTTTAATCGACTATGTACACTGCCGATAGTGAAAAATGTTTGCATTACCCTGCATACTGTAGATTGAACCAATACTGTATTTGGAACTCAATAATTATTGTGATATTTGGCAGTTGTATTGTCATAAATTGAGATAAATTCTGCAGTATAGCACTCTGCGAATTCCAAGAGTGATAACAATCTTGTTAAAGTGTTACACATTTACATAATTTATCATTCTTAACAACTTTTCTTAATGTCTATAATTTTTGTAAATTTTATACCCAATATCCAAAAGAGAGACAAAAATGATCAGATTTTGTTAAAATTTCACAAACTAGAAAAATGATCATTCTGGAAAACTTTTCTTTATAACATTTAGCTGTACCTATCACCCACAGAACATATACTTTACTGGTGGAAGAAATGACTCCAAGACGACTTGATCTTTTGAATCTAAAATTGAAACACTTGATATGCCATTACCTTTAACACTTGTATTATTTTTCTTATCGTTTAGCAATCATTTGAAAGCCAACATCGTAATATTTGTAAACTGCTGTAATTTTTGTCTTTGTACTACGTTTTCAAAACCACTTTCACGTGTGAAATTGTTCAATGTAGATATCTGTTTTATTAGTTTTATTTATAACTTCTCTGTCAAACACTGTTACACGTTATTGGGTTAATCGTCTTAATATTGATTTCAAATTCTTATAATAATCTTGAATTTGATTTATGGTCATGAATTAATATTTTATGTTCATATAAAAAAGGGGTATATATTCTGTGGCGTTTTTGAAGTCCTTGCAAGATTTCATTCTGTGTTAGTTTACTTTGGTTTTCAATCTTAGAATGTATTCTAACACACAAAGATGCACTCAAAGTATATTACTAAAGGTTCTGAATATTTCGTTTGCTGTTTATAGTTAACAATTTTTTAAAATCTATGTAGGTATACATCCTAACTACGAGTATACAAGTTCGTTAATAAAGTTGTCAGCTGATGAGGTTGTATTATATTAATTTGTAGTCAAACCAGCAGCGTAATAATAATGATACAACAGCAATGTAGTTAATAATTAATTTGTACCTCGTTAATAGACTATTACGTGCACAGATTATTTCACATTAACAACATAATACCAGGATACGGCAGCTGTATTAAATCTGCGATTAGATTATCAGCACACACAAATTAAACTCTCCAAGGACACTGCAAGATACTTTTGCCCAAATAAAATAAATATTCAGTATTCTTGGATCAGAGTTCTATACCTCCACTAGTTGGCGAGTAGCATTTGTCTTTTGCAATTTTGTATTTCTTATTTTGTTATTTAAACTCAGTTAATCTAAGATGCTATTGATTCGTTTTCTAGAATTAATTTATAATTTCTTAAATTGTATGCAGAGAAACCCCGCGCCTATAAATTTTGATTCGAAATATGTTTAATATTTGCATTATTAATAATGTTTCCATATGACTTTTAAGACTCTTAGTACAGCAAATACAGTTTGATTTCAGCGTTTGGTGTGGTTTCATTATTAATTAAGTAATAGCACCTAAATTTTTCAATAGACACCTAAATCTCTTATCGTGCATATGTACAATGCGACTATAAATGCTTGTAAGTTTTCGATTTAAGTTGGCAACACTTCTGTAATTTTATGTTAGCACACCTGATTTTTTAATTTAAATTTGTCATATTTGTCAAAGCAAAAGTCATACGAATAAAACCACTCAATTTCATTTTAACAATGGTATTTATTATTGAGCAAAACACATTTATTGTAATGGCTTATTTTCGAAGCGGCTTACAAAATGATGGTAATTAGATATATTCGCTGCAATCAACTTTTCAGCAATTTGTTGCAATGTATCCAGAGGACCAAGTTGATTACCGTAGCTTTACTATACACACTACAAGAATTGTTGAAAGGTTTTTGAACACCGTTAATGTGGCTAATGGTAAATCTACTGGCCGTCCCACTGTTGCTACACCTGATGATTTGAATAATGTTAATGAACGTGTTGCGGTTATATTTCAGTATGTCGTTTATCTCAACAAATACGTAAAGTTCCATTATCAATTATTATTATTTCCTTTTAACCGTTTTTACGTTCTTTCCTGAACTCTCCTATGAATCCACTCGTAAGATCCTAAAAAAGCATTTACATCCGTATAAATTTATAATTGTTGAGCAACTTCATCCTCCTGATTTCGTATTACGAACACAGTTTTGTTACTGGTATAATAACAATCTGAGGCTTGGTTTCATCTGTCTGGCTATGTTAATTCCCAGAACTTCAGAACTTGGTCGGCAGAGAATTCGCAGAACTTAGTCCAAGTGCCATTGCATCTAGTTAAAATCGCTGTTTGGGTGGCAATGTCACGGCAAAGAATTATTGGTCCGATATTCTTTCAAGAAACGATTAATGCTCAACGCTACCAAACCATTATTTTGGAATCATTTACAAATCAGTTGGATGACATAGAGTTAACGAATGGCTATTTTCAGCAAGATTCAGCTACAGCAGACACTGCACAAATAACAATTAATTATTTACACCAATTCTTCCCAGACCGTTTGATTAGTGTAGGTTTGTGGTCAAGTAGATCTCCCGATTTGACGCCGCTAGATTTCTTTTTGTTCCCTTATTTGAAAAATACAATATACCGGAATCAAATACAGAATTTACAACAATCACGGAACGCTATTTAGGAGGCAATAGCAAATATAGGACCTGAAATGTTAACTAATGTATTGAACAATTTATCACGATGAGTACAGTGTTGTTTAGCAGTGGAAGGTCGACACTTTGAGCATATTCTTCGAATAATTTTTGTTTAGTCGTTTAAAATATGCGTTCAAAAAACTCGTTTTCTATAAATCTTTCTTCTGGTATCGGTAAACAAACATGCATAACGCATCCATATGATACAAATGACATAACCTACAAAGTTGTACCTATATACGAATAACCAGGCAAGCCAATTTGTCAGTGTTGCCAAAGTAAATATTTATTACAAACATTTATAGTCACTTGGTATATACACCGAATAACACTTTAAAATCATGCAATGATTAGTAATAATACACTTATATTAAATACTTTGTAAACTCAATACAATTATCAAGCTTGACAACTACTACAAAAATATTATGATTAAATATGAGAACTCGATGGTTTACCGCACCTTCGCGTGAGTGGTCGTGGTTTTCTTTCTTCAGTTCCACTACTACTATAACTTACTAGTGGTACTAGCGCTTTTAATAAAAGCCACAAACTACTAGTCGTTCTAGTTCCGTCCAAGGTTATATTCAGACAGTAATAAGGTGATTTAGTTTTATTTAGAAAAGTGGAATAGTGTACTTTAACCATTTGCCTGAGAATGTACCCGTTACTTGAAAAAAAAACAGCTGTATCCAATTCAATGATGCTCCATCTCATTTTGAATTGAGGATATTACAATGGTTACAGGCAGATCTGAAGCCGCTGGACTTTTAGTTGTTTAGTTACGTGAAATGATTAAGTATATACAACATCTCTCGATAAGAGAGAATAGTTAGTTTTAAGAATGGAACAAAGTTGCAATTAAATGTGACAAGCTTCAGTCCGAATCTCCGACACGATTGACTTACAGGTTGAGAGTAGAAAATGTATTGAAACATTCGCAATACTGTTGTATACATTTAATGCATAAACAAAAATCTCTAACTTAAATGCGAAACACTTTTTCATACATATACCCACCGCAATTATGCTGTGCTATGTACAGGGTGCCCCACTAAGAGAGGTAAGCGGTTGTATCTCGGAAAGTATTTGTCCTACGTTCTGCGGGATAAAATTTTGATGGTTAAAGTAACCAAGAGAAATATCCGGAAATTATTTTCAAGTTTCAGATTTTACCACTGCATAGCAAACGGCGTAACTGCTTTGTTCAAATCTAAAATTCCTATTATCTCAGAAAATCGCAGAATAGGCTATAACTTTGATATTATCAATTGAAAGCCCATTCAATACCAGATAATTTTCTTTAGTGAAATTTTTTCGTATCTGTCATAATAAGGGAGGGGGAAGACCATCTATTCGTCAATGTTTAAAGATGAATATTTCCGTTACTATTCAACCTATCCGAACAACCTTGGGCTCGTTTAGAACGGAATTATGTGGACTTCAAACAGGGTTTATATGCTATATCCATTAGTTTCAAACTAATAAACTAGAGGTCGCTTTCTGCAGCGGTAACATATTTTTACGATTTTCTTAAAAAAAATAAATGGAACGATACTATTGCGTTAATAGGTTCGTAAGCGGGTTAACGGGTCGATGGCCGCAGTGGTTGGGCGGCTGACTATCGTTGTGGGAGGACGATAGGTGCCGGGGTTCAATTCTCTGGAGGGACGGTGACATTTTTCCAGAGAGTTTAATCCAGGATCGACTTGCCATTCGCTGTTGGGAGCAAAGTGATTAACAGCGCGGCATCATAAAAGGCGATATGGTGCTGTCACAAAGCCATTGAACACAACTTACATCAACATACAGTGATAGCCAGACAAGCGATACAGCTTACGGAGTCACTGCAACTAAGCACCCACCACACATTAAAAAAAAGCGAATTTAAATTACACATACTTTACTGAAAACCGTATCTCGATATCTCTCTTTGTTCCCAAGTTATTACAAAAAAAGATTACCAAGTATAAAAGACAGAAACGAGTCCGGCAATAAAACTAAGTTGACTTTGGAAAACATTGCACATCTCTAATGACAGTATTGTAATGTCACATTATTTATTTTGTCTCGCAAAAAAAGTAAAAACAAACTGGAATAAAACAATACGTATAATTAATATAATATAACAAAGTTAATTTCATTAGCAAAGTAAAAGTACACTACTATCGAGAGCAGAAACCGAATACTTTACTTATTCAATTAAATTAATTTAAGGAAAATAACAAGTTTAACTATTCGCTCGTTGACAAGTTCCCCTAAAATAGACCGAGATTTTAATGTTGACGCAAAGTTTAGTGCCTTCTTAAATGTTCAAAGTGTCCGCCATCATTATCGACGCACTGCTGGAGGCGTTCGCGTGTAGAAAAAAACGGCACCTTCAACTTCCGGAGGTGTTATGCCGCGCATAGCATTTTGCATTCTACATGCCTTCCCTAGTCAAAGGCCTCGTTTGAAAAACAAGATCTTTCACTCGCCCCCACAAATAAAAGTCTAAACAACTTAAGTCAGGTGATCTTGTGGGTCAGGGAAAAATTCTTCACCTTCCTATCCATCGGTCTGGATTTACTACATCTAAGTGCTGCCGAACATTGATTGAAAATGTGCCGGACAGCCGCCAAGCCGAATGAACATACATATTTTGCCTGGTTTGAAGGGGCACATCTTCCAATAAAACTGGCCATTCATTACGGAGGAAGTCCAGTGGCACGTAATCGCTGAACCAACCGTGGAAAAATTCTTCTTCCGAAATGCTGGCGATGTGGATATCGCAAGGCGTACTCTCTTTGAGCTGTTGCAGCATTCTGCAAACACTCAAAGTAAATTGCTATCATATCGACGCCCTCAACATTTGTAATAAGCATTTTGAATGGTCAATGTCAACATCAGCGGAAGATAAAATAAATAATTTGACATTATAATACTGTCATTAGAGATGTGCAATGTTTTCCAGAGCCAGTTTTTAAGTCATTATTGTCTGATACGTTTGTGTCTTTTATATTTGGTAGTATTTTTTTGTAATAACTTGGGAAGAAATAGAGATGCGGTTTTCAGTAAAATCTGTGTAATTTAAATCCGCTTACGAACCTATTAACGCAATAGTATCGTTCCATTTAACTTTTTAAGAAAATCGTAAAAATCAGTTACCGCTGCAGAAAGCGACCTCTAGTTTATCAGTTTGAAAGTAATGGATATAGCATATAAACCCTGTTTAAAGTCCACACAATTCCCTTTCAAAGGAGTCCAAGATTGTTCGGATAGGTGAAATAGTAACGGAAATATTAAACTTTAAACATTGGCGAATAGATGGTCTTTCCCATTCCTTATTATGACAGATATGAAAAAATGTCACTAAAGAAAATTATCTGGTACTGGAACTTGAAAATAATTTCCAGACATTTCCCTTGGCTACTTTAACTATCAAAATTTTTTCCCGCAGAACCTAGGACAAATACTTTCCGAGATACAGCCGCTTGCCTCTCTTACTGGCACACCCTGTACATAAATATGTAGATTAGCAACCATTATGTACTTGATAATCCCTTTCGTTTTATTTTAATATAAATAACGTAACTATTTAGGACTAATATACAGAGTGTTCTGCGTAACTTGTTAGTTAGCACTTTTATAGCTACTAATGATATAAAATTACTGTAATTTTGTAGTAACCGTTAATGCCACTAAATGAGTAAAACAGATGCAAATATTTCAAAACTTATTACAGATAGTTATATGATAGGTACTAACAATTTACACGAAGATAGAATTTTTACTGACAAAATGTTATTGTATCGTTAAAGGTACAAACACATTAAATCAAACAAATCCTTATTTTTATTGACTGATCAATTCCTTTTTTATCCGTATGTTACGCCCATTTTAGAAATATCACTTTGTCATAGACATAAAATTAAAGGCAATAGTCTAAATGCAATTAAATCATCGAGAGCTACGCCAAGATCTTCATAAAAATATTTATGTCTGATTCATTTGCAATCCACGAAAAATGCGTGGCACTTGTAAAGTATTCATAGTATTAAAACAGCATTTATTTATATACAAATCAAAATCCTTTCTGTAGATATTATTTAATGGGATTTTTGAATAATTATTATTAAACATAAGTGAGGCCAGTCGTCAACGCAGCCGGTATTAATAACTTGTTGTTTATAACAATTTTAAAACAGTGTTCACAATACGATATTGTCATGTCACTATTCAAACCTTACTAAGCCGATTTGCATTTGTAATTGTTATGTTATTTATTAATTAATTTTTCTGTTCCTGCTCGTGGTACTTTCTTCTCACAAACTTGCTATCTGAATGCCCGTATAACAGTTAGAACTACAACTTGTAGATATCAATAGATGAACATATAAAGTCCAATCGTATTGACTTTGACAACAAGTGGCAAAAGGGTTGTGTCAATGACTGGATAGTAATAAATTACATATTAACCTTCTTAATATAAATTACATGATATTTCGTCGTTTACAAGTTGTTAATAATATTGGTGCAACTATTCAATGTAATGACAATTTCTGAAAATAGAGAACTTCAAAAAAGTGTTTGTCAAAATTTACAATTGAAAAATCATTGTTTGGAATGCGTGAAAAAAAATATTTACACCTTCTCGAATATCGAACTATGGAGTCTCCTTGCAGGGTTTATCAACTTTGGCAAAGGAAATTTTTGTTAGTCGATGTATAGCAAATATTAAATCTATCGGCTCTATTTAAAATTTAACATCCTACCACCGATCAGTTTTTACATTTTGGAAATCTTACTGCATCTGTTTCAAAACAGAGAAAATCTTGTTAAAAAAGATAATTTTCGTTCATATGATATGAGACGTAAATGCAACTTACCTATAAACAAATTAAATATAACAGAAGATGGCTATGGGGGCTACTAATCGGAATAAACCCTCTCAATTTAGTTACTTCACTCTCATAAGTATATCACAAATTAAAAACAATTATTTTCAAAACCCAATTTTATTGCCTGTAGTACTAATTAATCCTATTTATGACTAAATTTAAATAAATGAAACAAATCAGTTATGTCGCAGACAATTATTTCTTCAAAAGCTTTCGTATAGTCACTAACAAGCCTGAGACCAAACTACAGCTAGCGCTCGAGATATAGGCTTTCGCCTGTTAGACATATGCCGGACTTTTCCACTCGGAGAAAAGCCTACTCCAGAAAATGAAATTGCCATGCTAACTCTCTAGCAAGAGATGGTAACAACATCACTCACAGATGAACAATTAACTTTAGGAATGTATTTTATAAGTAAGTAAGATAATCTCATTGTGAAAGATTTACTCAATACACCCTTTATAAATCTTGTTAATAGCAATTGACTTTATTATCATGCTAGCTTACAATAAATTATATTTGTTTACATCCACAATATTAAAATACTAGATGACGATACAAAGATACATACATATAAACGTATTTTGTGAACTTATGTCTATTTAAAAAATCTAAAACGGTAAAATTCGAGTTACCAAGCAAATCAAAGTTAATGGATAATGGAGTTATTAATGGAAGTAAATATTTCAAATTTATACAAGCCACAATGTAATGCACCCCAGATTTTGCATTGTTATAAATATATAATTTCAACTTTTACTAGGGTATTACTACTTATCAATTTCAATTCTTCATTGTAGTGAAAAATTTCCCACATGACATCACATTACACATCGTATCGATACCTTATATACTGATTACTGATTATATATGAAGCATTCAGGAAAAAAAGCGTTCTTCGTTTAAAAAGTATGTATTTTATTCAAGCATGGATATCTTATTTGGATCTGAAAGTATTGTCTTCTTTTAAATAGTTGACTTAAAGTAAGAAATTACATTATCTTCGGGTAGATATTTTGGTTTTCCTATAAAATAAGCTTAAAAATAGTTTTCTTGTCAGCATAGAATAATTGTTGTTATAATTTAAAGTTAGTGTTCTAGATTAACTATGTAACTACAACAAAAACTACGTGTTATATACAAAAGTACACTATTACTCGAAGATATCAAGTTTTATACTTGATGCAATAATTTTTTATTCACTTCTAGACTATTGCAACATGACCGCAACGTTCTTTACTTCTGAGTCACAAACCTGCTAAATTTTCAAATTTTCAGTGTCTCACTACTACGCGTCAAATAAATAATAACACTATAAATAGTCTAATTTAAAGTATATAAAAATTAGAAATAACTTACATACAGCAATAAACCAAAATAGTAAACAAAATTATTTATCATTAGCAAATCCTGCAACAGATTTGGAATCGGAATCGAAATAATCGATGCATCAAAAAATTGTCTGAAATAGGTCAATTTGTATTGTCATATGAAAATCATTAGCACTTCATAGAATTAACTACACAGCGTGCACTAAACAAACTAGGTACCATGTCAAAAAATACATTTTTCCTTTAAGCGGTAAATTTCTTTTAAGCCAACAGCGAAGCTTGGCAATAAGTAGTAAGTTAATATAAATTGCAGATCAAACAAAAAGTATAAGATGTAGCTTATATATGTGGTTGTTCTGAATATGGGATACAAGTTTAGCATTAGGAAGGTCTATGAAAAGATCAAAAATAATGCGCACTGTAGTTAGTGTAAACGGATTGACGGATTTTAACTTTGTTTATATCCTTATAATAAGTAGAGGTTATTCTCAAGGTATACCCAAGTGTGAAAAAGGTACATGTTTAATGGAATATCATGGACAATCGTTTAAAATACTTATATAAGTATATGAATAAAATTATTATTACTAAATCTGTATTTGTAGGCCACAACAAAAAGGGCACGCTTCTGCAGTTCATTGAAAGTTAAACTGTATCATAATTAATTATTTAACATATGTCTACTAAATTGAGATACTTATATAAGTATATACATAAATAAAAATTACTATTACTAGAACTGAACATGTAGAATTCTGTTATTAATTTAGTACTCTTATATACTTACTGGTAGCTATAATTATCGCTGCCTATGAAAGGAGCTACTTGACGTAGCAAATATATCAGAAATAGCTTGTAGAATTAACCTAATAGACACATTGCTTATATGCTTTTTTGTCAGTGTAAAGTAAAAGTAGGATTCTAAAATAATTTTTATGGAGGTGCTAAAATTAAACGTGTTTTTCATATATGAATCAGATTCATATTTTTTTAAAGAAAACGGTACTTAAAAGTGATACAATTCAATATTTTTAGGCCAACTGCTCACATCACATCAAGTGAACTTTAAATATTTACTTATGCCATTTCGTAAACACTTGACAACAGAATCGCGTTTGTCTTATTCTAAATTTTTAAAAGGAAGGAATACCTCAGGGTTACATACTTCCAACTATGTACTGACCTACATTTTCTTTGATCTCACATATGAATACTACAAATGTAATAGAATGCGGGTAAACATTTGATGTTAAGCTATCAAATCTTGTAAAATGTTAAAAGACGTACAGTTAAAGAATGTAACAACCGCAAATACAAACAAATCTCAAGTCAGTGGTGACAAGAGTACTTAAATACATATAACACAAAATAACAAATTTTACTACTCAATATTAAAAAATGTTACTTTTATAATTACATTGGTTTTGGATTTTAAGTTAACCTATTTCCCCACAAATGTTCAATACACAGGATGAACAATCTTCGAGTGACGTAGTTAATATGTTTTTTTAATGAAATACTCTGAATTCTAAATATGTAGATTTCATTCAGTGGGCTGACTACGAAAATGTATAGCAAGTTGTGTAACGTTTATTAGACTGTGAAAAAATAAACAAATTCGTTTTTCGTCTATAAAGTAACACATTAATTAGTTTTCAGTTCAGTAAACAAATTTGATGGAAATTCTCACGACATGTTGATTTTTGATTTTACCATATTATATTGCATTATCCTACAATAATTCAATATACGACAAGAACCGTCTTCGAGTCTTGATGTCATTGACACTTCTTTTAATTGGGACACCCTATATATTTTTAATTTTTACACTGCCCTGTCGTGGATGCTGACCCGTAAGCTGTATCGCTTGTGTGGCCATCACATAGTTTTTGTGTGTGTACAATTGTGTTCATGGCTTTATGACAGCATCATACCGCCTTTTATAATGTCGCGCTGTTAACCACTTTGCTTAACAGCGAATGGTAGGTCAATCGGATTTCAGTTCTTTGTGAGAAATGTCATCGTCTTTCCGGAGAATTGAAACTCGGCTCCTATCGTTCCGTCACAACGATAATCAGTTATCTAACCACTGCGGCTATCGACCGGACAGTCCAGGAAAGAAAATTGTCAATAAGATAATAACTCGCTGACGATTTACCTTACATATTGAACTATTGTGCAAAAATACGGTAAATTAGAATTAAAAATCGACGTATGCCCGGAGTGCCCATCAAAAGTGTTTTTTTTGCTGAAAATCTCTTGGATTATATGGATAATATTCACTTAAGGCTTATGTATCTAGTAGGCTTTCATAAAGTGTTCAGTACATAAATACATATGTCGTATGATAATATTAAGATTGAATTTTGTGTTATTAGGAATCTCCAACTACACTATATGTGTCTGATAACAAGTAGAATAAATGGGAAAATAGACATGGAATAGATTAACCTTTTCCTTCAAACAGCTTTCATTTAAATCGATTAACACGTTTTTAGCTGCAACCGGTTTTGAAAATTGATTTGAAGCCGGTTTTGAGAACTGATATCGACTTTTAAAACCAGTTGTAAAATCAGTCATCAATATGTAAATTGGCAAAAATTGGTTTTTCGAGTGCGATTTCTGTTTTGATGGTGACAAACTGTCAAACACAAAACCAGTTTGCCATAAAACCTGTTTCGATTGAGAAGCCTAGTACAAATATATGTTTTCTCGGTACATTGAATGACTGACTTTTTATTTATGTGTGGTGGGTGCCTAGTTGCAGTTACTCCGAAAGCTGTATCGCTTGTATGGCTATAACTGCAACTCTCGCGATGTAGTTTTTGTGTGTGTATAATTGTGTTCAAATGGTTTAGTGGCCTAACTACTGCGGCTATCGACCCGACTTAATCAGGTTTAGGTAATTGTTTACAATATCTTTACAATATAGGTATGTGAACGCAACACCGAATACTTATCAACCATTTTATCGTGTTACTTGAACTGCATTATTTTTATATTTTATATAAATACCGTATTGACAATAATTATAGAAACCTTTTTAATGGTTAGAATACAAGCATTCTAACAACATAATAATACACTGTCCATTACTTTATTATAATATAAAACTCAATAACTATCGAATTATGAATCACCTTGATGCAGGACAAAATAATAGGAGTTGCAAATGTATTCCTGTCTGAATGTTCTAGTTATGCTCAAGCATCCAAAGGCGCGACAGTAAGTGCATAATCCTTTAACACCTCTACAAGTTCAAAGAATGGGTTTCGGAAAGACTATTGCAGGGAAGTTAGCAAACAGATAATGAAACTGTACAGGGAAGGTAAAAAAGTCAGATTATCTCCAAATACGTTGATGTGGACACAATGGATACAATTCAAAATCATAACAGGCTGAAAAAATTATCAATTATTTCGATAAAACACTGTTAAAATTATTCGTGATACCTTTTTTTTGTTATCACAAATTTTAGTTGCTTTGAAGAAATACGATGAAGTTTCTATTAGTACTGGCAAGATAGGCCAATCAAATTAACATTCCGACATGGCCATCGTAGTCTACAGACCTAAATTCTATCGAAAAACTGTTGAAATTTTATATGCGAAAAAAAAAGATTTTACCGTTGCCTATCAAAGTGACTGTAATAAAAATAGGCTATCCATGCGACGGAGATATAGAACCGTAATAACCGCTAAAGGTTACCGTACAAAATATTAACTTACTTACTTAAAGAATGTGATTGATGGTGTAGCTGTTTTTCGAAATTCTAAGTAGTTTATTTTTGTAATAAAATTACAAAAATTTGTGTACGGGTAGTTTTGCTGGTTATCCACATGCTAAGCTAAATTACTGCAAAATATCATTTAAATAAGTACTGATTATTGACTTTAAACACTTGTGTCCTGTATTGACTCTGCTATATCACAGTATCCTTTTTGCGTTTTTTATCTTTGTGGAGAAATCTTGTGTTTTTGACCTCGGCTTTGAGACGCCTATAAAATCTTTTTGTGTTGATCAGGGTTGACTCTATCATCACGTCGCTACTGCTCGTTTATGAAGCCTCTCGGCGGTGCTGTTAATTCTGTGCACGTACGATGGCAAGAGGCACTAGATGGCAAAGAAAATTACCTAAGCTGCAGAACGTTGATGACTGCGAATCAAATGGACATATAATAATAGTTATATCACTTTACATTGGAATCTTCTTACTTTACACTGGAATCTTCTGCCATTCCGTCCCAAACTACATTGATCCATGTTCTTGCTTTAACCCCGTAGTTACTTTGAACTCTGCGCTTATCTCTCTTCCGGTCATTACTGCTGATTTTAATCCTCTCATTGACATTTAGGGTAACCTTTATAATTTTTGTAGGATATTCATTTTTTCCATATCTTTTATTTTCGCTTATCGCTGGATGTTATCAAATGCTTGATTTAAAATCTACTAATTGTAATTTTTCTATTTACGGTATATATGGAATATATTGTTGATCTTTCCTGTAGCTAGCCATCTTAATCTTGCTTGATTTTTTTAATAATTATTATTTTACATTATTTGCCAAATTATTCTTTACTTTGTTGGATTAACTATTTATCTAGTACTATTTTTAATTTTGTGCCAATTTCTTTCTACCATTCTGTGTATACATTGCGTATACAGGATAACAGCTTGAACTACGAAAGCCAATTGATAGGAGAAGGTAGTGGGAGGTAAAATTAAATGTATCCATCCTCCTGAAAAAGCCACTTACTTTGGCGAAACATCGAGTTTGAGTAAGTTTTTGTCCATATTTTACATATTACGTATTTTCATTTTATTCTTATTTTTGCTTTTGTTTTGTAGATTTTTACTTTTTACTATCAAAACACAGAAGCCCTCAAACAGTTTACGTATATACATTTACGAATAGGAAATTCGTCTATTCTCTCTTTTATATTTCATTATTCTGTTCCTCATTTCTTTGCCGACGATGAATCCAGTTTTATTACGTCGTTGTTTAGTTTCTGCTTCACACAATAGTGTATACTTTCTTTCTCAATTTTTCACTGTGCTTTCCATCTCGTTTTCTGTATCGCCATTATCTGCACCCTGTATTTTGTCATCTGTTGAGTAATTTACTCCATTTTTTCCGAGAACCAACAACGTTTTGGTATTCTAGTCTCCAATTCTTGTACAATGCTCAAACCTGTTAACATTAGGTTTGTTTTTATACAGTGGGGTTCTAAAGAATCTCCCTCTCCCCCTGCTAACTTATGATCGGTTTAATAAAGAGGTTCCAGTTTATAATATTTATATATATATATTATATTTATAATATTTCTGCAAACATGTACTACTTTTAAATACAACCCTTGAAGTGTATGAATTTCGTTGTATAAACTTAACACTTAAAGTGACAGCGATGACATATTTAAGTAAGTGTCAAACATGAATTCAAAGAGTCATTACATCCCAGGCAGCCATGGACATTAAACCTTAAATTAATTCAAAGTAACAAAGAAAATTGACATTCATTATTGCCGATTATGGCATTTATGTCAATAAAATTCTATTTTATGACAAGGACTCGCTGAGTATGATCAGTGAACCCTTTAAAATGAGGTGTTACTCTGCCCCTCCCCGTTCCCCCCCAATCGTAGATCTTTGAAATATAGAATAGAAATTTTACTTCAAGAATGTAGTATATAATATTTCATATAAATGACCCAAAACCGGAACCTCTCATAAGTTACGAGGGGGAGAGATACTTTAGAGCCGCACTGTATATCTTCTTCTTTCTTTTTCCAGTCACTAAATTTTATAGGACCTGTTCTTTTCTTACCCAGTTTATGTACACCCAACCTTATGATTTCGCCAACTTTATGATATTTTTCGTGCGTAATTTTATTTTAGTAAAAAAACTACTTTAAGGCGGATGTTTCTTTTACATCCGTTACTAAGTTTTTACCGCAAAAAATATGTAGCTCCGATTAGCTTGTCAGAATTCGGTTTCTTATCAGCGCTTAAATTGTGATTTAGTTTTAAATGTTTGTGTATATCTGTATTTAATCCTACCGTAAATTTGGTTATCTCAGTATATTCGGTATTTTTTCTTTTATGCCTTAAATAAGCACTTCTACTTAACTTAGGAGCACCTAACGTACAACATGACTACTTGTTTTATTACCAAAACTAGACTCCCATATTACGTCATAGTCTTGATAAATAACACTTCCTTCGAACACTCAAAGTAATCCTAGTCTCAATACTGTAAGAAAATCGCCAGCTTCGGCTTTAAAGCTTAGCAAAAATGATAATATGGTGAAAGTAGAACTTCAGTATATGTGAAAGTTATAAATATCAGATCAATAATTGCATTTTCTGTGATACAAATGTAATAATAGTCCAAAATGTAATTTGGATACTAGTCTCAGCGGATTTTACGTAAAATTCCAATTAAAACCAAATAGATATGAAGCAGACAGAAGAGCTAAATCAACATTTATATCTACTATTTTCCGGCATCAGATTTACAAATAAGTAGGTATATACAATAAGTAGGTATATACACACTCTTTTTGTTCTGTGTTAGCCTAAGAAGTAATATGATGTATTTTGTTTATTAAAATATTCGTGTTAAAATCAATTCGTTAAAATCCCACAAATATTGTCTGACAGAAATAAAGGCGTAGTGTGGGGTCAAACTAACAAAACTTATATTTTTAGAGGTCGCGTTTTGTAAAGATGAAGTTTAATGTAAAGATGTAAGATTATAAATTTAAGAAGGAAAAATGACCTGAGAAATTAAGTAAACAGTTTACAGTAACAAATTAATTTTAAAAATAGCCCTAAAACTGTAATCTATATTTAATATTGGGCACTATAAACGTCGTGAAAATATTTCGTAGTGTTAAATATTCTGGTGATCATTTGGCGGGTATCTTATAATTACATCGAATGTAATGATATAAATTTACTTCAATAAAAGCTTTGGACATTCGCCTAACTATTAGCTCCCAAGTTATGCTAGTCGGTTTTTATTTAGCAAACTAATGTTGATACTTTCTATCGAAACAGTTTTAAAATAAAGCTGCTAAATCTGTTAACGACTATTAAGTGTTAAGTTTCGTTTCATCCGCTTCTATATTTTCGAAACTTCACAGTAAGCAACGCGCCGCCGTATAATGGTATCTTAATAACGGTAGCTTTCATACCCAAGTATTACTTAAGCATGTAGTATAAATTTTCAATATATACAAATGATTTCCTTCGATGATTATGAATAATACAAAAACAAGAATATAGCTAAAAAACATGTAGGTATGTATATTATAAAAGCATATAGCTGAGCAGTTTATACATATGTACTTACATCAGTCCGGTAGACGTTCTGTGGCAGTACTGATTCTACTACTGTTGGTAGGCGAAGAACGTGTAGCAAACACCCAATTGTTTTCAAACCTTAACTAATGAGTCCCTGAATGTAAACGGAGGCTATCGGTGGAACACAATACATCTTATTTAATTTGATATCGCTATCTAACTATCGAACAATCCTTTTATAAAACGCGCAGCAATATCCAGGATTATAAATGCTCACAATTTTGCGTCGTAAAACGACTGTTGATTCGAATCATAAATTGCAGTTCCCAGAGAATCGACACATTGACAAGCATCAGGATAATATTGTTCTTAAAGGAAATTCCAAACCCCTTTCGCAATCTCTTGAAATAAAACAGTAAATTACTCATTATGTGGTGAAAGTTTTAAACGATTAATTAATTTGAGGCTCGACCACTTGCATTCCAAAATATTTGTGTCATTTTTCAAATATTCACAAATATATACAGTAGAACCTCGATTATCCGTGTGCGGATTAACCGTGCTGTGGATTAACCGTGTTAGCAAACAGCTTTGATTATCCGGGTTTCAATTATCCGTGCAGAATGCGAATTAGTACAAACGGTGCACGTCAATTCGCCGTACTATCATCGTATACATCGTACAACTTATACTGCCTTCCACGTTAATGCCTTGAATCGTTTTGCAATACCTCCTACAATTTTAACTTTTTCTAAATAATTTTTTTATCAAAAACTTTTGTAGTTCTCCATCTTCAAATTTGTCGCTGGAAGTTTTCCGAAATCTAAACTTTCTTCGATTCAATTGTCAATGAAAGTTGAAGAAGGATTCCGATCGACTCGTATTAATTCACGTAAGTAGTCATAATAATTTATAAACCAACTTTTTTGTCTAAAATAAGTAGGTGCGGATTAACCGTGCTTTTCGATTTTCCGGGCTTGGTTCAGTCCCGACCAGCACGGATAATCGAGGTTCTGCAATCCGCAATCTGCAATCCTAATACTACTGAATAGTCAATTTGCCCGTAATATGGTCACATGTAGATGTATAGTTGTTTGTTGTACGTTTCCAGGCAATTTTACCAAGAATAACAACTAGTATTCTTTCAATCATCTTTTCCTTTTAATATAATTCGTAGACCCAATAATAGATAATATATTTTTAAAAACATCAAATTAGGACGAATTTACGGTAAGTAGTTACGCTAATCACTAATAATATTGTGTGGAAAAATGCATTATCCTACCTAGAAGAGGTTCAAATACCTACGAGTATACTAAATCAAACTTACGGGGATCGCCGATAAACGATAGAAGGGTTGCACATTGGGTAGAGTGGATGGCCACATTAAATCTAGTGGGTCATAATGCAGGGAATACACCAACATTTCACAGAGGAGAGAGCACGAGCTACATTGACGTTATCTGCTCCACACAGAACATTGCGCGCAAAGTGAAAGACTGGAAGGTTCTCGAAATGGAAAATTTGTCTGACCACGTCTACATATTCTTTGAGATATACGAAAGCACTGGTACCAAGAAACGCCTAAGCGAGGGAGCTATCGCCTGTATTTGGGACGCCTTCACTGCAGAACTGGAGTTGACGACCCCGAATCAAGAAAACCCCTTCATGAGCAGTACTCCAAGATCATAAAGGCAGCATACAAGAACAACACAAGGCGGGTAGCAAGCGCTAAACCCACCTCATACTAGTGGAACAAAGCTATTGCCGATAAACGCCGCCCATGTACCTCGGCTAGAAGGAATCTGACCCGCTTGGTTAAAAAACCAACCACTCCAGCTAGAGCCAAGATGGAGGCCGAAAATAGGTACAGAACGCTGAAACGGGAACTGTGTAAGCTTATCAGACAAGAAAAAAGAAAGCAATGGGTAAAACTCTGTAATACACTTGAAGAGGATATTTGGGGAGATGGTTACCGAATAGAGATCCGCGAAGTGGACAGTTGTGTTCCTTATAGTATGCCGGCCCAAAGAAAACTTTCAATATTAAGGGAGCTCTTTAGCACTCACGCAGAACCGAACACGATGCATCAGATAAATAGGAACGGAAATCTGGAAGCAGAGAACATTACCGAAAAAGAACTAGACAAAACAGCAGAAGACATTAAGATCGGCGAATCACCAGGGATTGATGGAATACCTCCCCAAGCGATTAAGCTTGCTATCCAAATCAACGGCGACTGGGCCCTGAAAATATTAAACCTCTTAATGGAGACGCAAATTTTTCCAAAAGACTGGAAAATCGCCAAAGTCGTTCTAATACCCAAGAAGGGAGTTGACATGGAGTCTCCCTTCGCATGCGTTTGCTGAACACACTCAACAAGCAAAACACGTCTGTGCGAGGAAATTGAGAAGGAGGGCGGACTATCTGATAACCAATTTGGTTTCAGATAAGGGAGGTCTACGGTATACGCAATTGAAAGGGTGAAGGGAACTGTCCACAACTGTGAAGAGAAATGGTGTGCGCTAATAACAATAGACGTACGAAATGCGTTTAACTCCGCGGATTGGGCATTATTGTTAAGAAACTCGAGTGGCGGGGCATATCTGGGTACGTGGTGAACCTGACCAGGGATTATCTAAGTGATAGCTATCTGCAAATAGAGAAGGGCGAGCGGATTGTAATTAAAGCAGGCGTGCCTCAGGGCTCCCTACTGGGTCCTGTGCTATGGAATCTTCGCTTTGACGACATCTTCCAAGTGGAACTGCCTGCAGGTACCACTACTGTAGGCTACGCTGATGACTTGCCGTTAATAATCACAGCAAGCAGCGAATTCGAACTGATGGCAAAGGGCAACGAATCTCTCAAGGGACTGTGCAGCTGGCTAGAGGAGAATAAATTGGAACTAGCTCCAGCAAAATAGGAAGAGATTGTTTTCAAAGGTAAAAGAAGCAAGAAACACGTGCACTTTGAAGTAGACAACACCATAATCCAACCGAAGAAATACCTGAGGATCATCCTTGACCAGCGACTGTACTTCGAAGAGTACATTAAGTATGCTACCAAGAAGGCAGAAGATAGGGTAGCTAAACTAACCCGCATAATGTCTAATATCAATACTTGCAATAAATACTTGCGGAAGTGATACACTCCATCATTCTTTACGGGGCACCAATATGGCAGGGCGTCCTGGAGAAAAAATTTTATCGCAATATAGCGGAAATGGTGCAAAGGAAAATGTTACTTAGAGTTGCGTCGGCCTTTCGAACCACATCTACGGTAGCGCTGCAAGTCATCACTGGCGTTTCCCCGATTGATCTTCTGGCCTCTGAAAGAAAATGTAGATATGAAAATGGAGGAATAGATTGCAGAGACCCTGCAAGGGGCATCACGGTAGACAGGTGGCAAAATAGGTGGAACGAAAACGTTACCAAGGCACAATGGACTAAGTGACTTAATCTTATCTTTTAATGTCATCGCTGGAGCCAGGAAAGGGATAGGACGTATCGTGCACTGAATATACGAATCTCCCCGGACAACATGATATCCGTGATGACATCTACAGTAAAACATTGGACGTCCATCCACCAGTTAATAAAGGACATCATGGTAGCCAAGGAAAAAGAAGAAAGGGAGATACAGGCACGACTGGGTAACATAACTACATGAAAACCCCACTGAACTCGTAGGCGGAGGACACGAGATACGGGACTGAGACCAAAAGACGGCCCAAACACCCCGAAGATACGTCTAAGACGACGGTTCCGGGGTGCCTATAAGAGCGGTTCAGAAGGCCCACTTTTCGGCTCGCGAGCCGAATACGTCCTCGAAAAAAAAAATACCTACGAGTATAATATTGTATGTGATGCGTACTTGATTGATTGATTAATATCAAGGCGGGACAGTCTTTGGTTATCCCTAACACTGCGACCCACTGGACCTACTATGTTAGTCCTGCCTTGATTTCATTTTACTCAAACAGATTTGTTCCCCCGATCGGTAAATCTTTTTCCAATGGTAGATCAAATGCCCTCCTCATTACGGAGTCTACATAAAGGTTCATCTTTATAGATCTACATCTTGTGCAGATCACCTCTTGGACAGCCACGTCCTGTTAATAACATCTTACTATCCTAAACTGAATCATATTTAATGCAAGTAAGTCGTTGTGACGATCGTCCTATCATCCGTTTGCTGTGTCTTCGTCCAGCTACATGGTAATAATTTAATAGATACTGTTTTATGATCCACTCATTAGTTGGACCACGTACTGCACTCTTCGTAATATGTACAACTGGCTCCGGTCCGGTAAATTTCATTTGGAAACCCTCTCGCTTGCTGGTCTGCAGCTTCATTGCTCGCTACACCCATCCGTCCTGGCACTCACACTAAGCCGACCTTGTTGTGCCTGGCCACAACAATTAAGTTAAGCAGATTAAGCAAATTAAGCAGACTTTCTCATGCTAGTTTGGAGGCTATATAGCAAGGTGCTAGAGCCTTTAAGGCTGCCTAATTGTCAGACTTTCCAAGAGGTTTGTGCATATATTTCTGTTTGAAATATCGTGGAGAATGGGTTAGGTTTTCTTAGAGCCGGAATTTACTTGACTTTCTAGTTTTCTTTTCGATTTTCTTCCTTCGCCATTTTTCCACTCATCTCAATTGAATAAAACTTTGAAGAATTTATGGTAAGAAATTCTGGCTATGACGCTGCCCATACCAATGGTTAGGTTTCTTATTACTGTTTCTATTCTGGTGTGCTCCGACCAATAATGAATTCTCCAATTGCTAGTATATCTCAGTTTGTACGTTTACATTCTAGTCTCTTCCATGATAAAAATATCGACCCATGCTATGGTCCCTATGGATTATGATTATTTATTTACGAATTATTAATTAAATTTAATAATAAAATTAAATTTTATTTGTATTATATATGAATATATAATATTTGTAGGTCTCATGCAATTCATCACCACATAATAAAATGTAGGTACTTACTTTGTATTATTAATAGAGAAAGATACTCGCTTTTTGAGTTATGAATGTGTCCTGTAAATGGTTTTGTAAAACTGTTGGGCAGTAAAGCTTATTATTATTATTATTATTATTATTATTATTATTATTCGAATTACTGGCCCAGCGCACTCTCCCAGTCTTTAAGAGACCAGGGGCAGAGTGCCAACGAGAAGGCTCTGATTGGGTTGATTTAAGTGAATAGGTTTCTTTATTAATTAAAAAAAAAAATTTTACAGATACATGTTCAGGTTGGTTCTGTATTGAGAGGTGTCACATGTTGCCGAGGACCTTCCTAACGATGCTGCATGTTTGTAAGATGACAGACTTCTGCATGCTGTTGTAGATGGCGGTATTGAGCTTCAGTTTCTCTATTATTATTATTATTATTATTATTATTATTATTATTATTTTTTATTATAGCAGCCGCCAGGGTGCTCTTAATAGCCCCAGTTAAATACCGGCAAGCCAATCTCTGAATTCTCGAAAGGTTAGTTATCGCATGCTTCTGTGTGATTTTTAGTCACCAAACCAGACGGCCATAACTTATCTTATAGGTCTTACTACCATAGCATACAACCAGTCTGTCATACACTGTTTCAGTCGCCATGTTTTCCAACTGTTCTACGGGGTGTCATTAACATTTTTTACATTTGTTGGTCATTTCTTTCAAATGTCAGTTCCAGTTAAGTTTAGAGTCCAAGGTCACTCCGAGTTATTTAGCCTCCTGACTAATCTGTAGCACTACATTGTATAGAGTCGGTACTATTAAGCAGTCCAATCTCCTCCTTTTGATGAAGTATACAAGTGCAATTCTTTAAGGGTTTACTGCAAGGTTCTCATTTTTGCACCATCCTTCTACCATCTATACTGTCCCGCAATAGAGGGGATAGTACACCTCCCTGTGGGCATTCTTGGTTATTTAAAGTTGCCTCCACCCGCGACAAAAACTGGCGCAAGGCACATTTACATGATTTACGTGCTTGATATGAATCCTGATTAGGGTGTAGCGGGCTTCCAATTAGAGAGGTTTTCCTAAGATGGTTTTCAAGCAGTTTTTCTAGTTTTTAAAATAAACGATGATCGGGTTATTGGTCTATATGCCTTTGCCTCAGTGTATAAACAACGTCCTGGTTTAGGTATAAACGCAACCTTGGCCCTGTTCCAAACAGATGGTTGTATATCCCAGCGCCAGCTATGATGCCTAGCTACTATATGCAAAATATGTTCTAAACTCACCACTTGTACAGTTTCAAATTTGGGAGCGATTTGTTTTTGAATATGTGATGCACATTATTACACTGTAGCAAGCGGTTAACCACGAATTGGACTTAACTAATCCCAAGATATCAATTAGTTTGCATGAATTACCTTCCCTACGTTGAAACTTATTAATCTGGCCTAGATATCTATGGACAATTCCATAAGATGAAGGTAAACACTTATAACTTCACAAACAGCGAAAATTAGCCATTTTCATCGATGTACACGCAAACATCATGCCCAAAAATGTATCTATTGAGTCATATATCTTTGCTTCCTGCTTCTTCTGTTTTATTGTATTAAAAGGTCAACATATCTTTGCAGGTGTAATTTACATGACATAGTAATAATATACCCATCCAATCAACTTATTTGCATGCATCTACAAGAGTCAATACCCTTGAAACAGTATAATTAGGCATCGAGATCGCGAGATATATACAATATAGTTCATTCTTAAAGATAGCACTGTGTATAATAGTATTAAATTCAATACGTAATCCAATGCACATAATTATTAAGTATAATGTCATACAAACTCATACTGGCGGCAAACAACAATTTATAGAAGATTTATCGACAATAACGACTAGTATATAATAACATTAATGTATGAAATTAAAATTAGGTAGTTAATTACATCGCAGCTAATTTGGTTGTAGAGATTCTGCGCAAAGACGACTTTCGAATAAACAACCTGATATCTAGAGTATATGTTGTATCTAAATACATACAAGCATACATATTTTCGCAACTAGTTAGAGTTTGTGATTTAATCAAAGTTATTCTAGTTTTTATATCATAATTTCGTCTCTGTGTTACTTTTAAAATCAGCAATAGTTTTACAAATATGTGTTATGTAATGGTTAAACGACCTGCCTTCAAACTTTGTTATATAACATTGCTACCTACATATCTACCTAATACGTAGATTATAAAAAAAATATTCATCCTCTTAATGCCTTTATTTCGCCTTTTATTCTACAGTTTGATAACTAAGTTAATTTGAAAATTAATTAAAATTCACAAGGTACTGGTTTCTGTTATAACGCATTCTTCAGTAAAGGAAAGAATCGTTTGAAGTAAAACAAAGAAACCTTTGACACTCAAAGTTCTGAGTTTTTAATACAAAACCTGTAAACGTAAATTTTTAGTTAATTCTTCATGTCAACAATTTCCATTTGATTTCTCTACCACAACATTTCTAGTTTTTCACAACTGCAATGTAAAGTACCGTGCATCGTTTAAATATTTTGTCATCAAATACCATATACCTACACAATAAAATAAAGAGGATTTGCTTGAGATGTATTATCCTTTTACTATTATTGTAGTTGATAAATAATTATCCACAGGTTATGTTTCTACAGTTCCTACCACTCTACTTTGTTATGGCTAGGAGCAGAAAATATTTTGTTCTTCAACTAAATAATTTCAGAAAAAAAAGGACCTTAAAAATTTTGGAATACTCTGTTCTTTTCGCATAAAATTTTGAGTAACTGACCCGTATTAACTTAAATCTTCTTTTTCTGAAACGGCTGCCAAAACCATATTAAGGCCTCAGTAGGGATTACAAAATTTCTTGAATTTCTAATATTGTCAAATATTGTGTAGCAGGGCTATGTGCGACATCAATTTTGCCTCTAATAATTTGTCACATTATAACATATTCTTATGTACCTGTTGGTGTCAAACGTTCCAAGTTTATATATATTACACAGAGGTTTTTCATCACCTAGGTTTGAATTTATATTTCTAAATATTCCATACGACATCTTATGTTTTGAATTAGCAACAAGCTAGAGCTTACTACTTTTTAATTTATGAACAATTTATGTGTATAACAGCGTGCTCAGCGAGGAATGGGTCCGCATGTCACTTCCGAACATTTATAAGAAACTTTTCAGAATATGAAATTATTCATTTGTTTCTGAGATGTCACGCTATTCCATTCCTCGCTGGACACACTGTATAGTCATATTAACATATGTATATTTCAACTATTGTAATTGATATGAGAGTTTATTTCGAAATGATTTAGAATTATTCCAAGCATCGATTGTTCAGATTTAAATATAATACGAAATGCATGAAAGTACACAATGGTAATATTTTTTACTATGATAGTAATTGTAGTTCGTTTAAATGTATCACGGTATTAATTTTTCCTCCCAAAACAAAACTGTTTTTTCTCTTTATATTAAATCGAATTTCAGTGAATGAGCTTAATAGCAAAAGTTTTGGGAACATTTGAAGGTGAGTCAAATGAATAAACATAATAAACGAATGAGTGAGTACATAAAACACTTCATAGCATGTCGATGAGCATTCTTGTGCTGCAAATGCTTAGTGTCCACAATATACAAATCATAGATAGTTGGTTTTTTAGTTTCTCTTACAACAATGCGGCTACAATGATTCACATCGATCACATCAATTACATTTTCTTCTGAAATAATCATTAGTATGTAATATTGTGATTTAGTTAGAATATTTTATTCGTTATTCATATTTACCTATGTTGTTCATTAGCAAGTTCACTAGCAAGTAATTTGCGACAGTTACGTCCATAATTGTATACATTTATCTATAGCTATTGTTGCAATTTACTCTTGGAAATAATTGACGAGAGTACACTCACAAGTTTTAACTAAAACACCGACGCGTTTCAACAGCAATGCTGTCATTATCTAGGCGATAATAAAACTAGTGTTTTAGTTAAAACTTGTTTGGTGTTTAGTGCGTTAAAGTGTTTAGTGTTCTACTTCTGCACCAAGAGATCCAGTGAAGAACTTCGCAATATGACTACCAGGTCCAAGGATCAGAACTTATACCATAAGGTTAGTGCTAAAATTAGGTTTATTAGCGAAGATATTAGATTTCTGAAAACTTGTAAACGTTTTTCTGTTTTTCCAAACCTTATTAATGTTACTGTTTCGAATAGTTGCAAAAGTAGTGATAAAGTCATTCGTTACGCGAAAGAAAATTGGTTGCGTTCAGAAATCAAATATCTTTTTGCCAAACGCAGTAAACTTGAGATTCAAGCTTACCAACTTTGGAAATTTTTAACATTATAGTTTTATTATCGCCTTGATAATGACAGCATTGCTGTTGAAACGCGTCGGTGTTTTAGTTAAAACTGGTTTGGTGTTTAGTGGGTTAAAGTGTTTAGTGTTCTACTTCTGCACTAAGAGATCCAGTGAAGAACTTCGTACACTCACAATCAGTGTTACTTGCTGAATAGATGTCGAGGGTAAACTCATAGAATGATACCTACTGTGATATTAATTCAAACGTTATTTCTTTCAATCAGTTTTTCTTTTTTTTCCATATTTGATATGATTCAAAATTGGGCAGTAGTAGGTAAACACATTTCTATATACAAATTCGTAAAAATAAAGTATCAAAAATCAGTTGTACGGGAGCTTAGGAAAATACAATACAGAACGCATAGAATGAGCGCAATTTAAAAATTGTCATTTGAAACATACGTGGTGATAAAAATGTTAAATGTGCAATACGTATAGAAAAGCAAAACAGCAAATAACATACACAGTACCTACCTATTTTTCACATTATAACAAACATCTAAGCGTTTGGATAATATCGTTGTGATGTGTTTACTTATTTAAGTATGATATATGATATGTTTATACCGTGATTAGGAACCAGGTGGCCTATCCGGCATTTACATATTACAAGAACACTAATAGAAAATATTAAGCGTTGTTCCTGATAATAAGGATATAACTCAGAAATGTAATTTATTTTGGTGAACATTCACATATTCATTTGCTTATATGAACAATGTAAATATCGCTGTTTAATATGTTTCCCTATGATCATTACCATGCACAGATAGGATTTTGTTAGGATTTTTGTTGTTAATTGATAAATTAACATTTAATGGACATGGAATCTCCGTTACGAATACTTAGCAACTATAAGAAAATTTAAAGAATATGGTTGTTTCATTTGTTACCTGGATTGATAAGTGTAGTTTGAATCTGCCTTTTTCTATAGAAAAAAGAATCATCATTTTACAATGTGGTTCGGAAAATGAATGGCAAAATGTTGTTATCAGCAAGAAATATCAAATCATTTAATCTTGACTGCCACAAAGAGATGACATCAGAATTATTTATTATTTCAAAGGAAATTATTGTTTGCTCTGCTGGTGAGGATTGTTATTATTAAGTCAATAAAATACCAGCACTATGCAGCACAAAATCAGAAATAACACGATTTTTGGAATTACACGATATATAGATTACGACGACAGTTATACAAGAGCACGACTGTTAGAAATCTTACATACAAAGACGAAGAAGTAAAGCAATATCGTATGGATAACATGGCTGCCAGAGCGGGACACACAATTTTGCAATTACCACTGTATTATTGTATATTTAATCCAATCAAATTAATCTAGAGCCAACTGAAGAAATAAGTTCGTGTCAAAGACGTTAATCGTAAATTTCCTTATACAGAAAGTTGCGGGGAATATCACACCAGAAGACTGGAGACAATATATTCGGAATATGGCTAGTATAGAAAATAAATACTACAAAAAGACATGTACGAATTACAAATGTATAATTCATTGCATGTGATAGTGATGGTGTTGGGATTCCATGAATTATTATTTCTGTTTTGATTTCCAGCCTATAAAACAATATCTACGTAAGTTGACTGTATAACGTTTTTATATTTTGTAAATTACCTAGCTTAAAAGGCGGCCGCAATATATTAAGTTGCCTATATTTTTCAATGTAAAATATTATAATCAACGAAGCTTTATTTTGGACTGGTTTCACAAAATGTATTAATTAATTATAGAAAAACAAAAGCGCAATGGAATGATGAAACAAAAGAGGCCGTAAGGGAATTAAGATACGAAATGTGACCATTAGCATCACAAAAATAAATGTCGAAGTACAGAAATACGTTGCAGATATGGACAAATTCCAATTTTTACATCTATTATGGATATATTTAAAATTGTAAGACATACAAAGCAGCCATATATTCCTGTGCGATCAATTACAACAAATAAATCATAATTTTAGCGATTCAATACATAATAAAACCTTATACGAATCTTTGAAAATTGAACGATTGTCTCAACCTAACTACAGATTTAGTTTTTTCAGGCTTGAATCTTTGATAGATTATAAAACTAATACAACAAAATCGTCGTTACAACAACAGACAACAACAAAACAGATCTGATATGCCAATTATGCAGCTTTCGATATTTTAGCTGAACAACTAGTATATAACTGAATAGTCTGAATAGCAGTGAATTAGCCTACTACGTGATAATTTGCGCGTGGTAGGGTTGTTTTCCGAATGAGTTATACAGGCTGGTACGGCACGTAAATCTAGAATATTGAAAAACATTGCTTGCGACCAACCAAGTGTGTTCCTTTGAATAATGAAAATAACCTATTTCATTCATATTGCCTTCACCTTCTTTACTTGCATTATAGTATGTGATAACTTCTGGTTAGTGTTTAAGCTAGTTTTTGGTTTTTTATATTGTGGCATTTCTCTACACGTTCAATTGTTGCCTCATGGTAAGCCGTATAGAGAATCGCCACTAAACTGCGAACAGATCAAGACATCTAGCAATACTGACAATCCATGAATTGTTCAAGCTAGAACGGTATCTGTTGTACCAACGTGTGTTGTTTTAATACCCGACGGCGCTACTTGATACTTTGCCCACTAGATGGAATAATGTTAGAATTAGTCCATTATCGGAGGTTGTCATACAATACACGTTGAGAGACGAACTGCGATGAAACTAGATCTTACATTTATAGGAACGCCGACGAGACGCCAAAGGTCGAAACCTCGTCGTGTGTTCCTAAAGCTTGATCTTTTTTCATTGCACTCGTTTGCAGGGCAATCCCAACATTTATATCATAAGCACCTATTACAACTGTTTTTTGTCTCGATAATGTTTATATCACTGTACATTTTTGATAGTATAGTAACTGTGCGTTCCTTTTTGAGACAGAGGTGCAAATGCTGATGATACTCAAATTATTCAGTTATACTAGAATAATATGAATATCAGTGATACCAGTGGCCAGTGGTAACTAGAACCATATACACTACACAAAAGCCATCTCGAAATAAAGACAAACGTTACTTGTACTACTTGTACATTTTAGAATATCCCAAATGAAAATATTACAAAGTGAAAGTAATAATAAAAGTATTAGTAATCATTTATTATTAAATAAAACTCAATTTTAACATCTTAGTTTACAGAACACTTGAGTCAATTTATTTATTTGTTTAAACATAATTTTATTCATTAATAACATCGTTAAATAAAAGATGTTTCGACATATTTCATGAGACTTTAGTTTTTTTTAAACAACTTAGACTATTCATAAATCATAATTCATAATTCATTCCTATAAGATGTAGTCAAACGTTTTAAAGAATTAACGTTTTTAAACGATTAACGTTAAAAAATTTGACTAATTTCATTTAGGAATATATGTTGCTAACAATTTAATATCAGGGAGGGGGCAAAATGATATGATCGTTAAATAGTTGAGACAGCCGTGCAATGGGGTATACCATAAACCCATAGAAAAAATACGAAAATACTGTAACATATCACAAACATGAAAACATAATAAAACCAAGGTAAGAAAGGAAAGTAGAGCGACAGAATGTTAGTAAAACTTAATATTTCAGAGTGAGAAATTTTAAGAAGACAAACGATAGGGACCAATATATCCGAAAAATTAAAAACCGTTTGCATTGTTAAAAGAGAATACATAAAGTCTTAGAGAAAATCCAGTGTTGTCGAATTAAGTAAACTAGAATTATGTATGTAATCGAAGAATGATCCACGAGATATAAACATTCTACCAATAAGATAACCATATAACGGTAATCTAATTATTTAATGATCTGTAGCAATGTATTGCGATTAATGCTGACAATGTACGTTTCATGGATACATATACTATACAGGGTGTCTCAGCGAGACCGTTCATTAGAAGTTTATGGCGTTCTGGTCAAAATATAAATTTGAAAATTTAGGATTATATATAGTCAATTATGTTCTCTTCAATGAAAATATTATTCAATTTCTAGCGATTCCGGTTATACCGAAAGTCGCCATCTACTTTATTATTTTTAATGGAACACACTGTATATTTTTACATATTTGGATTCACCTATTTATAAGCTTTATGAATATCTTTACGTTTTGCAATTTGATTCGTGCGTTTTGTAGTTATTCGATTTTTCTGAAAAAATTTGCTATAGCAGACATTTATTCAAAAAATCAGAGGGCACTCCATTTTTCGGATATCAATTTAAAATTCGTAATATACTTAAACAACATGTCGTCTTCGGGGTTCAATTTTACATCTTTTATATCCCCCATGTATTATATCTAAAATTAATAGTTTAGGAGATAATTAGATTTTTTGAAAAATATACACATAATTCATCGATACTTATCCAGTGTGCCATAGGAGATAAACGTTTTCAAAGATTTATTGTCAAAGTCTGACATCAAAATCACACTTCGTCGTTTGATACTTGTGAATGAATAATTACGCGTTAAATATGCCATGAAATTTTTGCAATAAAGAGTTAAAATGGATAACACTAACGAAAACAATATTTACACCTTACTATTCGGAAACAGGTCCGTTAGGAATTGGCCTGTAAGATCTCTGGATATGACACGTGTGGACTTTTTCCTTTTAGGACCATGTGTGCGAGCAGAATTCGCCAGACTCTCTTCTCAAGATCTACAAAGAGCAGGAGATGAGGGTGTTTCTTCCCGTTTAATACTGTGCTTGAATGCGAACGGCCACCATTTTGAACAATTATTATAATTTCTTTCTAGCTTTTTACACCCATTTCTTAAAAAATAAATTAAGAATTTCTGGACTTGTGTAAACATTGCTTTCGCTATTGCTATGCATTTTAACTCTTCATAGCAATAGTGGAAAGGCATTTAACGGATAATTATTAACTGACAAGCACTAAACGAAGAAGAGTGATTTTGACGTTAAATCTTTGAGAACGTTTATTTTCCATGCCACACTGGATAAGTATCTATGACTTAGGTGCGCAATTTTTCAGAAAATCTAATTATCTCCTAAACTATTAATTTTAGGAATAGTACATGCGGGACATAAAAGATGTAGAAATGGACCCTGAAGACGACTAAGTAATCAAATATGGGGAGTGCCATTTGAAAAAATGGAGTTATGGTTCTTCAAAATTTCGAAGAGTTAACGTGCCAAAGTAAAGTAACCAGGCAATGTAGACAGCCGTTAGCGGCGCTAAAATATACTCCAACATATTGTTTAAGTATATTACGAATTTTAAGTTGATATCAGAAAAATCGAGTGTCGTCTGATTTTTTGAATAAATGTCTGCTAGAGCAATTTTTTCAGAAAAAAATCGAATAACTACAAGACGCACGAATCAAACTGCAAAAAGTGAAGATATTCATAAAGTTTATAAATAGATGAATCCAAATGTGTACAAACATACAGAGTGTACCATTAAAAATAATAAAGTAGATGGCGACTACCGGTATAACCGGATAATAATATTTTCATAACAAGAGAACATAATCGACTGTATATAATTCTAAATTTTAAAATTTATATTTTAACCAGAACGCCATAAACTTCTTATTAACGGTTTCGCTGAGACACCCTGTATACTTCTTTACATTTATTTATAGGACTAAATTATACATATTATTAGATATTCGGACAGATGTGGGAAATCTAAGCAGAATACAATTCAGTAATGTCTGCGAAAAAAGGAATTGGTATATTAATGAGAAGAACAACTACAGAATACAACAGCTATCCACTATATGTTCGCAAACAAGGAGATTCTCTATCATCGGCATAGTCCAATTATTTAGACAACAACTAATGTTAGTGCCAACAATAACTACAACAAAATGGATGTACATTTTACTGGATTTCGTTATATCATTAGTGTCACAAAATTCCAAGAAAGTCAATATTACTTGATTAATAAAGAGTAGACTAGAACTTTCCACGAATGATAGCAATTATTTTTGCTCTTAATCTTTATTTATGTAGTACTATCATAACTTCAATTGCTGCGCATAGTAAAATTCTACAAATTCAAAGTTTTCCTAATCCTTAATGTATCTTGAGAACCTTCAACCAATGATCATAAAACTGTGCTCAAATTAATCTTGCCTTCAGTATTTTCTCTTCAAATTTATATTAGCTTTAATGCATAAATAAGTGTTTTGACAGATACACATAGTTATTTCCGAATTTCTTAAAATCACAAACTATATTTCTGGAAACATACTCCTTAAGCTGAAATATTAAGTTACAGCTTTACTGCCACCAAAACTCTACAAACATATTACAATGTGACTTTTTATGTCGTTTGGGACAAATTAGAAGTTTACTGCTTCGACTAACTTTGTTTTGAGTCAATTCTTTCCTATGCTTCCGCAATATCATACCAATCTGCATTTGATGTTTGGTTTTTACAATAAACCGAAATATACTAAACCTCCAGCCAATTTATCAGTCTACCGAGTTTCTTTATTTACTTACTTAAGTTCTTTTTAAAACTCAAGAAATTATATAAATAATAGCTAAGTTTTAGTAGAATAAAATGATAGTTACAAAAATTATGAATTCTAATTAACTAAATTCGAAACAAAACCTTGTAAAATAGTCGGGAAAAACTGCAACTCAACGAAAGTGAAGTATATTTTATGAGCAAATGTTTAGGGAGTTGTATTTTATTCATCCCTAAAATTGAGTTAGATCCGTTCAAAACATCGGTTAACTGACAAATTATGCATCCGTGCAATTACATTGAATTATGAATTCACATAAATCGAAAATACTGCGGCTTAAAATCAACTTAAATACCTCTTGAAATATTTTGTTCTGCTTTTTCCACACTCACTAAGTCTTTCTCCCCACTTTCCACTTTTGCTAAACAAACAATGCAAAAATTTTAAATTTAGGTAGAAAGACAACACAGTATAAACTCTAATGTTAAAAGTCTGAGTACCGGAATATCGAACTTTTTCGCCGGTATTTTGAAAGTTTTTGAAAGGCAATCTCGCGAACGTTGTAATTATTCAACGCACAACACGATACGCCCGTACCCTAGGTTCGTCCGGACGCTAGCGACGCTTGCTTTCGACTGGCGCTTCTAAAGTTTTGGAGCCGGCATGCTTCTATGCTTCTACGTGTGATAAACGTCCTATACAAAAAAAATGCTGCTGTGTATACATACCTTGCAAAGAGTATATTTTGCGATGAGTACGCAGGTTGTTACTTACATGCGTAGATTTAGTATTCGACTGCCATTCTTTTTTATTAATGCACAACATTTGTGTACAATTCGGGGCAGGTTACAAATATTTTATGTTTTGGGGATATAAAGCATACGTTGCAAGAACTTATGCAAAACACAAAGGGTAAATAAAACCGAGGTTGTTCCAATAACATTTTCTTTCTTCTACGCAAAACTGGAACTATGCTAAATGTAAAGTTCTATAGCTATCCCCGCAAAACATTTTCTGTGTTTCTTTATCGTTAGTGGTAAACATTTTACGGGGTTACGTACAGTGTATTGAACATTGCCGTTGTAAACTAAACATGTATGGTAGGATGGCATAAAATTACTATATTTTTATTATGTTAATAGTAGTAGTGAATAGGACAATACCATAAAGAACAATAAAGGTCATTTGTGAGGATTAAATAGCAATGAACATACTACGTAAATTTATGCAAATATTCAAATTATTTCACCAAAACGGTCACATTTACTAATGCAGCTTTAATAGATAACAGAATATCATTATTGTGATTTATAGATGGAGTTACAGAGAATGTTCACCCATCGTGTCAACTGTTCGGAGACATTTTATACTCGATGTAACACCTTCCTTTCTATTTCATCAAATTTATTGTTGTGTCATTGTTGTGTGATATCCTAACAAACCATTAGTAAACTTAAAACTGTTTATATGATCTTAGTAATCATAAATGTTAAACAAGAGTATTTTCTAAGCTCAGGTCTAGGTCATGCGTAATATCTAGTAATATCTTATGTAAAGCCTAATGAGAGGATTACCTATAAATGACATCCAATCCAATATTCATTCAAATGTTTGCTTATATGTACTGTCTGTGTTGCGCGATGTCTCGTAAATACGTCTTATGGGCCACATTGTATTTGATTTTCAGTTTTATTAATTAATAATATTTCAATAAACGTTTTTAATACAGAGGGACATTTTCCGGCGTTCTTGCAGCAGATCATAGAGCTAGACCTTTATTGTAACTTCCGAGACATTTATTATAATATGTCAGCATTTACTACATTCAGGATAAACAAGTTTAGTAATAGCAGAAAAACCTAAATAATTCCGAAAATCTGCTTTGAATAAAGGATATTTGAAGTATATGGTTAGTATGCACTATCCTTTTCAAATTAAATGCGAATTTTTCAAGGGGAAATTTTAATTTAGTAAATAACGGCTTTGGCTGAAAGCGAATTTCATTTCTCTAAAAAAAGCACACCGCTTTGATAAACTTCTTCAGAGTAATTAAATTCGCTTTAAAGCAAAGCTGTTATTTACTAGATATACGTTCCCGCCGAAAAAATCGTATTCAATTTGAAAATGATGACGTTTGAACCGCAGAATTTGAGGTGAGGATTTCAACATCGGTATTTACAGAAAAATACGTCCAAATAGTAATGTTAGAAATGAAAGGTGTAAAAGAGATAACAATAGAATATTCTCCCGTTGAGGCAACGCGCAACCCAACATCACCACCATGTGATTACAAACTTTGCAAAAGATATATACTTTTGGTTCTTTTGTTATCTATAATGCTGCTTGAATTCTTCTAATGTGTTCTTAACATATTTAAAAGCACTAGCTGTTGGCGGGTCTTTACGATTTTCTTCTAAATTGCTGAAGATACAGCACCACTATAACTGAAGAGCTCATTGTCTGTTTGATGTAAAATGCATTCGCCAATAAACGGGTTTTGTTCACTGGAATGGCACATTTTCGGAGTGTTACACAAGTAGCTAAACTGTGGGCGTTCTAACGCAACCAGTCCTCGTGGACACCCTGTATAAGCTGTATTTTGACAGCTAAAACCTGTGTAAAACCACCAAATTGTCATAATTAGGACAGTTTGACAGGTTTTAGCTGTCAAAATACAGCTTATACAGGGTGTCCACGAGGACTGGTTGCGTTAGAACGCCCACAGTTTACCTACTTACACAGGCATAAGATGGGTCTGGATGTTGCTTTCTATACTGCTGTGTTCAATAATATAATAGGATATCCAAATAATATATTGAATATAAAACATTTGCTCAACGTTATTACAGCGCGTATTATAAAACAATTTATGAAAACTAGTAGGGATGCAAAACATAAGCCATTTAGCATTTTAGGATTAGTAACTGAGGAAAGAAGGAGGAGATCAGAACCAGCTCAATTAGAAAATTAAATATTAAAGAATCATTTACACATGTTTCCATAGAATTTTTGGAATTTTGAGCGATAACCATATTACTGCCTATGGATTAGTCAATACTTAAACGATGAGCAATTAAAAAACAATAGCCACAGTGGTCGTAGCCGGGTTTCACAAAATCTACAGATCTAGAGGGGTTTAATAGGATATACCATTACATCCTATTTAACAAAATTAAAGTGTAAATCGTTATATCACATAGACGCATTCTGACATAAAAAAGGCATTGTTATTATCTTGTTTGGAGGTTATATTTATAAGAAAAATTATACATGACAAGGTAGTATCTCATTTCTATGAATTTTGCAATGTTACCACCTTGAAATTCGAAGACACGTGCCGGTCGCTTCCGATTGCTCGCCATGCAGGTAACTATATTCCTTTCAGTAAATTGTATATTCAACTATCAGGTATAAGACTATTTGAACAAACTAGATCCAATCAAGTTTGAACATTTATAACGTGGTATTCTATTTGCTAATAGTGTACTATAATTTATGTTCTTTTAATTATGTTGTCTACGATGGTGATTTCAATAATTACACACCACTATAAATACACTTAAATGAATACACGTACAAAAACGGTTAACGACGAATACTTATAAATTCTAAAGTCGGCACATTAAAAATAACGGTAAATCATTGGGAATTCTGACGATCTAGGTTTTCTATTTGTATTTATACAGATATAATTTATGTGTGTACACTCCGCTTCATAAAAATTGTAACACGTAATTAATTCCCCAATACTAAAAGCACGCGTGTTGACTTTTTTCTTATAACTTATAAACAATATACATATATTACATATAATAATATAAATATAGTTCTTATAACTTATAACAAATATAACTTATATATTTGAATTTTCTAACTGTGACTTACTGCTTGCTCGAAGAAGTTTTTTTCTACCCGATTACAATTTCGTCGAATGCGGAATGTATAAATTTCCTCTGCTCTACTATGTCAACTTCGTTAGCAAGTAACTAGCCACCTTTAACTTTAATGTACAGTAAGATGCCAGGATCCATCATGATAGTCGTTGTTTGATTACTTCGCATTGTGCTACATTGCCGAAGCTTCTATTTAGCATCAAACAGCTCATCTCATATTGACCATATAATGATACAATTAGTTGAGTCAGTAAAAAGTTGAGGACACTTATCTGGAAACAAGATAGCTACCAGCATAATTAATGCATCCAGAACCACCTTTTGGTAGTGGATCTGACGAAGAGAGAGCACAACCAAATACCCTCGAACAGCTTCTACTCCTGATTTTATAGTAAAGTGTTTCAAAAAGTTAGTCATCTTAGAGTGCATTCCAATCTCACGTATAGATGGTTATCCCAGCAACCCAAAGCTACAAAAATTTTCGCGTGATAGTCCCGAATCAGTTATATAGACTGGTACAGCAGGCAAATCTAGGATATTGAAAACCATTGCTTGTGGCAAACCAAGTGTGTTCCTTTTCGTTGAATAATGAGTAATCTATTTCATTTTTATTGTCTACACCTCCTTTGCTTACATTATAGTATGTGATAACTTCTGGTAAGTGTTGACGGTCGATAGTTTTTCTTTTTTTTCACGTTTCCTAAACATTTAAAGATAGTTATCATAAAGCCCATTCATAAAGAGGGTGAAACGCACTTAATAGAAAATTACAGGCCTATATCACTAAGATCAGTTATAGCAAAAATTTTTGAAAGAGTGTTACTGTCAAGATTAGCAAATTTTGCCAGAAGCTGTAATTTACTCACTATTAGGCAAATATATCGAGGGACGCTCCACAACACGAGCAGTTTATATGGCGATGTGCGAAATAAACGAAGCAATTTCCAGCAAACAACTAGTAGCGGGAATATTCTTAGATTTATCAAAGGCATTTGATCGTATAGATCACTCAGTTCTTTTATCAAAGTTGGAAGTAATGAGTGTTAGAGGAAACATGAATAAATTACTACAGTCATATCTCATTAATCGACCACAATGTGTTGCAGCAGTTTGTGAAAACAAATTTATTCGTTCTGGATGGCTGAAAACACAGAGAGGTATACCGCAAGGGTCCATACTTGGGCCATTCCTCTTTCTAATGTACGTAAATGATCTGCCAAGTGTGACGCATCACATGTTCAACATGTTCGCGAATGACATATCAAGAATTATTACTGAAACTCAGGAGAAAAAAATGGAGGGAGAAATAGTTTCTACCTTGCGTACTATGAAGCAGTAGTTTGATGATAACAAATTAAATTAAATATACAAAAAACCAATGTAATGAGGTTCTCTCTTAGTAAAACAAATACAACTAAAATAATATATGAAGGCATCGAACTACTATACCACATACAAAGTTTTCAGGTTTGCAACTTGACAGTGCCTTAAATTGGAAAGAGCATGTAAATACACTCACTATGAAACTAGCTGGAATGGTATACGAATTACGTGTAATATTTTCTGAAGTACAGATGGAAGCAGTTCTTTCTGCGTATCATGCATACATTGGCTCAAGATTGTCATATGGCACGTTTTGGGGCAATTATGTGGATGTAAAAAGAATATTCGTTCTTCAAAAATCACGGGTGCGAGCCATCTTCAACCTGAAAAAGACAAAAACAAAACTTTCCTGTGTAAAGTAAGCTATTTTCCAAATAGGCGAAAAAGTATCAGTATAAATGCTAAGATAATAATAATAATTGTTATAGTAGACAGAAAACATCGCTATGATGCTAGCTAATTATGCCACGTTGGTTGGTAACAACCAGAAATTGAAATTGCAATTTAACTCCAAAACGGAGACTTTTTCAAAGATTGACGGCGAGAGAATACCCGAATAGAGTTAAAAGGAGGTACACCCAACTCCGTTAATATACTCCGCTATCTGTATATGAATTACTAAAAAACTTCGTGTACATTTGAAATGAACTAAAACAATCTTCAAGTACGAGTCGCATTTCGTACAAACTCCGATTAACAATTTTATTTGATACTCCCACAACTAGTTAGCATCTTTAATATTATTTGCTTTAAATAACAGTATTTATATAATTCACATTCAAATTAAAGTTGCATCATCTGTTAGGATGAACAGATACTGAACTATCTCTACTCTTCTAACTATTACAACAGAACAGCGATACTTCGAAGATATATTGCAAATACGCTGAGATAAATAATTACACCCACATTGCAGTATAGCGTGATACAGTCGTTAGCTCATTTTCTTCATATATTTCTTATAATTTATGTAAGTTTTCTGTAAAAGCTAGGAAACATATTTATCACTATTCAACTTGAAATGAGATAAAAATACCACTTGTAGCAAATATTTTTTAGAATCCAGTAAAAACCTCAGCACGTGTAACATTGATTTATTAATATCGGATTCAATAAATCATAAATATTTTCTCATACATGTCAAAATTATTCGAGTTATAATTTTTAGTTTTATGCAATTTTTGTTCACTTTATATCTAGTACCATTTAAAAGCCCCAGAAATTGCTGCTAGCTTTTCAACGGAATCTATATCTTTCATTAAATGTTATTATTAATTTTGTAACCATTTAATCGATTTTGCTCCTATATGTTGTGAGTGAACTCGTTACAGAGTTTAACCTCCACTAAATCAAATAAAAGACTGTTGTGTGAAATTGATTTGACTGTATTCCAAAGAGTTAACATACAAAGAAGTCGTTTTGAGCTATATGATGCATGGAAACTTTACCACAACAAATACATATTGTGTAAGAAGAGCAGACGGTAAACATAGGCAACAGTGAACATAAGTTAACAGTTAACAGTGTTTCTACAGGAGAAACACAAAACTATTCATTGCAAACAAGTAATGCTTCCGAACTTTGATTTTAATTGATTGCATTGACAAGGAGTTGATTTAACTCCATTCAAGTTACACGACCATCCTTTTGTGATGGACCTGCCCTATATTGATAGGTATATTGTAATAAGACGGTTTCTTTCCCAGTATTATTTTTGTGCAAATATGTGTTTTGAATATTGGGCACCACGGTATATGAACAAATCCCCGCGTGAACCCACAACAATGGACTGTACCAATACCGAAATAAAGAAATGATTCGCCTGACTAGGCAAAATTACAGCAATAGTGACTCAAGGTAATAAGGAGAATCTGTACTTACTTTACAACTTCTTATAAACTTTTCCTTCTTACGTTCCCAGGACGTGTGGAAAATGGAGGTTTTAAATATTTTAAAAAGAAATAATAATTCATTAGGCATAGACTTGTACACTAATAAATGAATGAAAATGCATAAAATGAAAGAATAACAGATATTTTAAATAAAACGAATAAATATACATATATACAATGTTAAAGAATACGGGCCAAAAGCTTAAAACTACATACAGCTTTATTGAATTAAAACAACTACGCGATTAAATGAAATAAAAACAACGAATTAACTATATTAAAAATTAAGGTTGCACGACGGCAAACTTTTTATAACAAACAACAGTTAATATATCTATTTTTTCGAGCTCATATCGTCACGTAACAATAATTATACTGACTATTTGGCCAAATACCTTTAAAACGTTTCTGGCATACGCTCGTAGATGCTGTTTCTTCCGCTAAAATGTTCGTTTCGTTTAGGCGCTTTGTATTAGTGCTCGGGCGTCTTCTTCTCTTGTAATTTCTTGGTACCAGTATTTTAATTTATCAGCTACGTGTTGGCCTTCATTCATTCATTTTCATTCATTCATTCAGTTAGTGTTGGACACCTGTAGTCCAGGTACTTGAGCTGGGTGCTCTTTGTACCATCCCTATTGGAGCCTTCATTTTCAGTTGAGAAGTTTACTGTCCTCTATAAAGTCCAGTAACCTGCCCACTGGAAACTTGAGTACCCTCGAAGGCTCCAGTAAATCCTTTCCGAAATGTTTCTGCCTGAGTACCTTCAATTCTTCACATGTGCAGATTACATGTAAACTTGTTTCCTCCTGTAACTCGCATCTCCTGCATCAGGGTTCGCTCACCCGACCCGTGTTGCACAGATGCTGGCTTAAAGGACAGTGTCCAGTTATCAACCCAATAATGGTCTTAACTTGTTTTTTACTGCGTCTAATTAGGCTTTCAGGGAACTTAACGTCCCCGTCTCCTATTAACGCTTTAATATGGAGTTGACCCTCAGTCGACCTCCATTTCCTTACTCTTTCCTTATCTAACCAAGACCCCGACCAAGACCAAATCGCCCTTCTAGTAGAATCCCTTGTGATTCCACATACGGGTTCTGGTCGTATTAAGTGTTTCCTAGAACCCTCCTTGGCTAGTTCATCGGCTATTATATTGCCTCTAATATCCTCATGTCCAGGCATCCAGATCAAAGATACCTTGTTGTCTTGTGCCAGTTTATTGAGGTGCTGTTTACAGTCTTTAACCAGTTTTGATCTGGTAAGAGGATTTATAACTGCCTGACTATCAGTCATTATGTTTATTTTCCTCTTCGTGCAACCTCCCCTTGCAGTCAGTTCTGCGCAGGCTGCAATAGCGAATACTTCTGCCTGGAAGACCGTTGCATGCTCTCCCAGGCTTAAGGATATCCTATGTCTTGGGCTCAGACCATAAATACCGGCACCTGTGCCCTTACTGGATTTGAATCCGTCCGTGAACCAGTTATCGGAGTCAACGAAGTCACCCCGTGGCTGGTCTCTGTTCGGTATTGAGATTTTCACCTTTTCAGTGAAAATAATTTCGGGTGCCTTACTGTCCGTTGGCATTTGCAGCAAAGGCTCGTCCAGTACCGTACCCGTAGTGTCAGTGTGCCCTGCTATCCCAATATTGGGGTACCACACTTTATTGGCTTTCAGTCTAAGGATCGCGGCCATAGCCTCCGCCTTTGCGTAAAGCTCCAGCGGAGGGAGGCCCACAATGGTCTCTAAAGATGCGGTTCCTGTGCTGTTAGTTGCTCCGCTGATTCCCAGCAGCGCCTGTCGCTGGACAGCGGTAAGCAGTCCCACTGCCGAGGACACTTCTGTCCTTCTCCACCAGACTACGCCTCCGTAGGTTATCGTCGGCCTCACTACAGTGTATAGCCAATGAATCACCTTCGGTTTCAATCCCCAGGTTTGACCAACAACTCTTCTGCAGCGCCAGAATAGTTGCGTCGCCCTGTTCGTTATGCTGACTACGTGATTCCTCCAGTTCAGTTTAGCATCAAGCGTAACGCCCAGATACTTTACTTCCTTGGTTAATTGCTCACCTTCTTTACCAAATAAAACACGGCTTTTTATACTGATAGTTTAAATATATATTAATTACAAGTTCACTAACTCTGCCCTAACTTGACAAATTTTAACACTAATTGCAAAGCGAACTATATTCATTTACGTGCTAGCGGGAAGTGCCCGTCCATTCGGAATCGGGTAGATCTTTTTTATCCCATGCTTCGCTATATTTCCATATAAGGCGATATTTTCACACTGGCGCGTATGGAACACAATAGAGGAGGCCCTGTTTATTCGTTTTCGGTTAAAGGCTAGTACATTTTAACTAGTAAGAATTTATAAAATTTTAACATAGCGAGAAAGTTATATAGGTATACTCACGGAATATATACAGTTAGATGTATTGAGTTTAGTAAAATGACATAGCATTTCTTAATATATATAATAAGTACTTGTCTTCCTTATTACGTTACGCGTCCCGTTACACTTTCCAGAAGCCTGCATCTCAGGAGTTAAATATTTTACCCTTAAACAGAGTTAACTGTATGTTATTTGGTATAGTAAACAAAACCTTAAGATTACATTTTTTAGTGTCCTAAATGGAGAAAATGTCATTCACATATCTTTACCAAAATCTCAGAAAACATTAGTCTTCATACTCTAAGTCCTTTTCAAAACAGTTCACAATAAGATTAGCTAAGATATGTAGCAATAAGTTACTTAGTCCATCTAATTGTTCATAAAAGGTTGAAAAAAAAATGGAGAAAGATATTCTGGTTTTCGTAGGTGTCAGTCAGATCTCTTAGTTGAATAAAAGGGATTTTTTGGGTGGAATAGTGTTTCTTAATCTTGCTTTATTCTGTTTGTTCTTCACTGGATCTCTTGGTGCAGAAGTAGAACACTAAACACTTTAACCCAAAGAACACCAAACAAGTTTTAACTAAAACACCGACGCGTTTCAACAGCAATGCTGTCATTATCAATGCGATAATAAAACTAAATTAAAATAAAATCTACAAAAACAGGTAACCTAAATGTTATGCACGGTCAATCCGATACGCATCATTAATTTCCTATTAACGAAAACAATGACGAATGCGGTATAGGTCCATTGTCACATTTCATTGCACATGACTTATTTTTATATATTTCTAAACTTTCGAAAACATTTAGAAACTTACAATTGTTTATTTGTCTAATTAATTTAACATTCGTATGATCGATGTTGTGATCTGTTTCAAAAATGTGTTGGGCAACGCTCGATTTCTCAATTCTATTAAATCTAAGATTAGCGATATGCTCTTTGAATCTAGTTGAAATTGCTCTCCTGGTTTGCCCAATATATTTTTGATTACAATCTTTACAATTGATTTCGTAATTACCTCACTTTTCTAGAGGTTGTATTTTATCTTTAGGGTTACCGATGAGACTTATTAAACTAGTCCCAGAACTGTAAACTATTCTGAGATCTAGCTCTTTGAAGATTTTACTCAAACCTTTAGTGATAAAGGGAGCGTAAGGGAGGGTTACAACGGGTGAAGCTTTAACATCTTCTCGAAAAGTCGTAGATTCTTTCACCGTTTTCTTATAATTAAACTTCCTAATTAACTTGTAGATATGCTGAGGCTGGAAACCATTACACTTGGACGCATCTTTTATAATTTTAAGCTCTTTCTCCTACCTCGCCTTGTTCAAGGGAAAAGTGAGAAATTTGTGGACCAAAAAATTCAGGCTTGCCATTTTGTGTTGAACACAATGATGGGAATCTGAAGGAATGGAGCGAAGTGTACTGGTTTCCTTACTATACACGTCAAACTCTAATCTATTGTTATTTCTAATTACTAAAGTATCTAGAAAGGGTAGCTGACCGTTTTCTTATCTTTCACAAGTGAACTTTATGGTTTCGAACCGATTATTTAATCTATTGAGAAAATCGTCAATATGCGTATCGGAATAACAATAGATTATACTAACCGCTTGGTAGTCTATATTGGACTAACCGAAACGTTTTCACACGTTACCAACTTTGTGTAATATGTATGTACTTCATGTATTTGTCCTGAAATCAAGTATACAGGGTCCGGCAACGAAGCGGGGACGGAAGATTACACGCTTATTTGAAAGTTTGTCAAATATTTAGTCGTCGGATATTCTTCCGCGCCATCAAGTGCACGTTTTAAAAATATTTTCTTTTTTAAAGGGTGTTCCAGATGGAAATGCCAGACTAAAGTTCCTTTTTTTTAATGGAACAGCCTGTATATTAATAGAGAAAATGATCCGCGCCTGAAAGCTGGTTACAACGATATAATGTTGTATAGGTTTTAAGTTGATAGTTTCTGTGTAAAGAATTATTTTACTTGATGAATTGATACCTTTCAGTAGGCTATTCTGCATAGGAAAAACAAAAGATTCGAAACCAACAGAGTAGAATATTTTTTACTAGTATGGACTGTCGTTACTATGTGAAATAAATTCTGCAACTGCTCGCTTTATACAGGGTGTTCACAATTTTGCAAAATCGAAGAAATCTCGAAATTTTTAAATGGAACACCCTGTATATTTTCAGCTCATTGGAAAGCCCTTTTACTACACTTTCTATTAATACCTCATTTGATGCACCTAGGATAGATCATTTTCTAATTATTTCTTTTTAGTTGAATTAATGAGAAATGCTTGTATTTTTAGTAGCTAATTTGCACTTCAAACTTACTGCAAGATTGGATATTCAACAAATAATCCATAAATGGTCTATAACAAGAAGAAACTCCATTTAGTATGAGAAACAATTGATTTCACTTAGCGGTGAAAGCAAACATTAAATTAATACAAAGTAATATAGCATTTTCTATAGATTCACTGCTGATCAAGTTATCTGGTGTTTTAAGCTTGTATACCTAATAGCCAAGTTGTAAAAAATTTCGTATTGTGTTATACAGTATTTCGTTGTTTACACAGAAATTATCAACTTTAGGCCTATACAACATTATATCGTTGTAACCAGCTTTTAGGCGCGGATCATTTTCTCTATTAATATACAGGGTGTTCCATTTAAAAAAATGGAACTTTAGTCTGGCATTTCTATCTGGAACACCCTGTATAAAATATTTTTAAAACGTGCACTTGATGGTGCGGAAGAATATCCGATGACTTTGACAAACTTTCAAATAAGCGTGTAATCTTCCGTCCCCGCTTCGTTGGCGGACCCTGTATATGTACATAAGTGCGAGGTATCCGTTGTAAAATTGGCTACCTTAGACCTTATACATGTCGTTATAATCAACCGAAATAATAATAAGGTAATTCGTTCTAGCGACATGTAAGGGTGATATTTGCTCTGGTATGTACCAAATCGACGGCTGAACCAATGCGCGGTATTCTCAATGTAAATTTAGACTGTTTGTCCGCAAATATAGTCCCTAATTAAAACAAACGAGAATCTGAATCGAAACAAGCAAATAGAATATAATTTACAGTAGGATTCTTCATAATAAATTTGCATGCAGACATATGTATGTACTTACAATATGTAGATACACATTACTATCGTGGATAATAATTTTATACCGAATAGAACTATTAGACCAACTACGTATGATTGATTACATATCGTAAAATTAGTTACATTATATAACTTCAGAATTATAAAACTAAATTTGTTAGATTAGAATCTATTGCTGTAAAATACGCGCCTAGTGAATAATAATAATAATAATAATGATAATATAATTGATGGTGAATTAATTCCTCGGGTATGCGGTCAAAAGAAAGAGAGGTCAAACTATTGACTTATTTATTAATTTCTCAATATTTCGCAGAATATTCCTGCTTCATCAGGAGAACTACAACGTTAAAAAACAACAGTGAATTATCAAAATAGAATAACAAACAATTGCAATTCGCAGAATATTTTAAATTTTTCCGTTTGATTTTTCTTGTAGTTAATGTATTGCTAGTTATTACATACCGTTGCCGTTTTAACTTACACTTTGTATTAAGTAAGTACAATTGTTTGTTATTCTATTTTGATAATTCACTGTTGTTTTTTAACGTTGTAGTTCTCCTGATGAAGCAGGAATATTCTGCGAAATATTGAGAAATTAATAAATAAGTCAATAGTTTGAACTCTCTTTCTTTTGACCGCTTACCCGAGGAATTAATTCACCATCAATTATATTATCTTTATATTAAACGGTCGAGTACTTCTTTCAATTGTAATAATAATAATATTTATTCTACTTCCAGTACACCTGTGTAAAATAAAACATAGTATACAATATATCCTACAGATAGAATAAATATAGTAATGTTAAAGGTGTCTCAATAAAAGTGATGCAAATGTACAGTATAACCCACGTTTCCATGGTCATTGAACGATCACCCAAATTTTGTAACATTTTCGCCTAGCAGAAAAATAGCAATAAAAACTAAGATAATTCGCATATTATATAGGTACTTTATTATTATAGCATCACGAGTATACAATATGCAATATATTTATTGTGGTATTGAGCAAATAATTTTGAAGAGTATATACTAGAGCAAAGTTTTCACAATATATTTTACTCGATAGAGTTTATCAACTACTCTATATTTTATGTAATGTGTTTTTGCCCTACATTATTTTCAGCCACGCACTCTGTGTTTTTGCTATTTCTTGTTACTGCTACTGTCACCTATCAGTCGGTCTTTATTAAAGTTATCACTTTCTTTCTAACATTAAATCTGCTAAAGCTGTAGCTCTATTTATTAACATGACTTTCTAAATATTATATAAAAGATTCAATTCATGATTCAATTATTATTATTGTTTTTAAATTGCACAGTGCGCCGCACTCGTGATGTGGTGCGGAGCTCGGACGTCCGGAGGGCGCAGGTTCCCTCTTTTGTTTGTTTTTGTTGTTTCTATTATTTTAAATGTTATATAACCATGGCAAACATATACATAAATATACAAAGGTGTGATTAGGGTGTTGAAATGGTGTGTTGTGGTAAGTGATACCGGGCGATAAATCGGTTACGGAATCCGCACCGCTCGTGAATGCGTGGCGTCCACGGAATCCTTCCACCTCCAAAAGCTTGGATAGACGAGAGTATTGAGACAGCCCTATAGTGTAGGGTGGCTGGTCTCATGTAATTGAAAAACCCAAAAATAACATTTTTGCGCATATTGCTAGTGATTTTACTTTGCAGTTCTCGATTTGTAGACTTCGTATATGATCCAAGAACGTGTGATCAACGCCTTTTTGGACTCCGATTATTATTAGCGGGACAAAGGTGATTTTATATATGTGTATTTTTCTTTTTTTTTCAGCTCTTTATGAACGATTAATTTCGGCGGGGCAGGAGATCGCAATAAAAAGCTTCTTGTTTGGAATCTGTACAACCATCATGCCCAGTTTATTTGCAGAGATTTCAACCATGGTCCGAAAGGAGAAATTCTAAAATATTTTTGTCGCAACATTGAATATAACACTCGGACTGTCGTCGTGTGCGTATGGTGGAATGGGTTTGACATCGAATTAATACATATATCTTAAAACAAACTATAGGACTTTAAGGACTGCGTTATCTGTTGAAATATAAAGGTTAGGAGCGTAAGCAAACAGGCAAACAATAGGTGCATAAGTATCTCGATATCCTTTCGCCATGCTCTATAGCGGGCGTCGACGTCCGTCGTGCAGAGCACGTGTTTCCTGTATGCAAAACTGGAATACACCCCTCCTGGTAACTAATAATGAACCCCTATATCTCAGAGTATAGTAAAGATGATGAATGGAAGCTAAACGTAAGACTCCACGATAACTTGCTGTAGCTGATCTATATTTTTATAGAATAGACAGATGTATGTTTTTACCGGATATTTATCTAAGGTATACATTTGAATTTTGTGCTTAATTTGTAGCCTAAGACCCTTTGTTGATGAAATTAAGAAGTTGGTCAAGAAACTATAAGTGCTAGCGGCCTCTTCTGCAGTTTTAAACAGGAATGAAGCAGTTAGCTCGTGTTTCCGTACTAGTGACAAGACATTGTTGGGTGTGCTAGATTTTATGACCAACACCTACAACAATTCTATTGTGCAAGTTTGTGGCACTTACAAACCTTCGTCTTCCTAAGTTTCTCGGAAGATATAATCGTTGTGTTGATATCGCGGGGTGATGGCTAGAGTTTCTGTTAATATCGTTCCTCATCCTGTTTCCCATTATAGATAAAGTCAAGCAGTTTGTGGTTTTGCAGTCTGTTAATTTCTCTCTACGGTACACCAAAATATTCATAATTTTCGTAGGAGTTTAAATGTCTAATCGCAGAGCCATCTATTGTTTCCAGCTCGGTATCGTCCTCATATGTTTTACCTCTCTTCAGGTGGAGTACTGCACATTTTTTGAAAATGTGTCTACTATATTAATTCCTTCGTGCAAGTTTTTTCATTTGCAGCGTATAGTTTTAGGTCGTCCAAATAGGACAGATAGATAACAGTGGCAAGACAGTGTAGCAGAACAGAATAGGACTTAATTATCTCCATGGTAGATTCCTCTCGAGTATGTTGCCGGTTATGTAGTGAGAGCGGTGTTTCCTGCTACCAACAATATCCTGGTTTTCCAATTTAGCATCAACTTTTTTTTTAAGTATTAGTCTCTAACAATGTGAGTATAAGCTGGTGTGACGATAAATATGTGTGAGGGATAATGTGTTTTGCTACTCCCAACTATCCCTGTAGTCCCTTTGAATTGAGACAAATAATGGACACCTTTTTCTATCGTGTCTAGAACACATTAAGAGATGATATGAACATACTCTGCCATGCCACCGTCATAGATTTTTCTTCCAAATTCCCTATGGTGTTTTATGGTAAATCTGTGGTGTTAGAATCTCGTCGTTAGGCTGAGATCTCTTGCCACGGAAGGCTTTGATTCTACTTCCACTGGGATTACCATCATGTTCAGTTCCAATTTGGGCGTCGAATTTGCTCCAACACTTCGTCGCTTACAATGGGCGGGAGTGAAGGTCTCGGGTTTTTAAAAGCCTCTTCTGCGACTGGGAAGGGAAGAGGTCGCTTGATTGTTCCCTATTCGGTTCTAACATAAACGCCCCTACCCAATTATTATTATGATAATTATCATTATTATATATTGAGGTTATTTCTATGCACACTACCATATTTTTTGGAAATTGCACTCTAATCTGAAACTAATTTCAAGTTTTCTTAGTTGTAATACATCCCAACTGTTGTACATGAGCCAACGTTTATTGTTTTGTTTCTTAGTAAATGTCTTACGGAGTAGATTAAAGGTGTGATGTCTCTGTAAAATCACATAAACTGTCATGTGGAGCGTACTTTCAACTTATATGCCAATTACTTTCTAACATTATCTCGTACAGTTTAAAGGCCATTCTTATACGGGGATTCCCCTGTAACTTTTCATATTTAGAACTGAGATACGTTTAAGGAAAACCTTTCATTAAGCTCTTAGAGTGAGCATAGGGAATGAGGGAGTAATTATACTAATTGTAAGCTACAGATATACGTTAAAAACAAACCGACAACATAAATTTGAATTGTGCTAAATTTGGAAGTAGATACTATTTTTTGTTGTATTATGTTTGGTAAATTGTATAGTATGGTACAGTGTTGGCTATTGAATACACTCATAAACATCTTAAAACTTTTCGTTTTCACTTTCACTTTTATTCGAAATTACTCCGAGAACTATATTATTACACAATAGAAAAAATCCTGCTCTATTATAGTATAATTGGACATTATAGAGGATGTAGATATTATTTATCAGATACAGTGCAGCAGGTCTAATTTTTTAAACCGGTAGCAGTAACTGGTAATTATAAAATACAATATATCATGTGCAGAACAATATTTTTTTCAGGATTCTAGATGATAAATTAAAATTCATTTCAGCCCTTAACATTTTTTAACCAATTAAATATTTATAGCTTCTCTGTCAGTAGTAGTGCACGAAACTTTATAGAAACGTCAACAGTTGAAATTTGTTTCCGAGATTTATCAAACATTCTCGTGACGTGTCTTTCAGCATGATAAATTCCCAAAACAGACTACAAACAAATGACCTGCTATGAAGAGGTGTCAATTTCTACGAAACGTTTACAAAAACAACGAAAGCAGCTAACGTTTGTACTAAATAATAATTGAAACATCATAGTAGCATTGTATTGCAAAAATTACTACTTGAACCTAACACTTAAGTGTATTTAAATTGTGCTATAAAATTAACATGGTTAATACTTGTGTACCGTAGTGTATACACAGATCATCAGGAAAGTTAGAGCAGCTTCGAATAATGTTTTGACTGAAATTATTTAATATAATGACATGAACTATTTCGTATTGGATTTAACACGTTATGTAATTATTATAATAAAATGTCATTTCCTGTTAAAGCGAGCCTGTTAAAGATTATATCTTTTTTATACATATGTACAGATTCAGGTATAAACTAGTTTCATGTATCTATAGCGAATAATAATTTTTCAAAATATGCGTTTGTTATAATTTATGTACTTGTTATTATTAATTGAATTAATATTTAATATCATATAATTACATTATGAAATCGGGTAATTATTACACTAACAATAAGTTTCGCATGTAATTTACACTTCGTACATTATTATACCTGTTATGAAGATCTTATAACAGCTTACCGAATACATATTACATATGGGTTTTACGCTTACTAGACAAACTTCATTCAATAGATTATTCATGAAATAATTGTGTTACCGATAAGTTTATGGCGTATCTAACGGTATAGTGGAGTGGTAAACGTTGTGTCTCGCCAGATCGTTAAGTAATTTTTGATTGCCAATATATTTGGATTTTATGTTCCGTTAAATGCATATCTGAATGGCGCCGCCAATGCTTTTCCGCATTTTCAACTTTATAATGACCGTGCTAGTTTCATACTATTGTGTTTGATTTGATGTAAAAGCAGAACGATGCAACGAAATTAATAGTTTTACTCGAATGATTAACACTAAAGTTAGTGCTCAATTGGAAAACAGCAATGTAATAAATAAAATAGCAAAAATAAAAGATGTAGTTATTAAAAACTTCACCGATGTCGTTGCAATGTACACATGGCTTCAATAATAATCAAGTACCCATAGTGTCTGGAGTTTTTTAGATGCCTGTAGTTCAAAGATCAGCAGTTGTACTCTGATGTTTGTTTGGATAGGACAAGAGTGTGGTTCCAAATCTAAAGTTCCGACAAAAATTAAAATTTTATGAGTGAGTTCTCAGTCTACTTGGAAAGGTTAATTTTGTTTTGGCACTGAATAATAATCAAACAATATAAAAATATCTCCGTTAGGAAAATAGTGATCATCGACCAAAAAATGATTATTAAAATAAGATAATAATATAATATATATAATAATAAGATAAATAATAAGATATTACTTGCTTTATAGTTACATCTTATCTTGTTCTCCCAAGTTGATTCAGACTAGATGTAGAGTATTGAGATACTTTACATTACTAAATAATCTAGTATGTACATGTTATTAAAGGCTTTCATAGTCCCAGTTTCTACTATGAGTGCTTTTAGATTTTAGCCGCAAACGAAAACCTGGTGGATCACCCGTCAGAAGATTTTTGTCTCTGGCGTGATTGATATATTGAGTTACTTCTGGCATGCCCTGTCCCCCTTTTAGAATAAAGTAATATTGAAACTCATGTTCTGTTCCATACACCCTTTTACATGCCCAAAAGTATTTCATTTTAGTACGGAAAAACATTTGTGGGGTGTTAAGCATAGCCCTTCGTTAGAATAATTTTAGCATATGTCTCCAAGATAATAGTAAATGCAATATAAGTGGGAGAATGTCGTCAGGGTTGGGCCACTTTTTAACTTTGCTCTGTATCTTTTGTTTGTATTCGAATATGTTCAATGTTAAAGTCTTATTTGAAAGTTTGGATAGTTATAATAAACTTTTTGTTAGGGCTAATTATTGCGCTTTATAAAAGAACTAAACTATGACTAAAGGAAAAAAAAACAAGTATGGAACAATGAACAAGTATGAAGTTTTTTATTGTTTTTCAATCAACTGTACATAATTGCGATGAAAAATCTTGATAGAAACGTCAATCAGAATCGCAATTTTGGCTTCATCCATATTCCAAATATCTACCCAAAACTGCATCTAAATTGCGAAAAAAAGCATCTTCACATTCTCTTTGGAAAACGATTTCACACGATGCAAAGTCGTCTGCTCTGGAGTGCGCAACTAAAGTTCCTCGTGATGTCGCATGAACCCGTAATACCAATCACGTCCACTCATTTTGTCTTCATCCCACTTCGACGGATACGGAACTCCTATTTTTTTTGCAAATTGGTTGCCAACTGTCTCAATTTCGTGATATTGAGACCGTAGTAGTGGTCGCTGCATTTTTGGCGTAGCTGACGAGCGCCTTTTCTTGTTCAGTGGAAAAGTCATAGAAACAATAGCAAATGAATAATTCGTTTTCATAGAATTTCTTATCGTGTTACATTTACATGGTTCACGGCACACACAGCGTATGAACCGATTTGTTGGCTGGTTTCCTGCAAATTTGGGTCGGATACGGTAGAAAGATCGCTCTATTTGTTCGACACTTTTTCTATATATCGCGTCAGAGTTGAGTGTGGCACACTATATCTCCCTGCCGCAGCTCTTACTGATTCGTTTTCCAACATTACAGACTTGATAGCCCGGCAAACATCCTCAACATTAAAATTGCCCCTTTTAGATGTTCGCTTATTGCGAGAAGCTCTGAAAACAAGCAATGTTAAATTAAAAAAAAATTATATTATTTATCATATACGAACGATTATTTATTTATTGTTTAGTGGTAAAGCATTACTTTTATTACGACAATGAATTATTTTAATGTTCTACGGTGGGAAAAACTGGCAACAGACTTTTATTTTACTGACCGGAACAAAAAATGACGTGGCTCAACCCTGACTACACGAGTGGTCCAACCTAGACGACAAGCGTGTTTTTCAATCGCTAAACACTACAGGCGAATGGGTTAGGGAATAACATTTTTCCTTTGGAACCGTGTTAATGGTTAACCCCATAATAGAAATATATACTTACTTTGACAGTTACATCGTTTTTGTCCAAGTGTTGAGTCGTGTTTGCCGGTTATTACAAAACTTTTCGTTCTACCGAAAACAAGACGAACGCACAAAACAATCCCCGGACAAGCAATGCTCTGAAAAGTTTACTGTCATTGAGAATAATAATTCCACGCAATAACACCGATGGCAGCACGTGTTATATACGAGAAATAGCAATGGCCCAATCTAGACAGTGGCCCAACCCTAACCACATTTCTCTAGATAAAACCTTATATTGTAAAATACACCGAAATATTTTAAAATGTTAATTGCATAACCAAATATAGGATTTAAAATAGCATCTGGTACATGCAACATTTATTTAAAACAAATAAGTTTCTAACAAAATATTGTAGTTGTAATATACGAGTACTTATACCTACCTAGTGTAGTGGTGTCGTTCATGTATGGGAAATAATCAAAATTACATCATCTATAAATTAGACTGGAAAGACTGTAATTTTTTTAATGTGTGGTAGGTGGTTACCTGCAGTGACTTCTTACGCTGTATCGCTTTTTAACCATCATGCAACTCTGGGGGTGTAGTTTTTGTGTTTGCATAATTTTGTTGAAATGGCTTTGTGATTGCTTTTTATAATGCCGCGCTATTAATAACTTTGCTTACAACAGCGAATGGTAGGTCGATCGGGTTCCAATTCTCCGAGAAAAATGTCACCGTTGTTCCGGGAAATTTAAACCCGGCTATCGTTCCCCCACAACGATAGTCTGCCGCCTATCCACTACGGCTATTGACCCGTAAATTACACCGTGCGCCATTAGTGTGTCGGCGGAGTTTGGCTTGAAAACTAACAAAGGCAGGAAAGTAAACTTTCTATGCGTATGTAGTATGCCACGGCGCTTATTGCAAAATTATTTACAAATATACAGGGCTCTTCAGTTTTTTTAAATTTAAATCGATTGCTATATGTTTTAATAATTATTTTGATAACCACCTAAATTACCTTTGCAATGATATACAGTTGTGAACTTTTGACAACTAGTTTAGCTCATATTAGATTTTTTGCCAAAAGTTTTACAGTTGCTTCGAAAATGCGGTAAATAAGTATCGCTTTGAAGGTAATTTTACAGGAAATTTCACGACAATATTGAAAAATATTGGTTCTATTAAAAGAAAATAAGAAAGAAGGTTTGAATTTCGCTAGTTGTGACACGACCATCTAGAAACATATAAAGTGTTAGTTCCCAAATTGATATCCAAAGAATAACTGCACACTTTGCTACCCACCTTCAGCATACGTCTTAAAATTTCAGATGCTGCCACTGTAAAATTTTTGAAAGAAATTGCAATTTGAGCTAAACTAGTTGTCACAAGTGCAGATAATTACATATCATTGCAAAGGTAATTTAGGTAGCAATCGAAATAATTATCAAAAAATGTAGTAGTCCATTTAAATTAAAAAAATTAAAAGAGGTTGTAGGAATTTGTAACACCCTGTATATTTCTAAATAATTTTACAATAAGCGCTGTGACATACTATATACGCATAGAAAGTTTCACTTTCCAAGATTCAAACCATACTCCACCGATACACTAATGGCGCACCCGGTATGTTAGTCAAACTAAACAATATTTAAATAAGCGCTTTTGTAACTACCATGTAAACGTTACCCTGTATCCCAACGATGTCTTTATTTTTAAATATTATTATTGATAGCCATGGCTATATGTTTTAATATTATTTGATGCATATTAAAAAATGTCTTACATTGACGTAGTAATTTTTTTTTTGAGTTGTGTTGATTTTTCTGTTGTAACCTGCAAGTAGAAATATGTATGTATATGAGGCATTAAAAAGTAAATTAAAATAATACTGCGCCTACTAAGAATGGAATATTGTTTTAAATTTGTCAGTTTTCCAGTAGTTTTGCCATGGTTATATGCCGATGTATTTTTGGGCCATACGCATTTTGATGTCTAATCTTCGAAGAATAATAATACGAAGTCTTAAAATTTATGCCTTTATGCGAAATAAGCCGTATAAAATTTATAAATCTAACTAAATTAGTTCACTAAACGAAACCTTCTGTACATTATGTACGAGGGTTGAGGCATAAGTCATGCAACTATTTTTTTTCTTGCAGATATGTGAACGGATCACAAACGTATATGTGTCGTGTGGAAGTTCTGCAGGCATAGTGTGTATGCAGAACAACAGATGGCTTTTGTCCTTTCGTTTGTATATGTCACATGTTTCAACCGGACTGGTATTTTCAAACAAAAATAGTTGCCATGACTTTTGCCCCAACCCTCGTATATTATGTGTATGTATAAGCATGCATTTTACAAACCATAGCTCCTTAGGCCGTATGCACTTTTTGGATAGCTATTTTACCGAAGCATATTAGCCATTTTTTAAATAAATTGCTAAGGTAAGTACTATGATCGTAGTCTGTTGGTTGAAAAAACTCATACTGTCAACAAAGCAAGATAAAATCCACCTGCATCAGTTCAAAACTTATAAAAGATACCTTCACTTAACATATTACTATATGCTAGATCTAACTAAACATTACTGTGTGCACACGTATTTTATTCGGTCGCACTTTAGTTTGATAGAGTATCAACTTTTTATTCGTGTATATTGTTAAGCATTTAGCCCAAATTAATTGGGTACAGATTCTTTATAACAAATTGTTCAAAATGGACAAGAAGACTGACATAGTGTATCCACTTACATACTTTTCATGTTTTTGTAACAATATATAATCGAACATCGTTATGTGCCATTATTATTTATTGCTGGCATCAACCGACCGTCCATTAATTGTAACCCAAAAGCGTTGTAAACCGTTGATAAGTGTAAATAATTACCAAACGATTTAATGCTACACCGCGGTCGATATTTCGAAAGGATTTCATCACTCGACAAACCACAATCTTGTATTCCATGGCTCGTTTACTAATATATCGTAATCCACGTTTCGTGACTATTAATATGTCCTTTGGAGCGGTGTAGAATTAAAACTTACACAAGTAGGGTTTAGCCAAACGTGCTGATTCAAACATTCTATAAGATACAAGAAGTACAACATGTAGCGATAACTAAATTTCTATGATGGATATATGGCACTGTAGAGTAAAACAAATATATTCAAATTAATTAAGGGGTATATATTTTAATTCTGTGTTCATAGTAGATTTAAAACCTTTTTAGTGCATCACATATTTAACAAAATTTGAGTTGTAAGAAGCATAAAATGTGCTTTCACAAACAACCTGCATGTCTGCTACTTTCCCAGCGAGCACTAGTTTACTGTCTCCAGTATTTGAACGTCTACTCCCGAATATAGATGTACAACATAAATGGGAAAAAATGTGAAATAAACAATCACAGATATATGAGATGTAGTAAGAATAGAATAACAATTTGATGAATCTAGTTTCAAGCAGTTAAGTTGAGGTATTCCTTTGATTTACTTAATCCTTAAGCTAGTGATCAAGACAGTGTGTGCACATCTAGACATGTTAAACAAAAAAGCATTGGAAAGGAATAAGTTACATATGTTTTATATGGCCGTCATCCTGATCTAATCATGGCCGGGATCACTGTTACTCGATTCTCGATTCGAAACCGCCATTTCTTAAAATTTACGATTTATCGACTCGTCTCGATTTGAAATACTCGATGACCAAAAAGGTGTCGAGTAAATATGGTGAATACTTTCGTCTTTGTCTGATACATATTGTCACCCTTATCTCGCGTCATTTTATGTAACTTCTAGTTCTACCGAAATCTTGTCGTTTATAGAGGTTAGCGCACACTTTATATAAATAAAAATATTATATTTCTTTTTCTTTTAAATCGCAAACTGCAATAAAGGCGTAGGTATTATTATTATCATAATCGTGATTCCTATTATTTTAAAATTATAGTCAGTTACAATAAACATGTTACCTGTGATTAGAGGACGTATAATTAATAGAGACAGACAAAACTCAAATCTGAGGCTTCAGAAAGAAAGAGATTTTTTACGGCGAAGGCAGGATCGTTATCTGTTACCAGACATTAGATTTATAGAATTGTTTCGTCTCAATAAAGAATTAGTCACAAATCTAGTAGAGATGATATGACCTTATGTAAATGATAGGCGAAAAATATTTGACATTTCCGTAGAACAAATGACTCTATGCTCACTAAGATTCTATGCCACGGAGTCATACCAACGTTTAGTTTAGCATTACTTCCCAATGTTTCTCGTTAGGTTTCGAAGACATAGTTACAGATTATCAGGAGATAATTATAACTATCGCAATCAAGGAAAAAAAACTCGGTATGATAGGATAGGTGGTATTTTGACAGTACACTACCTGATTATCAGTGGTAACAACCTACAGAAAATTAAATTTACTACTCATGTCCGAAGATATCCGAAGTTTTAGTCGTTCGCAAACCGTGATCAAATTCTCGGTTTCGAAGGAGTCGAGTATCGAAATATACGAGCTCAGCGAATCGAGTAACCGTGATCCCGACCCATTAGTCCCTTGGAACGGTTTTTTCATAACTTTTTTGTTTGAGTTTTTGCATTGATATTTTTCAGGTCATTTTGTATAAGTTTGGATATCTGCCGTTAAATACTCGACATGTACTATTCACAATTGTACTATATTCTCCATGAATGAAAAATGAATCTAAAATATTGTTTATTTTCTGTAATGTGTTTGATTTGCTATTTTGCTTGACAGATATAAACTATGTGTATTTTTAGTACAAATACAATATCCATTATTTTGACATTCAAGGATTACTAATGAATGACACAGAATTATTAAGTGTATTTAAAAATTCAATAATATATAGGATGTTCCCTTAAAAAAAACTGACTGTTATCGATGTGAACTTAATTCAAATGAAAGTTAATTTTGGATCGTCCTGTAGACATAGACATAATTTTCGAGGCGTAGATTTTATGCACTGTATTTCAGCTAGTAACATGTCAAATAGTCTTCATCTGCAATGGTTTCCGAAATACAGAGTTTTTAACATTTAAAAGTATTGCAGTTGGCCGTATTTAAAAAAATGAATAAGTCAAAAACAATTGATTATGGGTGTAAGTTACGTTAGTTAAATTTTGATGTAGAATTGCATTTGAAATCTAAAAACCCATAAAAGGTATACTATGCTATTTAAATTAAGAAAGTTGACGTGAACTTCCAGTAAACCGGAAGTGATACAAAAGCGTAAATAACTGTGCCAATAAGACCGGATGAAACTATCGCTACCTAGAAGTTTTCAGAATTGTAGGATTTCAGAAACATCGAAAAGTTTTAACGAACCAGTTCCGTGATTAACCCTGTATATTGCTACACATGTCAATGACAGAGACAAGTTACAGGCAAGTTACTGTTATATTTCCTATATCTAGACTAAACCGTTTCTGAGATATTTAGCAAGTGACCATTATCTAGTAAAAGTTGGTTTATATCAACCTAGCTTTGACATGATAACGTTATTTATCTCAGTGACATTATTTTTCTCTCCGTTATACAATCAGATATCGTTATTCGTGGTCATTTCACTATTTGTTAATTATTTAAAGTGAAAATTTACCTTAAACAAGAGAGGATTGATGTGAATTTGGTAATTGGAGAATGTGAAGAAAATAGTTTATTAGCACCGATAGTCTATACTCAAAAATATCCAGATAGACATCATCCAAACACGCATTTCTTTGTGAGTTTGCTGCAAACGTTTAGGAGAAATGGAAGTGCGCTCTATAAACACCAAGTCTGGCAAAATCTATTACCATAATAGAAAGAAAATAAATTTGATGTTACTGAACCTATTATCGAAGATTCTATACCCCTCAGCGTATAGAAAATAATAATAATAATATGACTTTATTGTACCTCATATACATAGTTGAAAAAGAAACAAAAAATTAAACAGTGATAATTATAGTACAATCTATAGGCGAGATCCAGAATATCTGCTCTATCTAACCTATATTAAAGATTAATAATAGACATTGTCAACTGAAACTGAAGTGAAAAGTAACATGGACATCGTATTAACTGTTGCTGAAACAAAAACTTACGAAGCTTTGCCCTAAACGATGCAATTGATAACGTTTTGTACTCGTGTGCCCAAGAATTGTATTTGAAACAAATATTAAATGAGAATGAACCTTGATACAAAACAGTCCTAACAGAAGGCGCCGATATCAAACCTCGAAACCTTGTGGTAATGTTGTGAATATCCGATCGAAAGCGAATCTTATTGTAAAGATACGGGGGCATTCTACACCAAAATTTTTTGATACACACGAGACTGCAGCTCGCGTCTGTTTTTCATATTTAACCAGTTAAGACTTAAAAGCTTGTGAGAAACATATTCATACTTTCTGATTCCATAAATATATCGTATAGAGGAATTTTGTATTATGTTCTGTCTCTCTATTCGCCGATAATTGATCAATACAGGAATGATAAACAGAAACACAATAAGTGAACTTGGGCAAAATCAAAGCTTCACACAATTTTGATTTAATTTTTGCATTTAATACAGTTCTGTAGGGGTAACGTTTTTCTAAATTAATATATGCGGGTTGTGTATGATTACTTATAGGGGGGCCGTAGAGGGGAGTTACTAACTCTAATTGAAATATTATTTTTCAATTCCATACATGTATTGGAGTTACCAAATTAAATCACTTGTAATTTAACAGGGTTTATATGCAGATTCAATCTTTGAGAATTTGTAAAGGGAGGGTTCAAGTCACCTTATCCACGGCTTCTTGATAATTAAAGTAATAAAGAAGTACATACATAAAATAATCGTCGATGGTAATCTACGTCTAGGACTCCCTGGTACAACTGCAGGTAAAATTGGCAAAATTTATGCTTTTTTATTGTTGTTCCGATACTAGATCTGGTTGTTCCCTATTATTTTCTATTTTTTACTGACTTATATATGGATCTTCGATAATAGATTCAATAACAACGCATTTATTTTCTTCCTTTCCGATAATAAATTTTTGCCAGACTTTGTGTTTATGGGCCGCATTTCCACTTCTTCTAAATGTTTGTTGAAAACTCACAAAGCAACGCTTGTTTGGATGGTATCTATCCGGATATTTTTGAGCGTACACTGTCGATGCTAATAAATAATTTTCTTTGCACTCTCCAGTCACCAAAATTTTCATTCAAATAAATAAAAAGTAATTAAACAACCTCGACTAACGATGCTTGATTGTGTAACTGAGAAGTAAATACTGTCACTCAATAAATAATGTTGTTATATCAAAGCTACGTTGATACAATCAAATTTTTACTAGATCTATTAAAACACCAATTGATTTTTACTAAGAAACTATAACAGATTTTATATACAGGCTGTTCCATTTAAAATAGGAACGTTTTTGGCATTAATAGTACACAGTTAGAAATTTTGCGTAAATAAGTAACACTAGCCGGTGTTTATATAGTAGGTCCACTCTTTTTAGAGTAAAACGGAATAATACGGAGTGCACAGGTAAATTTTAGACATCTCTCTAGGTAGTGCAAACACATTTACTCTACTTTTACACGTTATAGATACATAGGGGTGAAGTAAACACTGTTTTCATAAGAAATTTTACACTATCTTCTACCGTCTATGTGTGGATGCATGCGTGCTATTCTTTACTGCTCGATTTAGTGTGAAATTACTATTAGAAGCAATTTAAAATAGGTATATACTTTAGATTGTTTACTCTAAAATATTTACCAGTAACACTAGACACTTTACACGGCTCTATTTTCGAACTATGTAGTCATAATTAAAGGTCACATTTACACTACCCAGTATAATTTTTAGAAAACATCTTTTTAGCACTAAATTTAATGTTTTTTCTAAAAAAAACATACAACTTAATACACATAACTTAAATACAATACAGCAGGTACCTACTCATCTTAATAGATCTACATTTTTCAAAATTATTAAATATTTGGGAAACGGCTTAGCCTCGGTTGTATAGGAAATATAATAGTAGTCTCCGTAATTAAAATGTGTAGTAATATAATAATAACAATAATAATTTTTATTTCATGGTACATAATGTATGAAATACGTCATAGAAAACAAATGAAAAGAATATATATATACTATGTTCAGCAAACTATATTATGTTCAAGTAGTCATCACGGTTATATAAGCATTTATCAATTATAACTTACTGCTATAAATTTTGAATACTTGTGTGACGAAAATTTTGTAAATCGCTGCGCTGGGGATGCTGTTTGTGGGATGAGTAAGTTCGCTCTCGTGCACTCTCTGGTATTGTAATCGTGATTAACCTCGTGCTTTACTAACAGTTCATTAAAAGGCGTTCCATTTAAATTTTAGAATAATTTTAGAACATGCTTCCAATGAACAGATACTCCAAGAAAAAGATAATACAAATATGTTACAGTTTTGCTTATATCAACTGAGGCGAAGGTGGTATCTCACCTTGTAGAGGTATTATTAAATTGTTAGCGTTCAAAACTCGCCCAACAGTGAGACGGCAACATGTACTAGCAAATGTCTCAATGTCAACAATGTCCGTCGCGGCGACTTCAAGGCACAAATTGAAAATTCCGAATACGGAGAAGATTAAGTGTAAAGACGTAGAAGTACAACGAAAGTGTGAGAAGGTAATTAATGAAAACTGATGAATTGGCACATTAAAATTAGCCAATATGTTCGCTACACAATGTTCAACACAAGACCATTCGAAAGAGAGAGATGTGCATTTCAAAATGATTTCATTTAGAGACATTAATTATTTCTATAATTTATTAAAACAAGAGATAATTATATGTACAAATTCTCAGACACAATATATCCATATAAACAACAATAGCCCGAAATAACCATTCGGACACAGTAAATATGTTTTGATTTATAGTATTAATTATTTCGAAGTAAAACGAATTCAATACTAGTACTATTGTTTGCACAAAATTAAAACTTATTAATCGTGAGCATGTACAATATTTTATAAGAATTTCGAACAAAAAGTATTGTACTCCTGAATAATTCCTGCCTAGTTCACGTCTAATTTCACGAACACTTAAATTCTGTTGGGCCACTATTCAAATCAAAATGTTCACATTTCTGCATTAAATATTATCTACAACAATATTTGTTCTTGTGCCTGAACTATTATTATTATTGCTAAATATTACTTGATGCGATATACGAAGGATAGAGGAAGACAAACCATGAAAACAAGCACGGATGCACAACATAAATGCAAAACTAGTACATTAATCAAATATTTAGCAATTGTTGAATACCACGAAAAATGAAAAATTTTCTTGCAACATATTTCAGATTCCTTACGATTAATTATTTCACTTTATTATTATTTATCACTAACGTAGTTTATCTAAAAATCGAACAACTTAAAACGCCCAACTGTAAAAGAACATTTGCAAAGGTATGTACTTACATATAATACATCGTTTGTTTGTATAAACTCAAAATATACATATACAAAATATATATTATATATTTTCAAGACATACGATTTATCCATTATCCAAGTGATTATTGGCATTGTAAAACAGAAAACCACATATAAGGGACGTGTGTGCAAATACAATTACTTCTGACTTATCCAAACGAATATATATCCGTTCTCCTTTATTAAATCGTACCGGATATAACCGCTCGCACTGCTACAGCACAAGCAAAGGGCAAAGTATTGCAAATTCCATGTATATTTTATTGAACTTTAACCGGAATCGTTCTAACCAAAAGGAATAACGCGAACGCAAACGCGATACCGTTACTGCTTCAAAGAATGTTCCTACAAAAATTACAAATGTATAATGTGATAGTATTATTGATTCCGCTACACTAAGAGAAAAACATTAATTGATACGTCTATAATTTACGTATCTAAACCAAATATATTATTATATGCACAGCATTTCTGGACATAATATTGTTTTCAGAAAAAATAAAACAAATTTAACTCGTTGCTGTTCCTTTCTAGTAGATACATACATATATGGACCGGGTGCCCAACTAAGAATGTCGCTCGGTTGTATCTCAGGAACGGTTTACAGTACAGCTTTGGGAAAAAAATATTACTGACTAAAGTCACCCTGAGAAACATCTGAACATTACTTGGAAAAGCGTAAGATGACCGCTAGAGGACGTTACTGATCACCAAAAATTTTAATTCTTATTTTACGCAAAATTTACCAACTTAAGGTTTATCATAAATATGAAAATCGGAATCTACAGAAAATTTTGCATATTTCACATCAAACAACAATTTTGCAAACTTAGTCCCGTTGAAAACAGAATTCCACCTCCAATCTAATGCTTACAAATTAAAACAGATCTAATAAGTAACGTGCATGCTAGAGGGCGCTGTTTAAATTTTTTCGGTACTGTTTTTCTCGAAAGTATTATTAAATGAAAACATACATTTTTGACAACAAATTAAAAAAGTAGCGGTGACGGACAAGATACAATTAAACAGCTTCAATGACTAAACATAACACAATGAAAATCCTTTCTAATAAGACTTTCTAATAAGAAATTTGCAAAATTTCGTTCAAGGGTAGCAGAATAATTTAAATTTATAGAAAAAATGTTTACCATCCACACGTTTCTGAAGATATCTTCGGATTGGTAAAAGATAGAGAAACCCGGTTTTCGCTGATTTGTTGGTAATTTGGTCTACTTTTTTAATTTGTTGTCAAAAATGTATCTTCCATTTTATATTTTCGAGAACAAACAAAATTCCCGAAAAAATTTAAACAGCGCCCTATAGCATGCTCACTTACTGGATCGATTCCAATTTGTAAGCATTAGACTAGAGAAATTCTGTTTTCAACGGGACTAAGTTTGCAAAATTCGGTTCAATAGAACCGGAGTTATACGCGTTCCTTCAATACAAAGTTTCCCCTCCTCCCCGCCCCTTATTTGACGAAATACAAAAAAGTTGTCTGACGTAAAAGCTGCCAAATTTTCAGTAGATTCCGATTTTCATATTTATGATAGACCTTAAGTTGATAAATTTTACGTAAAATAAGAATTAAAATTTTTGGTGATCAGTTACGCCCTCTAGCGGTTATCCTATGTTTTTCTAAATAATTTCCAGATGTTTCTCGGGGTCACTTTAGTCCGTAATATTTTTCCCAAAGCTGTAGTGTAAACCGTTCCTGAGATATGGCCAAGTGACATTCTTAGTTGGCCACCCGGTACATGCATATCAAACGTTTTCAATTATTTTTGCTTTGGATAGTTACACGTTAAACATCCTTAATTTACCAACTTATCTTTCTAGAATTTTTTTTGCTTGTATTTATGAATGCTATAAATATGTGAACAAGATAACCGACATTTTTCGTAAATATGATGTATATGTTATAATAATAAAAGTTATAGTTCTATAAAAATGTTTACTGCAAAATTGATTTAGATTCTTTAATTTATATGTAGAGAGTTTGCTATCTACACTCAGCAAAGTTTCTGTGCCATAGGATCGTTTAAACAGAATATTTTTTGGGTTTCTCAATATCCTCGGCAAATTATCCATCTAAGTTAATGCTGAAGTACAAAGAAACACAGATGCAAGAAAAAATAACATAAAAAATTATTACGTTTTATACAGAGAATATTTACAATAATAGTAACTCATAACAGCGAAATTTCTGTAGGTCCATTAATACAAAATTAATAAACAAAATATACTACTGTGACATTGACAAATTAATTGTTCGATTGTGGCTCAAAACGGAATTTTTTTGTTGACTTTTAACTTTCAATCTTTTCCTTAAAAAAGGTATAGCCAATTAGTAGTCTGCACATAGAATGGATAGTTTTTGAGATACTTAGATTCCTTTTCGAAAATGCTATTTGTTTTAAGCATGTTTCGTTACGTTCGTTAAGCAGCTCCGTTAGGAACTGCAGTTGGCGTCCAACATGGGACGTAGATGGATCGAGGATACCTGCCTAATAAAAAGCGCAGATATGCCTCAGAGGCTTGTCTTAACCGGCCTGCATATGGAAAACTATAATACAAATTCTCAATAAACAAAACCAAGATGGAACGGATATGGCGAAAATTTGCTCCACTATGAGTACTCCAGGGTATATGGTAGCCTCTTGTTTTGTTAGCGGTCCTATAGTGAACGCAGGATAGATTGAGCGCAATCAATCAGAACAATACCATATAATCCTGGAACCGTTACCGAGTTAGGTAAGTACACATTCAATATGATTCTGATGGCAAAAGTTTCAACAATTGATTTCTAAGTTACTACGTGCCGCAAAGATGCTACACATTTTGCAATTGACCGGCATTGTATATACAGGCTGCCCGGATTTCGTAGGGACAACATGGGTAACTTTTTTATTTGAACACATAGAGAGACGGTTAAATTAGCAAAAAGGTGTAGATTCAAAAGCTCACTAAGAAACCATTTTCAAATTTTACTTATCATGCTTCATTTGTTTAATATCGAAGAAAAACTCCTAATCTTTTATTTGCTGTCACATTTTTGTTACTTGAGATATCAAGATTCGGTTTGAAGCAATTCAAATTGTAATCAAAATACTTTTATTGGCGCTTATTAAAACAAATTTTTTATGCGTACATTTTTAGTAATCTCACCTAACCTCAAAATTTTAAATTGGAACCGTGCAATTTTTGTGAGTCTTTTAAAAAGAGCCACAAAATTATCCATTATAAATTAAAGTAATAACATTAACACTTCTGGCAGGTTCGTACCATGACAACCGTGTTGTTTTCACAGATAACGCGATAAACAAAACGTTGTGATGTCCCGTAATCAGAATAAGCTTAATTTTCCAAATTTTGGCAAAATTTTCATATCATGCGATATATGATTGTATTCAGAAAAAAATTTCCTTTTAAAAGAGCCACAAAAATTGCACGGTTTCAATTTAAAATGTTGAGGTTAGGTGAGATTACTAAAAATTTGCGCAAAATAAATTTGTTTTATTAAGCGTCAATAAAAGTATTTAGATTACAATTTGAATTGCTTCGAACCACATCTTAATATCTCAAGTAACGAAAAAATTACAGCAAATAAAAGAAATGAGGAGATTTCAGTTTTTCTTCAATATTAAACAAATGAAGTAAAATTTGAAAATGGATTCTTAGTGAGCTTTTGAATCTACACTTTTTTGCTAATTTAACCGTCTCTCTATATCTTCAAATAAAAAAGTTACCCATGCTGTCCCTACGAAATCCGGGCACCCTGTATATACGGTAAACATGTAGACAAGTTCAAGATAAAATACATAAAATAATTATTTGCTATTTATATGATTTATGGAAATCGTTAAACCGTATACTTGATGAGAAAGTTATTGATGAAAGCTTCCATACCACTAAGTAATCAATAAAGCATTATAAATCATTCTTTTTAAAGGTAGAGTCCTAAAATATTATATAATAGATATTCGTTTCCAGTACGTGTTTTCCGGCTTGCAGATTCCTCCCATCGACGCAGTAGGCTTAGGTACCCTTATACTCAGTTCTTTATTTATTTCTGTCACTACCTAATCTCGACTGGTGAACACATTACCAGGAATCGGGTCGAAAACTGAATCAGCCGGATTTTTTGTTTGTAACCCTCAGTTTACTGCGTTAGATATCTAGAACAAAATTAATACCAATCTGTGACTTTTCATGTTAATGACCGAATGGAAACAAAATTTCTTTCATTGATTTCTTACTTATGTCTATACATTATTATTAAGGCCTACAAAAGTAATGTACATATGTCTTTCAATTCTATGTCGTCCGTATAGTCGTTTTATATAGCACAAAATAATGTATCACTTATAGGAATTCTGTACACGGAAAACCCGAGCTGTTTGTAGTAACCAAATGTTATTTGTCGGCATATATTTTGTTAAGGATATTATACGCATTGCTGCTTTAACTGCATACTAAATCAAAATTTGTTATTAGCAAACAAATTATTTTGTTAAAGGATTTACGTGACGCAACAAAATGATTCAGGAAAATACTTTCTTAACGTAATGGTAAACAAATAAAACAATGGTTTCAACAAAATCTATTTGTTGTTTTTAACCAAGTTGATTATACAAATATAATATTTGCTTAATTCAACGAAATATTTAGTTAAAACATTTAAATATAGCCAACAAAATTATTTGTTACCAACAACTATATATTTGTTTGCCCATATTCAACCATAAAATTTGGTGAATGCAAGTAAAATTTCAGTCAAACAATTCAGTCTTCCCGTGTAGGGCGCTGTAATATTTGTTTAGGCTAAAAATATAAACAAAATAAAACCAGTAGCAAGATGCTGATGATATAATTTACGTATCAGTTAGACCTGTTAAATTCGTAACTTACAGAAATATAAAAATAAATAACTTATAACCAAAACAAAATATGTTTCTGAACATTCTTGATGAAATACACCTTTACTTTTCGTGTAATCTGGTTGTTGATTAGTTACAACTACTTTTTGATTTTTCATGTTGACGATTGTCATATTTTTACCTTGCTCAAGCTTCATGGTACACAGATAAATGACCATGATACTCTCTTCAATAATTGATTTTTGTGTTATTGGCTGCTAAATGTTTTAGTAGTGCTTGCTGGTCCTAGCGACCAAACTCTATTTACAGTAATCGCAATATTCATTATATGTGTAGTCGTAATATATGTATTCCTTTAGAACTACACTTTTTAAACTCGTTACACTGTTTTTAAAGAAGTATGCTTTCATCTTATCACATCATCACTGTCATTTATAACTAAGCTTGGCCAATTCCGGACACCAGTGGCTTACGCATGCAATTTTGCATTTAATTTAATTTATTATTATTGGACGATGAAGTGTGCTCACTAATCTTAACATATTTATATACTACTCAATTGCATACTAATTGGCAATTCAAGGTTGCTATATTCTTCGGTCAGCTAACCATGCTGTCGCCAACCGTAAACCCGATAACGCTTGAAGCATGTCCTGCCTATGTGTCGGCCCGTCTGTGCCATATTTATGTATAACTGTTTGTTTAAAGATTTAGCATAGTACATTTCTCGTTTTGATTGATAGGTTTCTACATTTTTTACTATTTTGTTGCGCCTGTAATATCTCAGTAACATCGTCATCTGTCAAAAGGTTGTTTCAGTTGTCATTTTTTTTAATGAAACACCCGGCATATTATTACTGATTCTAAATTCTCAACTAATTTAGAATATTTTCTATCATAGCTGCCGATGTATAAATCCAACTGTTTTGGAAATATTGAACAAAACAATGCAAATTCAGTATTTTTTTAATAGTAATTAGACATGACTAATAACTTTTCTAAGAATTAAACTGCTTGGTAGTGTCTAAACCTTTTTGTGAATTCAGAAATGACGTTTTATAAGTGTCAATCGTCTATAGTATTTTGTAAAATGTACAATACCTTTTAAATAATCCTAGAAATAAAAATCTAAACGATCTGGTAATCTGGAAAACCACGATAGAGAAGGGCAACAGTGAAGACCGAAAACGAGGTTGTTCGTACAGCTGCATACTTACTCTGTATCCAACCTAACGCACGACTATTACAACTGGTATAACACTGTCTTGGAAACGAAATGGAGATCCTAATTGACTATAATGCCAGTGCTTAAAAGAAAACAAGTAATTTTTCAAATAAGGTAGGTACATCATGAGGTTATGAATGGAACTGTGAATATCTTTAAAATAGTTGAATATAGACATAGGATGATATAATAAAACATGTTCTAATATACTTGGTATTTCATTTTAAGAAATAATAAGTGGTACGACCTTTTGACAGTTGGTGAGGTCACTCCCATCTTGAAGTGATAGCAAAACAGTTCAATTTTAGTTTGTTGAAGACCAGGATTCATTATCACATTTTGTTCTCTTGTAGTTAAGCCATTTCGGAACATCCCGTACGGTACAATATGTTAAAATAAACGCTTGAATTGAATACGGTAATCTGATGCACTGTTTTGCATTTTACCATTTTTTTTTTACTACGGTATGTAGTGCAGTCTTTATAAACATTGAATTTCAGTTTAGGCCAGGTTGGTTTAATTATGGTCTATGTATTACCGTAATATAAAGTAATAGACATCCAGTTTAGATCATGTGTTACCTTAAAAATAACTGGTATTACTTATTGTTAATAGTATTACGAAAAATGTAAATTAAAGTATAATAAGTGTATTACTTTTGAGACACAAACAAAATATACCTGGAGAAATATCTATAGTTTACAACACATATTTTGTAACAGTTTACTTCTACACTGTAACAATAATTTGTAATCACTTGTCCATATGTCCATCCTACTTTTACAACTTGGCTAAAGCTGAAATTATATGCATCGTACTTGTTTGCTGAATAATATTATACCACATCTGAAAGGAATGTCCAGGATCGAAAGGGTTGTCTGGATACACATTTGACATCTTCTTTCAGTGTATTGTGGATTATATGTAGAACAGCTACGCAGTCGAGGTAAACAAGCGTCGGAAAGCAGGAGAGAGTCTTTGTGACAGGCTAAAGAGCAGTCGTGTTCTATATTACTGCCGTTAGCTTCCTTTCCATTACAGTACCACCACAAATTCTCTTGTGATAATAAGGTTTCTACATAACTTCCTTGCTCTACTTACTTTTTCTCTAGGAAAATTCAGATATTAACAACAAACCTATTTGTAAGAGAAAATAGTCCTACACCTAAATTTTAGAGTTGAACATTATCAAAAATATTTGTAAAAATGTAAAAATATTTGTTTAAACATAACACCATCGCCGTATCTTTTCGGATAAAATTAAAACAGTTGGAGGATATAATAAAATTACTAGAAAAGTATTAATCTTTTAATTCTTGATTTATTTCCACTTGTAGGTCAATAAAACAATAAATAATTAAATACGAAATTTATTCCATAACATATAATAATATGTTTTCGTTAAGTAATTTCTTCAGTGGAAAAAATTGACATTTAATATGTGTTAAATTACTAATAATATAAATATAAATTGCCATGCCTATCAACAAAATTATCTAAAAAACAAAGAATTTATTGATATATCGAATTTTAATTATATTCACAACTAATAATGAAGGATATAATGATTTAATAGAACTATAAAAATTGAAATGATTTGAATTATTCGTATATCAATCTATTTTTTGTCAAGCTCTAGCAATTCTGTTCAAGGACTAGGGAAAAAAATGGCAAAAAAAACCTAGTCAAGAGCTTAGATTGATATACGAATAATTCAAATCATTTCAATTTTCATAGTTGTATCATTATTACTTGTGAATATAATTAAAATTCGATATATCAATGAATTCTTTGTTTTTTAGATAATTTTGTTATAGGCATGGAAATTTATATTTATATTATTAGTAATTTGACACATATTAAATGTCAATTTCTTCCACTGAAGAAGTTATTTAACGAAAACATATTATTATATGTTATGGAATAAATTGGTATTTAATTATTTATTGTTTTATTGACCTACAAGTGGAAATAAATCAGGAATTAAAAGATACAAAGATAAGTACATAAAGGTCAGAAAAAAAAAATATATATAATGTGATAGCTGTTATATATATATATATATATAATGTGAAGGAAAGTATAGGTAGGACTGGACAGATTTATTGTTTCTTTCTCTCTATATATATATATATACATAAAATGTGAAATTACTGCAACTAGTGCAGAATATGGGTTCCTTCTTTTAATTTAAATGAAAAAAAGTAGTTTCCTACGTGACGTTTCGGATTTATTTAATCCTTCTTCAAACCTGTATATAAATATATAATAAAACTTAACTATTTTTAAACCAAGAAACAATAACTTACAACAACAAAAAAAAACTACTCTTTTTCATTTAAATTAAAAGAAGGAACCCATATTCTGCACTAGTTGCAGTAATTTCACATTTTAAAGTCTACTGTCAGTGTCAGAACTGATAAAATTGTTAAACTTTATATATATATATATATTTTTTTTAATGTGGTGGGTGCTTAGTTGCAGTGACTCCGTAAACTGTATCGCTTGTCTGGCTATCACTGCAACTCTCGCGGTGTAGTTTTTGTGTGTGTATGTTGTGTTCAATTGGCTTTGTGACAGCATCATATCGCCTTTTTATGATGTCGCGCTGTTAATCACTTTGCTCCCAACAGCGAATGGCAAGTCGATCCGGGATTAGACTCTCTGAAAAAATGTCACCGTCCCTCCAGAGAATTGAACCCCGGCGCCTATCGTCCTCTCACAACAATATTCAGCCGCCTAACCACTGCGGCCATCGACCCCTTTAAAAGTATTAATAAATTAAAATTCACAACATGCCTTTAACACTCATTGTGCGTGAAAGCTTAATTTATTCTTGAATCGACAGCGGTAAGTAGCGGTAGTATCTACGCACTGTTAGATAATCGAAGTCATCAAAAACATTACACAAATTTTGATTTGTTGGCTACAGAGGGGTACCTTCTTACTAAAGCCTTAGTTCCACAAAAAAGAAGTGCACTACAAATATAATTTAGTATACTTAAGCCTATCAAAAAATTAAGATAGCGTAGAACTATAGTCAGTTATGAAACTGTGATATAAAGTGTAAAGCTGATGCTTCAATGCTTTAATGTGCTCCAATGGAATACATAGTGAACTAAACAAGTAAATATATGATGAATAATATCCAAAGATATTACTCTGCTAAAATTATCATTCAATTTGGATGCAAACGGTTGTATTAAAGGCTGAGAAAATTATTTCATTGTATAAAATAGTCTGAATAACCTCTCACTGTTATTTTCAACTTGCTCAATACCCTCAATATTATTTTCTAATGGTTGAATATAAACGGATATATAATATTTCCAATTGAATTATCTTTAAAACAATATAATTACAAACCAAGTTTGATCTGACTTCCACAAGATAGAATCTATGCGTAATTTTCTAGCAAAAAAGGGTCCAAACTTAATAAACAAACATTTCAAATTTTCGGTAAAATTTTCATATATTTAAGCATACCAATGATATTTCATCTTGGTGCAATACAATATTACGCAAGTTGATTAATTTACAAATCGATATCCGCAGTAGTTAGGCGACTATCTAGTGTTGTGGCAGAACGCTAGGAGCCGGCCTTCAATTCTAGAACGGTGGTATTTTCTCGGAAAACTGGATTCCGATTGATCTAGCATTCGCTATTGAGAGCAAAGTGATTAACAGCGCGCCATTATAAATGGCGATATAATGCTGTCACAAGGCTTTTCAACATAATTACACCAATAGAAACTACACAGCAAGAGTTGCACGGCAGTCAGAAAAGTGATACCAGTTAAGAAGTCGCTGCAACTACCACCCACCACAGATAAAAAAAATGTAATTAAATTTAACAAAGATAATCTGAGTAGAGTATGCTAAACTAAATCGCGTCGTTACATAGTAATAGTTTTGGATGATAGAAAAATTAATTAAACGTAATCATCATTAATTTATTTAATGTTTGTTTAATGTTCATTTGCGTCAATCTAGCCTCAGTGTATTCAAAGTTTTATTACAGATTTGGAATAACCTAGAAATAAGACTGAACCAAATATCAGAGGTCTGCCCTAAATGCATTAGATAGAGAAGTTTCATAAATTTTCCACTGCTTGCTTAACCGTACATTGCTCTTTAGCAAACAGTAAAGTATACATAGAGAGATCTCATGAATTTCAAATTCCCGTTTTCTGATTACTTGAATATAGCCGATTTCACTCGGAATAGACTTCGGAACTTCGGAAAACGTATTGTCTTAAAGAAAATAATGTGGAATACAGAAGTACCTATTAAATAAAGTGGAGTGAGTTCGAGTAACTAGAATAATACTTTTCGAAACAATTTTTGTTTGTTATTCTAATGTTTAAAAGTAATACGACTAGCATACAGTATCCTATATAATAACTTATCATACTTAACATAATTAAGACTGATCTAATCTTGTGTAAACATAAACGCAATGCGTAATTTCTTACTAGATAAAGGAAAAGTCCCGCGAGTAGAGTTAGCAACAAAGTAATTTCGATTTTCTGCATGAAATAAAGGTATATGTTTATACAGGAAATGAACTTAAGTCGTTTACATATTTTCCATTCTGATCGGTGATCTATTGCAAAATTTTTAACAATTTCATGGACTTGCACTCAAATAATTACTACTTACTAATATTAGAGGGAATGATAAATACGCACTTATAGGTCAGTTCTTATCAATGAACATTTAATAGATCACTTGGGTTCTTTTATCCAAGGTCAAAATGCACAACACCATTGTAATTCCATCAAGCTGACGATTCAGCATTGGGTAAAGTAGTTGCTGGTTCAGCACACTTGGATGTTAATTTTTTCCTATTCAGGTTATTGTAAATAAGCCATTTTATGAAGTGCATGTCGCAAATATTAATTCATTGTTTTAAGTAATTTTTTTAATTATTGTATACGGGTTTCCTAATGTACCACTGAAAACTAAAATTAATTTCTTGCCAATATCCTTGACATGCTTTCTTAGAGCAATTTGCAACAAATACTCACTCTAATATGGAACCACACAGAAATTAAGTCTGACCACTAAGGTTATAATTTTTTTCGGTATTACTACTTAACATGCTAAATCGATAAAATGTGATATCAAAATACAACGGATGTGAGAAAATTATTAAATGTTGTGACAATTAACTGTTTTGATATTCATTACATTACTGAAGGAAAGTTGAGATGTCGACATTTCGTTGCAATTAAACCACAGATGCTTGTTTCGCTGTTAGGTTTCATGCGAACCACTATGTTAGCAACCTTACTCAGTTCGATGAAGGACAATAAAATAAAGGAAGCGTCTTATTACCTAGTAGCTGTTTGTAATGCTGCTGTAATAACTACGAAGGACTTCACAAACGAAGCATGAGTAAGGTGATTTCAATACATCAAAATCTGTTTTTTTTTAATGTGTGGTGGGTGCTTAGTTACAGTGACTCCGTAAGCTGTATTACTTGCAACTCGATCCGAATTTTAACTCTCTGAAAAAATGTCACCGCCCCTCCAGAGAATTGAAACCCAGCTCCTATCGTCCCACTACAACGATAGTCAGCCGCCTAACCACTGCGGCTATCGACCAGTATGTATTATAAATTAGATTTCAGTTAGTTAAAGTAGTGAACGCTAGCCTAAGAATTTGATAAGTTTTTAGCTTATTGTTGGTTTCAAAATTAGAGATACATCACATTTTATGCAAATTCCCTGGATCCATTTACTTTTCACAATATTACAGCAACATTTGCTTTAACTTATTGATCAGCAACTATATGTACGTTCCGATGCTTGATTTCCATTAGATAATAAAACATACTAGTCTGTTTGTGCTGACACTACTTAAATCAATAATTGTATTTATTACCATCTGTTTTTCTGCAAAATTAAAATATTGTAATCCATTTAATGAAAAATATTTTATAAACAGAAATAACAGGCGCAATTAGATTATACGTAAATTGTTTGTTGTTTCGTTAATCAACATTTATTCTAATCGATAGTAGTGTTTGTTAGGACAATATCTACGATATCCGTGCTTAACTAACTGATGATAAAACTATTATTGGTTTTATGCTATTGTTATTTAATAAGATAACGATGCGTTGCTTCTTCTTTAAATAAATTACGACATGCTAAATAAACGTTCTGCATGAATTAGGAAGTATAACACTTTTTTATTTGGCAACAGAGATAAGAACGATTTTTTAGATCCGAACATACCTCACTTTTTGTCTTTTTTTTATTGCTGGCATTTCGAAAATCGTTAATATAGTAATCCGATTATTATATGGTGGATACTATTACTTTTTTGAAAAGAAGTACTGGCTGTACTCATTAAGTTCACTACATAGGTTGGGAATTTGGGTATGACAGCCAAAGATTCCAACAATAGACTCAAATTTTCAAATTCTGAGCTTTCGCAATTTATTTATTGCTTCATCAGAGAATTAAGCTACAACAAGGCAAGATAAAATGTAATTTATGAAACAATATACATTATTTAAGTAAGCTGCTATAGTGTATATTCTTTCATAAACTACATTGTATCTTGCCTTGTTGTAGCTTAATTCTCTGATGAAGCAATAAACAAATTGCGAAAGCTCAGAATTTGAAAATTTGAGTCTATTGTTGGAATCTTTGGCTGCCATACCCAAATTTCCAACCTAGTGATACTATTACTCTTTATATCCCAACTACTGTAAATAAACAAATAAATAATCTGCGATAGCGTCATATTTTCATGTGATTTATAGCAAAGCTAGCGAATAAAATACAGATTGAAATACAAAAACAAGAACAACGTGTAAGGTAAATTTAACTTGCAATCTGAGAGGTCAACGCCAGATCCCATTTAAACCAATTCATCATTTTTCAAACATTCTTGTAAGCTGTCGATCCATATTTAAACTAGAATACAGTGGAGCTTCATGCATTTGAAACCATCATCGCTATACAGTGTTTAAGCCTATTTTGTCCAACAAATCTAAGGCACGCTCTCGGAATTTAAATCGTATCAGTTTAAATTTTCTGCATAGATTTCTCAATAAACTTAACTGAGCATTTCTTGGAAGTTCATTAATACCCATTGATTTTCAAAATTCCACTCGACGTACATTATAACCTGGGCGGACATCCTGATCACTATTGAGTGAATTTTCTAATGGACCAAAATTCATTGCCCTGAGTAGCGCGATATTTCAGTTTCTTCAATGCAACTCTGTACATGAACAAGAATGCAGACTGAATCGGCTCAGACAGAATGGCTCGGAACGGAACGATAGGCACGTTTTGCTATACATGAAATTCAGTGAATAATCGGACACAGGTTCGGAGGCCATCTCAACCTGTCAAACAGAAGCAGTGCACGATTATTCATTAAATTTCATGTATAGTAAACCGTCAACCGGTCCGAATTGATTAAATTCTTGCTGTCGTTTAGACTAATTAAACAAAAATAAACTAGTATATTGGTTACAATGTTGATGTCACTTATGACAGAGTTATTAAGCATTTTAGCACATTTTAGCATTTTCAAAGAATCGAACCATTAGCAGATTATTTTTATAAATTCACTGTGTATAGACACGGTGTAGTAGTATATTTTCATCTCGTTGAGCTGGTATTATGACTCACACGGCAACGATCATGGAACTAGAAACTACTTACAAAAGCTGATAGCTATTAAGACTACAATCATGACTGATTTAGCATCGTTGATTACGAAAAAACTATAACAACTAGAGCAATCAATGCAGAATTTGCCATGCAATGCAGTGGTAAAATAATCTACTGTAAACGTCAAATTTTTATCCCGTATGCGTTTTATTTTAGTTAAAGTGTATAAATGTTAATATAGGCAGTGTAATACATGAATACAACATTTTTTCCAATTTTACCAACAACGCGTCAGTGTACAAAGCGTCAAATTCCCATTACATTTCAATCATTTGTTAAGTATATGTCAAGAAAAGATCCAAATCATAAAGTGCATTACGCCGATTGAACACACTACAGCCCACATCTACTAAAAGTTCACGGCCGATAAGTTAGTTTATACATATATACTGCCCTGCTAAGGCCGAAGGTTGTATGTGTAAAATGGTAGTTTTGAGATAATTCAGATTCTTCTTCTGACTTAGTGAATAGTTAGAGATCGTTATAATGACCAAAAAGCCGATTTACCAAAAAATGCAGTTACGACTTTTTGCCTTAGCAGGGCAGTATAGCCGAGCATTGGCATCTTTGGACATTCCGTACTGGACGTTTTTTCTCTTTTGCTATTTCGAATATGAATAAATATATATATTTCGAATTTTTCGTCTACGGTATGTAGTGCTATTGGAAGAACTAACTCGTTGCCACTTAAAATAAAACTTTCTTTATGCACCATAAGTGGAAATACTTCGACAGACAACTCGACGAATAGGTCTATTGTGCCTCCTTGCCTGCATTATTGCACTCAAATAGAAAAGTTTGCAAGCTGGTCGAGAGTTCAGTTTCTTCACTTGAGTTCATTTAATTCGTCGATCTCAAAGTAGATCCAACTTTCCCTATCCACCCCCAGACTTTCTCTTTGTTGCTTAGATTAATCCTGAGAGTTTTACAAGGTCCCATGTCGACAAATTCATTAAAAATTTTAATATCACGACGGGAACTCCCACACGTGATTAAGGTCCTGTGAATGATCAATTATTGGCATTTCTTGGCAACATATTCGCTATTTCATTACCTCGCTTACTGACTTGGCACTCGTATCAAGGAAATGCTGCGGTGTTTCTCCTGTTATTCGAGCCAGCACCACGTTAACGTACTTGACTGCCAGATAACATTTCGACCTAAGTACAGTGTGAACAGTTTGTACCTACATGAGCTACAGTATAGTCAGTAGCAGATACACACTGTAAAATTATATTCACTTATATAAAGTGGGTATTTGGTGTTATGATATATATATTTGTTATATTTCAACTTTCTGTATATTATGACACTTTAGATTTCTTTATCTCATTTTGCATCACTTCTGTTTAGTATATCACACCTATATAGTGTAATGTTAGAAATATTTAAGCTAATTTTACATTTTGCTGTAGCATAGAACTAGAACTCTTAATAATTTTTGGATTTGGACGTATGCCATTTTATTAGTTGCAATACTAACAAAGTATTGATTGTCTATCTACATGTGTTTTGAAATAAAGTAGGTATGTACTTCCCTACACGACGGACGAATGCATAATTTACTTGGGATGCCTTATTTATGTCGCTTTCAAAGGATATTAATGTTCTAGGCTTAAACTAATACAACAAAGCCTCATTTCCCTCGGAATATATGACAAAAATGATGTACGAGATCACAATGTAACCTAGATTCTCGTATTATCTTTTAATGGAGTCGACATATCATTAATTTGGAAACTCATGGTCGATGATTTGAATATCATAGTTTTGTTCAAGTGAAAATTTATACTTCCGACAATGGATTTACTGTTTCGATGTCATACATTCACACATGTCTTTCAGAAAACAGCAGTTCTTGAAACTAGCTAGATATACCCACTAGCCTATAATGGGTAAATAAGACCAACGGAGACTAATTTTGTGTACTCCTCACATAGGTAATACTATTTGATGAACAGGTACTCTGGAATTTAAAGCACCGAAAGAAGAATAAAAAGAATCGAGAACAAAATACCATTGTGCTAGTAACTCAAGGATATTCTAAGTGCAATAATTTGCAAATCTTTTATAACTTGACAACATTTTAAAATCGGATAGTATATGTCCGCCATAAAACTATTAAAAATACTGAATCCGATTAAAAAAATTGTAAACTATGGTCATGTGTGGACGAGACAACTGAGCGAAAAAACTTCTGTTGTCATTGTTGTACTACGATCATTCAAACCTTTTCAAGGGTCATAGGAATCGTTATTAACTATAAAACGATTAGAAAATATATAGTTTTGAAGCAATTTTGAGAGTAGCACAAGATATATTCACAAAGTTTTAGACCACAACGAATCAATTAATTAATGTTAATAACTGATGCCGCCACAATCATGCTTACTGTAGGCCGTTCTCTTTAGAAAGGCAATATTAACTTTAGACCCGTAAGTGTAAATTTCACACTGCACATTTTATAACAGAAGCTATTACAAATTATTAACTATAATTCGAAAATTTTACGCATTCTCCTGAGACCTGTCAATAGCCACGAACAATTCTTACAAGTTGGAATAGGGTTACAGGTGACATATTTTTATTTTGAATATCTTCCAATAACAATTTGTTATTACAATTTAAATCTAAGGAAAGAGAATCTATTAAAAAGTGTCAGATAAAATGCCGATACATCTATTAGGTATCGTCTTGTATTTAGCAAGTACCTAGTAGTCTACAGCTACATTTCTATCACGTTTGATCAACTTTTAATCCTATTATTAATTCGTGGAAAGACTGTTTCTAGCTAATGCTGATCTAAAGTAAAATTTCGCTTCTGTATTCAAGTATTACGAACTCTGAGAGAAAACTTCAGCTGCTTGGCGAGCTGTGGATTTTAGGCATCATTAACCAGTTGAATGGCAGCACATTTAGGAGGCTTAGCAATGATTTAGGAATTTCAACGCTAGGTATATACATACATATATTGTCATAAAGCAGTAAACTTTGTATCGAAATTCTTTATATTTCGTAACCTACAAAACCAATTATGTATATTATTGATTACTTAACTAGTCCCATTTGTGCCTATCATCTCACAGAAAAGTAATCCTACATCCTACATAAATAAAATCATTATCTCAAAAACTCTTTCATAATGATACTAAATACTTATTATCAAAGAAGCACTTCAACATCACCATATGTTGATAACAACGAGATAAATCTATTTGCCTTGTAATGTAATGATTTAGGGGGATCGAAGTCCGTAGGTAGTAATCGCTTCACTAATATAGGCTCTATTGTTCCACGACTAGAAAGCTTTCCCTAACAATATTCGTTTACAACACTTTAATGGGTATGATGTCTAAGTGTATATCCTAGCCCTAGATCAATTTAACATCGAAACAATATCTTTCACTCTATCTAACCAACTCAACGGAAGCAACAAGTAATATTTTTTCGTTTATGATATATCATAAATTAATCTGTCTACATCCGTTTATGTTTCGACACACATTATTCAAATAATTGGTAAGTACTGATACTTTCGCCTGAATCAAAAAAACGCATTGTTTGTTACACACTGAAAGATTTAGATGAAATGTGCTATGCATGCATGTTAAAATGCTTTACAATAGCGTGTTCTAACTATGTAGATACTTCAGTCTAGGTACTAAAAATAAGTATACTATACTATACATCAAAAGAACTTCATAGACAACACAGACATAAATTTTGTGAACATGAAAATAGTAATGATTCACAGACAATAATTTAAAAAAGTATACAAACGAATATCTTTAAAATTATTTCCTTTATGTAAATTTATCATTTTAGAATATTTGCATTACAGAATCTATCTTTGTCTTCTATAAAGTTTGTTTTATATTTTCGCTGAAGTATTGCATCGAATTGTCACATTATTTATAAAAAAAAAACTATTAAAAATTATTTATTAGGTAATATTAAAAACTATTAACAAAAACAACAAAAAAATGTCTTAAGTGTCTAGTAATAAATAAGGTAGTGTAGCTAAAACATTTAAAACTGCATATTAGGTAATATTAACTATATTACATATTTTAATTAAATACTGTGTAACATTTATTTAATTTGTGCAACAAAAAATGTCTTAAGTGTAACTAGTAATAAATAAGGTAGTGTAGCTAACTCTTTGAGTATGCATACTTTATTGTAACTACTTCTGTGCTTTAAAATAATAACAGTACAGTACTTGGGTGTTATTATCTATTATTATTATTATTATTATTATATTATATTATCCCTTCTTATACAAATAGAAGATGAAAAACGATTTATTTCGCCACAAATCGATCATTAACGACAAGAAGAGCTTAAATGTGGAGTATTTCGCTAATAAGTTAATTATGAACAAAGTTACAAGCATTGAAGTACACATGGAGAAATTCGCCTCTCCTTTGTGGTGAAAGGTGAATTAAATTCGTGTCACTAAAATAAAGAGTATGATTTGTTCATCCAACATTCCAAATTTGATTTGATTATCTCCAGCGGTTCCAAAGTTATGAATTTTTTACTTTACGAAATAGAGGCGAAAATCGCGTGCGACTCGCGTTACAGAGGGTTCGCACGCGATCTATTTCAAACTAATACAACATATTGGTTGTTCGAATCTGGTTAAGAATATAACACTAGCAATAACACTAACAGTTCGCAGCTAGAATCTGTCGATGTCTAGCACAAATTAGCTGCCATTGTACTCGAATACCTTAGGACGAAATATATCCGGCCTTGACGTGCTAATCTCCTCCTTACCATATACGATGCAATATCTACATATTCGCCAAAGATGATTTAAATGAAATTCTCTACACTCTAAAAATACCCAATATTCGTTCAAAATAACGTAGAGATCTTTAGACATTTAAAAACAGTTCATGTGTGTCCAGTGTGCAATTAACCAAATAATAAAAAAGGAATACTAGTTTCTATTGTTACACCACGAAGTTGTTGCTTCGAATGCCGTTCTTTTTTAATGTGTGGTGGGTGCTTAGTTGCTGTGACTCCATAAGCCGTATCGCTTGTATGGCTATTACTGCAACTCTCGTCGTGTAGTTTTAGTGTGTGTATAATTGTGTTCGAATGGCTTTGCGACAGCATTGTACCGCGCTGTTAATCACTTTGCTCCCAACAGCGAATGGTAAGTCCATCCGGATTTCAATAAGAAACAAGATTTTCATTGAAAATCTGATGACTGTTTTTCCCAAGATAGACTCGCTTGCAACAAAATTTCGTACGCTTTATTATACCTATGTATGTGATTTGGATGTAATGTGTCATCTATAAAATTTGTCAAAATGTTGTTACTAGATACAATAGTTGTCAATCTATCTCTCAGCTATATCTATTAAACATGTATTATACTGTCAAGTTGACATTTTTAACCTCATTTTAAAAAGTACATTTCAATACATCGAAAAAACATGAAAATTGGCATAAGACTTGTACGCAGATTTATTGCAAGCGACTGTACTTTGTACTACCAACATACGAAGTTCCTGAGTAGTGAAAACTAAACCTATTGGTACGATTTCATAAAACGCAGATGGTAAACTACACCATAACTACACTACACACTCAAACACTTCGACAGGAAGCAAACTACAGGACTTGTACAATGTTATTAAGAACAGGATGCATTAAAATTTAGAAGAAAAACATAACATACATTGCAGATAAATTTTACTTTCCTTGTTTAGTATCAACAATACAATAATAGGGAAAGTACTTATTTCCATTAGAAAACAATTCAATCAAACCTGTTCTTTATCAGAAGGAATCTGATACTATAAAAAGCCAATCGAAAAACAGGAAAAGTCAAGAGAAAGTATACCCTACGAACCAAATGCGTTGCAATATATCTCCGTTTGTCCAAATCCGAGTAGAATAGAAACAAATCGTGGGACATCTTCTAGCAAAAAGAGCGGGTATGCGTTTATGTCGCAGACAATTTTATTTTACGATCGATTTATTTTTTATAGCGTGAGTGCGTGGTTTCGTCTTCGGACATTTCGTCTTCCATTTGCTCGTTTATCGTTTCGCATATCGGCTAAAAAATTCAGTAGGGATCGACAAGTGTCGAAATACCTTAGATACATATAAGTGATACACTGCGTTGACCTATATTTATAAACATGGTGATTGACGACATAACAATTTTAAGGGAATTAGATGATATAAAACGAGCAAATTTGGAACGATAATAACATAAGGAAGCGAACGAATTGCTATCTCGCGTTTACATATACAATGCAACCTTTAAAAATTCTAATGTAAGCCACTACAGGAATTAAATTATGGTATAAAAAAGTTGAGATCATCCATAATTGTTATGATCTTTAATAACAAGAATAAGTTGTGACTAATGTACACTTTCATACCTAATGTTAAGAAATGCATAAGCACCAGCACAGTCTAGTAATAAGTATACAAAACTGTATATTGTATTGGGAAATTATTCAATAATAAAAGTTAAGAAAATAAATTTTACTTTTAAAATATAAAGTGGGATTTTAATAAAAAAAATTAATCTCAGGGTTCGCGAGTTCTTAACACTCGCATACGAAAGCTTATCATACCTGGAAAAACCCAAGTGAAGATTTTACAAGTTACATAACAAGCGAACAAGACGAAAAGATGCTCGCTTGCAACAAAACGAGGACAGCTGAGATTGAACGGACTATCAAAATCAGAACCTATCGTGGAACACCTGGATGTAAATGTGTCTATAAAATTTGTCAAAATGTTGTTAGCCTGGTGGCAGATGAATCAATAGTTGTCAATCTATGACATTGTAATCAGTAACTAGTAATAAATAAAGGCAAGTATGATTGCAAAATAATAGCAGTACAGTATATTCTTTGTGTATTTCGCTAATAAGTTACCTATACAAACAAGCCTTAAAATACAAGTGAATGGTGTGATCATTTTTAGCATCAACTTTTAAAAACGATTGCCTTTCACTAGGAAGAGAAAAAAAACATGAAAACATTGGCATATGGACTTGATCGAACGCAAATCAGAATTAAATACTTAGGAATAACCCTAGATTCAAAACTTCTACCAACAGACACAAGAACTGACAATGAAAAGGCAACTAAAGCCTTAATGATACGAATGGCATAAAACTTGCAGATGCAACCCAAGTACTACTACGATGGATGTACGTCACTATAGTAAGACCTTGGTAATATAGGGGCAATAACCTGGTTCCAGAAGGTCACTAAAGTTACAATCAGGAATATTGACAAGTTGCAACAGGATGGCATGTAAAATGCATCACCGAAGCCATGAGAACATAACAACTGCAGCCCTAGAGGTAATTTTAGACCTCTCCCTTACACATAGTGGTGGATTGCACAGACTGACCAGGGCGGGGACTGGAAAGGGCGAGCTTCCGCACCAGAGAGCAATCAAACCGGGCTCTCCCCACTTCTAATACCAGATGATGAAATCTGAATATAGCTTTGAAAGGAATTTCCTCAGCCAATCTAAGTAATAAGAAAAGTCAGGAGAATATCCAGTACTCCCTAAAGGAAAACACTATCAATATATCTCCGTTTGTCCAAAACCGATAAAGGAACAGGTGCAAACATATTTGTGCCAGGACAAATCTTCGAGCCAATGAGGGGTATGCGTCTTTGTCGCAGACAATGCAATTGGAAGATGTGCTCAATTTATTTTTGATAGAACGTGAGAAGCAGGTTTCAATTTTTTCGGACAGTCAAGTCTTCCATTTGCTCGTTTATCGTTTAACATATCAGCTAAAAAATTAGTCTGGGAATGCGTTGTAAACTTTTCTGACGACATAACAATTTTGTATCAACATAGATTAAACAACCATTAGGGCAAGAATAATAGAGTTGCACTATACTGGGTACCAGGAACACTGGAATCAGAGGCAACGAAGAATTAGCAAGAAAATGATATAAACTCCGTTTGCAAATTTGGAACGTTAATGGTATAGGGACGAGCACCTACAAAAAATTGCTTATATCGGGAAGAGAGCATATACAGAGCATCCCTTGGGAGAAAATTCGGTAATGAGAAGCCAAGATCTTCCTTGGAAACTAAATTAAGCATATAAAAAAGTTGAGATCTGGAAATTAGCAGGAATAGATCTTTAATCCTCAAGAATAAGTTGTGGCTAATGTCACCTTGGTGAACACATGGCAAGAAAGGTCATAAAACAGAATAGCGACTGCAGGTTCTAGTAATAAGTATACGGAAAACTGATATTGTATTGGGAAATTATTCAATCTCGGTAAAACGTTAAGAAAAGAAGTACCTTCCCTGAAACCATCACAGCTAATGCAGTTTATCAAAGCTCTTAATGGGGAGCTGTAGGAGCGGGCATACCCCCAGCAGCTTTAACACACGCATAGGGGAAAGCTTATCAATAGATGGAAAAGACACGCAAGTGAAGATTACCCTCATTTCAAATCTACAAATCTACAAGACGAAAAGATAGTTTACAATATTTAAAACTTTTTTGAAATCACCACAAATTGATTTATTACCCTTATAAACTTAAAAAAAAATGATTTTTATCTTTAAAAAGTATTTTTTATACTTGGAAAAAGTTACTTTTTAAATTTACTAAAAAATATATAGGTAATAATTTTTAATTTTGTAACAATATTTTGTACTAAGTTTATTTACTCAAATAAAATTATGTTATTTACGTTTTAGAACTTAAAATTAATTATATTAGTTTACCTTAATTTAGTGTGTTTGAGTGTGTGTGTGATTTTCAAAAGGTTTCTGTTTTCCGCGCGCTCAGACCTGGTGGCCGATGGCTATGGAACTTTTTTCGTAGGAGTTTTTGAAATTCGTTGAAATCTAGGTGTTCTAATGGATCTTTATTCGATGATGACCGGTTATTTTTGCTCAACGATGGACCCTTAAGTCATAACGCTGTTAAATAAAATTAATCATAACTTGGAAATAAACGCTCTGGACAACGTTCTATTAGAAAAGAGCCCGTTTGCTGCAAGCTCACGGGTATATGTAGTCGTTGATCTGCAATTGTCTTCCAATCTTCTAGCAACACGTAGCAATTTGCAATTGTTAAAAACGGTCAATGCGGAATTAATTTCCTACAGGTCCGATCAAAAATCGTGGTATACAGAGAGTCACCGTAAAACTGTTGATTTCATTACCACCTACTTTTTCTTCCCTAAAACGCCCCTAGCTCGACGGTTTTCTTTGTTTGTGTGTTGAATTTAATAGCATAATTTTGTTACAATGTTAAAATGTGGTTTTGTACAATTAAAATGGCATAAAATTAATTAATTGCCTTAAAACATATGATTGAATTTTTTTGTGGTGAATTTAACATCCTTCTGTCCTTGTCGCTGGCTGGACTTATAATAAGATCTCTGCTGCCCAATACCCCTCTTCTACGTCAGACGGCTACTGAGCTAAAACATGACATCCACCGTACATATGCCAAGAAAACATGAATACTGACAACTTGAAAAGTTTATCGTACTCTAATATTGAAAGTGTATTATATTAAGAAAAATTAAAACATTATTCGCATGTATGCGATCGTGTTAATGCTACGCAGTTTAATTTGAACTAATTATTTTAATTAAAAAGACACAGATCAGATAGCTAGCTACAATTTCGTAAATATGTAATATTAATTTAGTGTTTTTTTTTTCAGTTACCTATACCTGGATACACATCTATCAAGCGAACATGGAGTTATGAATGATGCTTGACAGAGTAACATTACAATATAGACCATACTTTATAAAATATGGTCCTATGACATCACCGTGACTGCTTTTGTATTATAGTTTTTTAAATATATTATAGTAATACTTCAAGTTTTGTGTTATACGTTATGTATACTGACTACTTAAAAATCGAAATCGAAGTATTTGCAGTTTCCATCTATAAAAATTAATCGGGCGTATTATTATTAACAAAGTGGTTGCGTATACACAACAGCACAGTTATAATTAAATATGGCATTTTTCTGCCACATACATAGCCCGGTCGGCCAGCTCGTTTAACCATCCCATGTAGAGTTTTTTTCTTATCATTAAAATTTTTTTTTTGTCATTTATTTATTTATTTATTTAATTTCTCCAATAGAACGTACAACGCATAGGAGACGTCACTCATACAATAACACATAAATTATATAAAATACGCATAATATACAATAGCGGGAAAATATTTACGGAACATACAAACTAAAATAGTCATTTAAAGAATAAAAACAATTTTCGGATAGTAAACATTTCAGTGTTCTCTTAAAAGTATCAATATTGCGAATGCTTTTGATATTTTGCGGTAGTGCATTAAATATTTGTATAGCAGAATATTTTGCTGTCTTTTCATATCTGGACGTGTTGAGGATTGGTACACTAAAATCATTGCACTTTCGAGTGTTATACCCGTGATACAAAATTGCATACGTACGCTGCTGGCATGTGTACCAAATTTGCCATGTTTAGTTATAATAACTAAAATCACAGAGGAATGCTGAAATGAATTCTGAATCACCTTCTGGGAAATACATACATTTCCACATACAATTAATAAATTATACTAATATGGAAAATAAATTAATAATTGATATAGTATGTTCCAATAGTATAGAACAAATAATGTCTTATACTAGTTAAGCTGAAACTACCTGCCTTCTATTAAAAACAAAAACAAGAATTTGTTACTAGAATGGCATCGTATTTATACTTCAAATAAAAGTAAACATGGCATTATGTGTAGTAACCAACCCTGAGTATTAAGTATTAATATGTATGATAATAAACACCGTATTACTCTTAAATAACTAAAAATTTAATTTGGGCCGTAAAACTGTTATTGGTTATTGTGTAGCTATGTATATCTACAATGTAGTATGGAAAAGGAAGCTCTACTAACTATTTAAGAAGGTGACCAAAAAATCATTCATTTTAATCACTAATCTGGAAAACTGGCAAACTCTACTTAGTAGCATTATATATCATTGTTACACTTAAATAAGTTTTTAACTTGTGAGCATTTATGTATAATATTTCAGCAAAAATTGTATCTGCACTACTTTCTGTAACATATGCAACATAATTATATGGAGATGAAATTGTATCTTAGGTTTCTATTTTGCTCCTATTTGTAAACTAGAAGTACAAATACAGTTGAAGATGAAATTGTCAGTCGAATTTATAGAAAATTTATGTTTTTTTTTAAATTAAGTGCGAAGTAGCTGAACAATAATTTATTACGTGGGGAGGGGGAGGGGAAGCGGGGGAGACATTTCATGTAAATGAATATAAATTACTTAGTTCCTTCAAATACAATACATTGCAAATTGCAAGCAATTAACTATATAAAAGTACTTTACATTAACACTACTTAACTTCATATCTAGTACGTGATTTGCAACACGCGACCTTGCAAAACATAGGTTTTATTTCTACTGCACTTAAAAATTTACTTATATATATTAAAATTTTCTTCGTAATCTGAATATACATAAATATAAACCTTAAGAAAAATATGACAAACAGAGAGTTATTTGATGTTTCACTTTTTCTGTTGCTGCGCAAACGTTGTCGAAGTGGCAACTTGACATACAGAAGTACTTCAGGTTTACTTTCTCAAATAACTGAACTAATTCTACCTGTCATGTTTTCCGGAGTAATTGATATCACATTGCATACTATTTTCTTTATGTGTTTTCGCATAGAAAATCTAATGCATTTAAATCAGGAGACCTATAGTTGGAAATGTGATAGGTCTGCCGCCTCCTCCATCTCTCCATCTTTTATAATGAATTTATATAATGATTTTTTAATGATATCCATGATCATTATTGGAAACCGTCACACTGAAACCGCATAATCCTTCTAATTTGTAATGAAGTTTTTCAATAAAAGTCTTAAGTGATTAATTAGAAAATCTTTTTATTCAAGTATGTAATTGTAACATGAGACCTTTTAGATAAACTACAAGACGATTATATATTTCACAATTAGCAGAAATAATCAAATTACATCAAATAAAATCAAACTGAAAGGCAGCTGTGATTAAAAATAGAACTAAAGGACGACATGCAGCATTAGGAACTGAAATAATCAATAATGCAGCTCAATATCGATTAAAACATTAAAATTTAACTCAAGCGCCGCGCCGGTATAAGTATAATCATAACAGTTCTGATTATTTTAACGCGGCATTAAATTATTTCCTTTTCGTGGTGAAAGCAGCTATACAGATTTCTTATGCTGTATTGCATCTAAATGATATAAAGTAGTGTGTACAAAACGTTAAAACACCTAAGTAGTGTAACACTCTTAATTATATCTTAAGAACATATGATAACTGCAGAGATATGGCCGAACGCTTGAAGGAAAATCTCACATTATCTTCTCTAAGAACACTCGAACCGTTGTCTAATCGCTCTTTATTAGGTGGCTCTTTAACTACCAGACATAAAGTGGATAGGCTGTTTTATTCTGCTATTGAAACATTTAGATACAAAAACTCGAGAACTATTGTTTATCTCAGTCCCCGCAATGTGCGTTTGTTCCCAGATAAATTATAACAAAAATATCTAGCTATTATATCATAAATAAATAATGTTTTTACCAATGATATTTAAAGTTGGTATAAATTTGGCTCAAACTTCAAACTGACACAAATCGGTGTTATTACATGTCCGTAATACTTCAGGAAATTGACATACAGAATTATTCACCTCAACAACCGCATGGTCATCCATTTATACCGCTAGCTGTCAACACCACCTGTCAACAATTGAAAGCCAATGTAAAACCGGGGAGCAATATAATGACATCAATTGACTGTTCACGTAGCATAACGCAGTAAATGACGCGTTCGACGGTGAACCGATAATTTTCATGTTTAACGCAGGCTGTAACGGCATTACGCAGAGATTAATCGGTCAATATATGATGTTAACCAAACAACTTTAACAAATTAAAGGTTACCGTTTATAAAATAAAATGCACGGGGAATGCATAACAAATTGTTGTACAAATTACAACAAATATTGACAAATAAACATCTGGTATTGAACCGTTTATTAGTTAGTAATCGAAAACATAGCCCCTAAAATAAATATATAATAATAAAAAATTGTTTATGCTGAAATGACTTCTGAATCACCTTCTGGGAAATACATACATTTCCACATACAATTAATAAATTATACTAATATGGAAAATAAATTAATAATTGATATAGGTATGTTCCAATAGTATAGAACAAATAATGTCTTATACTAGTTAAGCTGAAATTACCTTCAAATTGCATACTGCCTTCTATTAAAAACAAAAACAAGAATTTGTTACTAGAATGGCATCGTATTTATACTTCAAATAAAAGTAAACATGGCATTATGTGTAGAAACCAACCCTGAGTATTAAGTATTAATATGTATGATAATAAACACCGTATTACTCTTAAATAACTAAAAATTTAATTTGGGCTGTAAAACTGTTATTGGTTATTGTGTAGCTATGTATATCTACAATGTAGTATGGAAAAGGAAGCTCTACTAACTATTTAAGAAGGTGTCCAAAAAATCATTCATTTTAATCACTAATCTAGAAAACTGGCAAACTCTACTTAGTAGCATTATATATCATTGTTACACTTAAATAAGTTTTTAACTTGTGAGCATTTATGTATAATATTTCAGCAAAAATTGTATCTGCACTACTTTCTGTAACATATGCAACATAATTATATGGAGATGAAATTGTATCTTAGGTTTCTATTTTGCTCTTATTTGTAAACTAGAAGTACAAATACAGTTGAAGATGAAATTGTCAGTCGAATTTATAGAAAATTTAATGATGTATTGAAATTTGTGACAGACGAATAATAGAAAATTTATGCAGATATAGAAAGATTTGAGGTTGTTTCATCTTTAGAAGCAACATGCCTGTGACTTCCAACGGACATATATCCACAAGCTCTAGTATGCTCAAAAATTTTTGGTAAAACATAAAATTATAAGCTTACGAAATATCCACGCTCTTAAGCCTCAGAATACGAAAAGTTTAGCTTTGCAAAATATTGTTGCTTCGTATCTAGATAAACGTTTTCAGTAAAATAATCTATTGTTCAATAGAAGGTATTTTCGATGACCAAAATCAGCATTTTTTGGTGTCAAAAACCTGACGTTAGTAAAGATGCTTGCTAAGAAATTGTAACAACAGCAGTAAAGGATCTTGCAGGCAGCCATACGTTTGAAGTATTGGAACCGCTGACAATTTATTGGAGCTATAGAAGCGGCTCCATCGAATTTCCCATTAATCTATACGTATGAGCAATTCGATGTAGCCGCTGCTGGAACTAACTTTCGAATTTGGTCAATTAGCACCGTCATAACAAATACTGTCAAGAGTCGTAAACCAAAGTGTTTAGATGTCTGTGGCGAACTGAGGTTGGTCTAGTTTACTCCTTGTTTTATTTAGTACTATTGAATTTATAAATAAATAAAAAATTCTGAAATATTATTATGTATAAGTGCATTGTATATAATTTTGATACATGTACAGAGGGTACTAGGAAAGTTTTGCAATACAACGCCACCATAGTCGCTGGAGGCTGCTTGTTCCTGTGTACTGAGATATGTTTGTATAGTAGCCGCAACGTCGAGCATGTGGGCTCAGTTATTCATTAGCAGTAATAGTGTGAAGGTTTGCTATGGCATCGTGGTCAAGAAATGAGATACGGGCAGTTTTGCGGTACAACTTCAACAGGTGATATTTATCCACATCGTACAACTATAATCAGGTGATATAGAGAATTCCAAAGAGAGTATTTCACACTAGAGGGCGATATATAATATTCAACGAAGACAGGCGAGTGACCTACCAGCACACAGAGAATACTTTAGGCCTAAGAACACAGGCGATTCGTTCAATTCTGCATGACCATTTGCATGTGAAGAAACTTTACCCTCTCTGGGTGCCGCATAGACTAACTGAAGAGCAGATGACACGATGTGTGACTTGGTGCCGAGAGATACTAAAAATGTTTGCTAAGGGACAATCTCATCTCTAATGTGCCGACCATGACTTAAGTATGGGAGATGAGGATGCTCTTGCAGCTCTCAGAAGATGCCGATCTGTAAGAAAGATAATGAGAGCCGTCTTTTTCAAATCGACGGGAATTGTGGAGCATGTTCGACACACAAAAGACGGTTACATCTAAATAGTACACAGAACAGTACCAGCTTGAAGTCATCAAATCGATGAAGAACCTGCGGCCAAAGTCAAGAGTGGACACTTGATTTCTCCATCATGACAACGCTCCAGCTCACCGCGCTAAAGCTCACAACGAATATTTGACCACTACAGGATCGAAACTTCTTCAACACTCCCCTTACAGTCCAGACCTTGTTCCCTCCGACTTTGTGCTCTTTCCACTGGCGAAAATGAAGCTAAAATGAAACCGGTTTTCCAGTGATGAGGACTTCTGAGAGCTTGGAAGACGAGTCTGCCTTACTACCTAGTGAAACTTGCCAAAACTGCTTTAGCGATTGATTTCGGCCGATGTGAATTAAGTAAATAAACCTGTATTTCAAAGCTTTCCTATTACCCTTTGTAATAAAATTTTCTACTAGTTTTTCTGGCAATCACACTGTTCGTGGATAATAAATTAAGTCATAGTAGTTGGTAACTATTGTATGGCATTGTACCGCTAACTCACAATCAAAAGCAAAATAAAAAACTCAGGTATGACAAGAACGATTCATTGACCAGTTTTCCATATAAATCTAATCTTCTATCTAGCGTTCATCAGCCCATATGTTCTCGGTGCCATAACACAGAATTACTGACTTAACTCCAATAATGCAATCGACAGCAATCTTTTCTAATTACAGTATATCTGATCCATATGAGTAGATGATAAATTTAATAATTTTGCTTGAAGCAATTCTATACGCTCTTTTGAAATTTAGTATGGATTTTTTTGAAACTAAAGTTTTCACTTTGGTTTCTGCGTTACTTTCAATCCCAATCTTTGTCGATTTATAATAGGACTCAGGCGACTTATTATTAAAGCTATGAAGTTGGTTTCAGTAGTAAGTAATAAACATTGTGTTCAAAATATTGGTTTCTTTAAAAATATCTAAAAATATACGGTATTCCATTAAAAAAGACAATATGAACGCTTTTTCTGTTTTTATATCATTCAGAGTAAAAAGTATTACTAACTTATTAAGTAATCAACTTCATAGCTCGTGAACATTTTACTTTGGACACTGTATATTTCATTCCATTACAGATCTTGAAATGAAGTTGTGGGGTTTACTATGTATGTGAATATATACAGAGTGATTACGTACTACTTTTTGGAAATTTTTGATTTAATAATATTGACTATGGTTATTTTTTAACTTTCGCCTCATAACTAGTACTTTTCAGTCAAATATCGCAGACAAATTTTGAGACAGCATCTAAATATTATACGTTTAATATAAAATTTTAATTAAATAGAAAATTGTCTTGGCTAAATATGTAATAAAAAATAAGTTATTTTAGTTGACTATTTCTTAATTAAGAGGAATTACAAAAAATCTATCTACTATCCCCAACAAGTTTTTATATAAATATCTCAAGAATAATGCACAAAAATTACCTAAAATCGCTTGGAAGACGTTCGTTTTATCAAAGGCTTGCTTCGATAACTTTTATCTTGAATTGTATAGCTTTTAAGTCTCTCAATATTATCTTTAAATAGTCTTCAATACAACCAGCACGGTTCAACTTATTCACCTCAGATGTTAGGGTCATTTTGAGCTAACGCGACTACCCGTAAAAAAATCAAAAGTAAAATAAACGTTAAGTAGAGCGATTCTATTGACCACAAAATAATAAATAAATAAATATTTTAAACTTCATGCGTAACTATAGAAGAATTTATTATTGCAGCTCTATATCAGTTGTTTGTGAAACCTATTACCATCAGTTGTCACAAATCATTATAGTTAGGATATCATAGGCAACTCTGGCCTAACATCAGAAATAGAAAATGAAGCATCTGTAAATATATTTTGTAAGAAAGAAACCATTGCCATTACCAGCTAGTACAATCAGCAGTAAAGATGACTGGCATTGGTGATGATGGTACAGTACACAAGATACAAATAAGTTTCGCGTTAACGGAATCTGACGTATCTTCCAGGTTACTGGTATCTAATGCTTTCGTAGTTAATTTTTCTGCCCTTTCCAATATTTATTTAATAACATAATTACATATATTCCAATACCGTCTTCCTACAACAAAGGCTGGGCTAATAAAACGAATAAAACCAAATAAACAACACAAGCTTGCATATGGCGGTGTACACTATGAATTCGATCAAAATGTCGATTGCGGATCGATAGGGAAAAGCGATGTAATAATGCGCATGCGCACAGCAAATTTTATAATTTTGTTATTACATACATTAGGTTTTGTAAATATAAATCCTATTAATATATACGTTTTATTTGTTAGTTGTGTTGGATATTAAGGTTGTCGTAATTTAACTACATTATTACGTATAATAAGATTTTTACAATTATTTGATTTACATTGTTACATTTGAACTCACATGGCAATAATAACATTTTGTTAGTTCATGTTTTTTTGAGGTAAAAAGGAATAAAAAACAAATGGTGCGTTTTAAAAAGGAAAAAAAGTGTTGCACATAGAGACTCGAACCCGCGACCTCGTGAATAGTACGCAAGAACGCTACCTACTGAGCCACACTAAGCTAGGCGGTCAACGTTAACTTCGCCCTCAATTCGATTGTCGTCTGAAAACTTTTGTGCGACATTCAGCCAACAAAACGATATAAAGCCAACAAACATGGAACGTTGCAATAATAAGTTGAACCAACCTATTTTGCCGATATTTGACTAATGTTGGATATTTATCGTTTGTAGACTGTGACTTTGCGCCAACCATGTTACGTTGGCCAGAGCTATCGCCGACACTTAACCAACGGACTGTGCTACCTGGGTGTTTGCTCTATACTGCATATGTATTTACAATGCCGCCTTCTTCTACTGTACAGGGCCGCAATTTCTTTTACAAATACTCTTGTAGATTTTTTTGAAATATTGGATAGGGGAGAGTAAGGCAAAATGAGATATAAGGCAAAACGACATACCGATTGTTTTTCGGCGCTCTTGCGAGGAAGGTATTTTATGCGCATGCAATGCGATGGTACTGTTCTTCATGCCCTATGTCACAATAGACACATTGGAAGTGATTTGTATAGTAATTACAGCCAGCTTTTAAAAATATATATTTCAAGATAAACCTAAGTACAGTATTGTCACCGTAATTTTATTATATTATTATAATTGTGTCAGGATACGTTTTATTGGTATCTGCGCAACCTGCTATTGTTTACCTTTCAATTCTCATTAAATACAATTGCCTGCATAAACATTCTAACCTACAAATTGACATGACCGTATCTACAGCGTATGTGGGCAAAATGACATATGGAGTGTGTCATTTAGCCTTACATTAATGTTATAATATTCTTTATCGTTTAGATGATTTCTAATTGTAAAAGAAAGACGAATCGACAATCCTGGTCGAGTGAAGACATGCTGAAGGCGATAGGAGCCGTAAAAAATAAGAGGATGGGATGGAAAAAACCATCTGTTATATTCAATATTCCTCAGGGATTGAGTAGACGCACCCAGGAAAAAAATATCCACGCTCGTGCTGCAATAAAATCTCTGTATCGTTTCCAAACATTTCTTAGTGGTGACCCGGAACAAAGATTAGTCACATGTAAATTAGACCTTGAATCACGATTGTTTGGACTAACTACCTATGACTTGAGACAGCTCACATATAAACTTGCCGAGCGCAGTGGGTGCGACCGCCAATCTAATAAAACAAAAAAATTCATAGTTTCATTTCTCGACATCCGAACATATCCTTAAGAGTCTCGGAGGCTACCTCGGCTGCAAGAGCTCAAAGCTTTTATAGACCTCAGGTTCAGAAGTACTTTGCAAAATTGGAGGAAACAATTAAAATTTACAATATACAAGCAACAATGATTTATAATATGAATGAGACTATTAAATTAAAATTAAAATTAAAAAAATATAATATAAATATAACAACCGTACAAAAAACGCAGAAAGTAATTGCCAAGAAAGGCAAAAAGCAAGTTGGCGCAATCATTTCTGCCGAAAGGGGTATTCATACGACATTGGTGTGAAGACCTCTTCTCCAAATGGTGTATGAGCAATTCTGGATCGTTTATTCCACCAGATCTGATTTTTCCGAGAAAGAAATTAAATCAAGCTTTGTATGATGGTGCTCCAATAGGTACTCTCCGATTGTATAATGAATTAGCCTATATGACCGAAGACCTCTTCTCCAAATGGATTAAACACTTTGTGAAGTTTGCAAGACATACAGCTGAAAACAAAGCGTTATTAATTCTAAGAGAAATCAGGAAAGTGATGTGTATGTATTACTAAACGAATTGGCTCCGATTCCCGTAGCAAGAAATATTATTTTTTAAAAGTACCTATATAAACATGAGTGTGTCATTTTGCCCACACTGTTAGGCAAAACGACATACTTTGTATTTTTCTTTTTTAGATTTGTTGTCAAAGAAATAAAGCATATGAAAAACCTCGATGGAATGGGGTTTGAACGGGTTTGATGAAAATTGTGTCCATATCTGTATATTAAAGGTAGTAGGTACTTATGAAACGAGTTTCAGTAAAGCCCCACTTTAACATACAGAAACCTTTCTTTATAAGTTAGAATAAAATGTACTTCTTACTTAAATACTATCAAATGTATTGATCCTAACAAAAAAATTCTTTAGCAGATGTAGTTCTTGCGTTTGCTTTTACAATTGTCTTTCAATTCCTGAAATATTTCCATTTGTAGGTCAATAAAACAACAATTAATTAAATACCAATTTATTCCAATTTATATTATAGGAAATATTTCAGGAATTGAAAGATAAGTACATAGAAGTCACAAAATATTAATTTTACAATTGTGGAAAATTTTCAATCTTCATACGATATGAGTCTATTACACAAATCTAGGTATAATGAAAGCGAATTAGTAAGCAATCGTTTCGAGCTCCAGTGCATGAGATATAACATCCCCTTCAGTTTTACCAAAATTTTATCGTCGAGTTCAATTGGAGAATACAGGTTCTAAATTAGTGGTGGACAATATATCATGTTTTTCTTCTTCAAGACAAATATGTATTATTAAGAATATTAATTATTTTATCGAGATTTATTAAAAATTCCAATAATATTCCTAAAAGCACAAGTAATCAATTATAAATAGAACTAATTACGAAGGGTACTACAAACGCGTAGTTGTTGTAGTAGCTGCACCTAGCATGTACAAAAGAGAAACAACTAATGAAAGAGCATGACAGGTCGGGATGCCAATAAAAAGAAAGAAATCTGGGACTGAATCTCAAGATTGAGATGTGATGCAAAAAGGATAAAAAATACTAGCGAAGGATGGATTAGTGAAAAAATATACATAAATAACAGTAAGCAGAATTTAAATATAAACGGATATTATATTTCCTCCGGCACCGCTAAGTAAATACGATTTCGAAGACCAATATCGTTGACATTAGCTTTGTAGGGCTTTGTTCTATTAGCATCCTATGTATCTTCAAAAAAGTCAAATCTGGCAAACGAGATGGTTGTATCCTTCGAAATCTGATACTTATCTTGTTGGGGATACCTTGTTGAACTACCTATTCTTGTACAATTAAAAGTATTTCATACTGACTACTGTGGATGCAAAAATTATTTTCTAACTAGTTTTCTTCATAAATTATAACTTATCTTAACTTACAGGTAGACTACAAACTTTGTTTGTCATAACTAAAGATGCCATTTTTGGTACTACACCTAGCAGTCGAATGAGGTTTATCTATGCACGTATTATATTAGTCGCTTCCCGAAAGTATGCTAATAGTGTGACGAATCCGTCTTCCAGGAAGTAAAATGAGAAAATTTATATTTCTTTTATGTATATATTTTTCCGCATTTTCACTTTACTTGTCTTGTTTATTTAATTTTTTTGCCGACTTATTATTACCGTAGTTTGATTTTCTTTAATTGTATACTTAGGTCAATTTAATTTCATTTCTTGAATTTATTTTAATTACGAGCAACCGGTCATTTATTTTAATTTCTATTGTACAAGTTTATATGTGTCAGCGTAATGTGCGCGCGGCTATCTTCTCCCGCTAGTCTCTTTTATGGAGGGGACGAGCTAGGCGAAGAGAGATTCCGACAGAGGCAAGAATGATTACAGTCCTCCGAACCGACTAGTAACTAGTATTCTTACCCTACCAGCTCATGCAATTTTTCTGACCGTACACTTAGTTTTTTTAATAATTTTGCCTTTGTTTTAAAAATATTATATCAGTCATACCGTCTCCATAAATCTATATTTGAAATTTTGGGAACCGGAGAGAATCCAGGTAATGTGCTAACGTGCGTTTAAGACCTTACTCTGAACATTTTTGATTTGAATTTATATTATTTTATTTTATTTTATTTCATCTTTTCCCGTCAATTGTACTGGGCACGTCAGATCGACGGTCGACCCCTTACCGCGACTGGCCAATGCCAAGTCGAGTGCCCGTCCCGTAAATATCCTGTTTGTTTTCACGACCAGCCAGAAGGCAGGCCGAAATTCAAGTCCTTAACCGTGAATTCTATTTTCAAGACCAGTTCATGGTTGCCGATCACGTCCATTTATAGCAGCCATTTTGTACCTTGTACACGACCAGCTACGGCTGAGTTGAAAGCACGGCCCTTCACAGGAGTCGAATCTCCCGTTTAAATATTCATGTAGTTGCGTCTTACACGCCATCCCGAGTAAAAATTTGTATCCCTGTTGACCAAATATCTTGACCGTGAATTTTATGAACATAATTTAGTCATAATGTGCACTTACCTGAATTTTATTCCGTCGAATGTCTTGATTAATATTAGTCGCTAATCTTCCGTGAAGTTTCAACCGACCATATAGTTTGATTCATTATTTTTTGATGCGCGAACTAATACAGACACATATAAGTTTCAAAAGCGCACTTCTATCCATTATATTTTAAATACATTCCGCAATCTCTCATATTTTTGTATGTAAATATATTATGCACATGTTAATGTTTTTTTTTGCTGTTGTAAAAAACATCATATTTCATTTTATGTTCAATATACGTATTTATTCGTTCACCAATTGTTATAATTTTAATCCCCATGTACCCTGGACAAAAGAGCACCCGTGGGTTTATGTAATTTTCCCTAATTACTAGCGAATACATATTTTACAAATTACCTTCCGCAAGTTCAAGTTTTCACTTCAAAACAATTAGTCTTTACACAAACTATTATTTGACATCGGTGTAAATACTGAAGCCGATAAGGAAGTTGCCTGTGGTAAGTCGCGATAACGGTGGTGAATCAAGGTTCCACTTATCGTTATCAGGTGTCACCAGCGTTCTCCGAGCGACGTTCGAAGTGATAAGAGATTTTACCCCACAAAAAGGTAATTACCGACCCAGACACCCAGCAGCTAGTAAAAGACAAAATATTACAATAGGACATCACAATTATCGAAAAAGGTTTAATTTTGCAAGCATGAAATCTTCTCCAAGAAAGTCTGGGGGAGCACTATTCTAATTGTTATGGCTTTTAAGTTATCGAGCTAATTCTGTGCGTGATCAAACCGAGACCCGACCATTGGTGCAAGATTTGTACTGTATATAAACAACGCAATAAAATGCAAAGTCTAAAATGTAATGTTAATGTGGAAAAGCAGACAAAAATGTGAAATTCATGTAAACAGTAGAAAGCATCGACGCAATAAGAACTACAGTGGATTTGTGTTTAAACTACATATGTATAATAATAATAATAATACGTTTATTTGCCCAACAGTTATACCATTTACAGGACAAAATTGAAAATGTAAACACAATAAACAATACAGTAGATACAATAGATAAATCACAAAAACAAGACGAGCTAGTTATGTCAATACACCCGCGAAGATATCGCTATAGAACCGCTCCGCATTGCGAATCATATGGTGCAAAGGAGATTTCACCAGTAGATTGGACGTAGCTGTTGATAAGTTGAACGAAGCCGCATGTCGAGCAGAGTAACGTGGAACGTTAAACGGTACGGAAGCAAGTAGTTGCGGACAGTCAATTTCACTGTTTACCAGCTTATATAGAAATCTTGCGCTGTGTATGGAACGGCGATCCACCAACGACTGCAGCTGATGTACCTCTAATAGATGTTTATAGGAGATGCTCCAATCAGGGTATGATCCAGTACGCTTGAAGGTCAAGAATCGAAGAAATCTGCGCTGGACTCTGTCTATAGGAAGCTGCTGGGAGGCATAGTGCGGGTACCATATTATTGTAGCAAACTCTAGCTTACTAACAACCAGCGCAAAATATAAGCATTTAAGAAGGCAGACACTGGTAAAAAATTTAGATATCCTCATCACAAATCCCAACATTTTAGATGCAGCTGTGCACATAGCGGTTATATGTTGATTAAAGGATAAGGTGGAATCAAAAACGACACCCAGATCTTTGATTGAATCAACTTTGAGTAGCAGATGTCCATTCATCGAATAATTAGCAACATACGGGATAGATTTTCGAGTAAAAGTCATAGCGTAGCACTTATCTATGTTCAAAGATAATTTATTTTACTTAGACCAAGCCATAACAACGTCAATATTCCGCTGTAGGAGAGCTGAATCCCTATCACCAGCAACAGATGTATAAATTTTGAGGTCGTCCGCATACGCTAACGCTTCACATGTTAACAACGGATATAGATCGTTTATGAACAGATTAAATAACATAGGACCAAGATTGGAGCCCTGGGGTACCCCACTAGATGCATAAAAGTCATAGGATTTGTAGCCATTATAGAAGACATAGTTTGTACGGTTTAAGAGATATGATTGTACCAAGCTTAACAGAGAAGGTGCAAATCCATAGCAGGGCAGCTTATATAGAAGGAGATTGTGATCAATTCTGTCGAACGCACGAGAAAAGTCCATATGAACAACATCAACCTGACCCCTATTATCGAGTGCTTCACTTACATATTGAGAAAAAGTGGCTAGGTTAGTTACAACTGATCTACCAGACATGAAGCCATGTTGAAGAGTAGACATCGCTGAGGAAGTATTGAAGGAAATGGAACTATACAAGATCTGTTCTAAAATTTTTGAGAAATTGGATAAAATGGAGATGGGCCGGTAATTAGAAATCTGTGACTTGTCATCCTTCTTAAAAACAGGAATAATTCTGGCACGCTTCCATCGAATTGGAAAGTTTGCTGTTTTTATTGACAAATTGATTATAGAGGTTAAGGGTTCAGCAAGATAAGATCGCAATCTTTTAACCAAGAAGCATCATCACCAGCAGTGGAGGTAGAACTGAAACCAGCCATAATTTCAGTGAGAGACTCCACGGAGACAGGTTGAACGGAGAAGGACGGAAACTGAGTAATTATTTGAGGCATATCTACAGTATTAGAAGGATAAAATGATGTTCGAAAGGCAGAAGCAAAGGCATCCACAATATCCTCCGGTTTATCCACCCAGGACCCATCATAGAACATTCTCCCATGAATGCGTGTTGTGCCCTGTTTGCTATGGACAAAGGACCATATTTTCTTTGGATTTTCTTTAAGAACGGACTCGCTATGGCGGACATACTTCTCATACTCTTCTGATATTTGTTGTTTACATAAGGTACGAATCCTTTTAAATTGATCATGAAATATTGTGCTACCGGTTGACTTCCACCTGCGATGATAATAATCTTTTGTCTTCAAGTTCTGTTTGATAACATTCGTGAACCAGACTGGATAGCGTGAGGTTGAAGGAAAATATTTTGGGATAGATAGATCAAAGGCATCATAGAGCTTAGTATAAAATAGGTCAAGGGCAAGGTTGACATCAGTATGAGATTCCAGTACAGACCAATCCGTCTCAGACAATAAGTTAATTAGTGCGTCATAGTTTATTTTGTTGAAGTTGTATCGAAATTCCTGACCCGATGCAAAGTGGGGAAGACTGGTAAAAGTTAAAGTGGTACAGATTGATAAGGCCGGATGATGTAAGTCCTCCGGCACAAATGGATTGTCATCATGTTGGATCTCCAAAGGAGTAGTCAGGTTAGTGAGAACCAGATCCAAGGTTCGACCATGAGTATTTCTTACCCAGTTGATTTATCTTAATTCTGGTTCTATAACTTTAATTCTGTGCAATTTACCGTTTAACTTACTAAACAATGAAGCATTCCGTTCATTTTGAAAAAAATACGGTAAAACTGGATACAAAAGTGCACTACCGAACTAAACTGAACTGCACTCGGCGGTTCTGTGTATTACCAAAAACCGGCATCTCTAGTCATAACATACAACGATATATTAAGTTCTGGAATATCTTCTTACACTTAGTATGTCTGCAAATAATAAGCATCCAGTTATCAGATGTTTCCTTCTCTTACAAGCTGCATACTTTTCTGAAAAATAAGATATGGAAATTCTGTATGTAAGTTACTATTATGAGGGCTTCCAGGTTTTGACCGCGTCATAGTAGTGTTCAATTACACAATACAAAAATAAACAAAAAACAAAGTAAATAAAAAAATTAAAGTACAAAAAATGTGTAGGTACTTAAAGCCTTCTAGCCACTTCTACTCCTGAATAAGCCATTAACATTAGTTGCGAAACATTGAGTTTAATAGATTTTTATATTTTTTGCGTATATTTACAATACTATGACACGGTACAAACCCGGAAGCCGTCATAATTGACATTCAGACAATGAAAGTGTTCGATATTTGCTTCAAAGTGTTTGGATTAGATAATAAATAAAATCTAATAATTTTTGAGCATATGTTACTTATCTTCTTCTTGTAGTCTAATAAATCATTCCTTCTCCCTAATAACTACGTAATTGTTTTGCAAATAGATTTATCCGCCCTAAACGATTATCGTCAAGTAAGCTTATAAAAACAAATTTAAATTGTGGTACCCATCTTTTTGCAATAAAAAATGATGAAAAAGACTTCATAAACAATACTCAAAGTGGCTGTGAAAGATTTGAGACGCCATTTAGGTACACCACTGTTCAAACGAAAAGGAATGCTTGAAAATTTTGTATGACAAAGAAGAAGAAAGAAAAGCTCCACACAAGATCTCGTTGCGGAAAATCGTTAGACATTTATCACAACTAACCTAATTGTTTGCGAAATGTTAAAGTTTGCATGTGTTTGCAATTACTATTGATTTTCTTTTTCAAAGTTCAAGTACATTCTAAGAAATTAATACATAAACGATAATATTTCTTAGCGAGTTTTCGGTTTCCTTTATCCCCATTCAAGTATACCCGAGCGGAGATGTATATAACATTTTATTAAGAAAGCGTAGCCATCCTCAAAAGCGGAAGACGAATTGTATTTAATCTAATGTCATTGCTAATCTTGATACAATATATTAATTTTTCTCCGTTATATTAAATTTTTCTGTATACACTTTTTTTAAATTTCTCAAGGTAGAATAAAGTTACGTAGATTAATAAGCTACCTTTTTCCAAATCCCTCGAAGCACTCGTAATATTAATTTAAAATTTAATAAAAGTGTCTTACATTTAAACGTAACCTCTCACATTTCAGATCCATCTTTAAATTTCAGATTCTTTAAATTTGTAACAACTAATGTTTAACTTATTGCCACATGATTTAGTTTGAGGAATAAATTTAACATCATAATAATCGTCAAGAGTGAAAAACTACAGCTAATGGAGAAATTGCGTTCCTACTACCAAATAAATAACTACTTTCTATGAGATAAAGCGGTACTAAGGAGTGTAAAATTTATTTGTACTAATAGTTTTGTGTATAAGTTAAGTTGATTGAAACTACTTGATATTTTCAAATGTAACCAAATAGAAATATGTATGTATATATACAACAGATATATGTATTTCGAACTGATACTACCTAATTGTAAATCAAGTGTAACATCGCTTTGGTTAACTTTAACTGCTAATGTCACTCACTAATTTGAAGACCGGCTTTTCGCACGAAAACTTGTGTTACTTGTGCCTTCAAATTTCACTCTCGATGTCGTATTTTGTGACATACAATTTATAAAGGAGCTAGCCGGCTTCTAATAGATATCGCACCAGACCGACGTTTCATTAGAACAGTTAGCCATTGCTAAACTTACACCTGTATTAATGTAAATGACAACTGACCCGAATAATCCACATAAGCTATACAATTGTTACCACAAGGTAATATCTCTGTAAAATTATAATTATATCCAAAGTATTGGCGCTTTATGAAAGTAAACATCACTGAATCGATAGACGGAAAATTTTCACCTTAACAAAGAAAATATAAGAAATTGTGAATTGGGTAACTTGATCACATGTAACCATTATAGGATTTGTTCTCTATGACGTAGTTTTCTAGTATATTACAAAGTAGTAACGTGTAACTGCTACAAACTAGCCTAACTTAAATTGCAATTTTAAAGTTAGCCTGAAAATCAAAGAAAATGAAAATGTTAATATCAATCCTTGATATTTCCATGAAGTCTACCCATAGTTTCTTATTTGTTCAAGCTTTCCATTCCCGGTCTGGAACGATTTTCCGAACTAACTAGCTAACTAACTTAGTTAACTAACTAACTTAAATGTGGCATACTATAGCTTCGAGGAGAAGCTGTAGTATAGCTTCTCCTCGTTTCCTATTCTAAGTTTATGGCTTAATTCTGTATTGTATTATATGTTAAAAAGTAAGCGACTTTATTTTATGCAATTTCTAATTCAGTTTTAAATTATCGTTTTCATTAAAGACGCTGAAGAACTGACACATGAAATTTTAAGTGTAGAGGACAATAGTGATTCTTCTGTTGGTAAATAGGTACATATTTTACTTTAAATATGCGTTTACTATCATCAAATCACTTTTAACTCTGAAGTATTTCTTGGCGTGTACATATACATAATGTATTTTTTCCACGGCCAATTAATACAGCAATATTTTTATTTTAAAAAAATATATGGAATCGAACCATGAAGTTACGTTTGCGCGACGAAACCACGAAACCTTGGTGCCACTAGAGGGTTAAATCCAACTATGGATTGAACACTGGATAGGCAAAATAAACATACACGGAAAAATACATTACACAGGTTGTCCACCTAATACGCGGAAATATAATACAATATCATGGTTAATAAGAGAGATATTTGAATCTGTTTTCAATTCATGTCTAGTTTTCCTAAGATCTACATACCTAAAATAATATCGATTATACAGGATGTTTTATTTCTTCTGCACAGAAAGCAACTTTGTGTTTTAAATGCAAACCTATATTTTCTATCACCTATTTTGAATCTGCATGAAAACTAAAAGGGACTTTATGCATGGTATTCATATGAAAAAATTGACGGTCTTTGAGATATTTGGCGTACTATGTTTTTTTAGTAAATTTTCGTCAATTATAATCTAGCAAATTTTGTGGTTACACTAATTAACAGAAAAACTATTTTTTGATCAAATATTAAGCAATAATGGTTCTTCAAAATACCATGTTAGAAACTGACTAAAGTATAAGGGGTGTTGTCAAATTTGGCGAAGAAAAATATGAAAAAATTAATTCAAATGGAATATCCTGTATATTATTGATCAGTAAAACGCAGAATTAAGTATTCTACAACGTAGCTATAGTATTACCTATACCTAATAAGTTCGAAATTTTAGATAATTAATCAGCCTACTACCTTTTTCAAAGAGTAGAATAAAGCATCGTCATAGTGCATAGTGCTTTAAATTTGAAGGATCTACTAATAGAACAGTCTTCTAGCACTAATGTAAGTAGTAAGAATATAATGACAATACCACAATAGAGTTTTTTGCGCGATTGGTTGCTTTTATCAGTTTACCGTGTCTGTTTCTACGACGGTAAGTTGCTATTACTATGTGTAACAAAACGGTAAGTAATTTACTTACCGTTTCACTGAACGGTAAGTGAACTAAACAGAACCAAAAAACAGGACTAGGAACGACAGCATCAAAAACACACATGACTTGTTTGGAGCAAAACCATAGAAACCATGGAGCAGCCATCCAACGGTTTCAGTTCCAATCTTCGTGATTTTCACAAATTTATTTATATAAATTACCTATTATTATTATTCTAGACATTCCAATCTAACGGGTCGACATTCTGACAGGACGATAGGTGCGGGGTTCAATTCTCTGGAAAACAGAGAATTTTCCCGGATCGACTTGCCATTCGCTGTTCGATTAAACGCATTAAAAGGCGATATGATGCTGTCACAAAGCCATTTCTACACACACTAAACTACACCGCAAGAGTTGCAGTGATAGCCAGACAAGTAATACAGCTTACGGAGTCACTGCAACTAAGCACCCACCACACATTAAAAAAAAAAAAAAAAAAAAAAACGTTAAGATAATATCCCTTACCGTTCTCCATACTTAATATACTATAACATGACATCCTCCGTTTAACAAATATATTTAAATTATATCCGTTTTCAATATAAAAATAGATAACAAATAAAACACTTGGTATTATTGTCATCTATTTTTATATTGATAAAATATTTCGCCAACAGATTTCCATCACTTCGTTTAATTATTTGTATCCATCTTCGTGGAAGTTATAACAAGTGTATACTTATCATTAGTAGTAATTGTTCACTTCCCGTAAATCCAAAATTCGTTTTCTTGTAAATTCTATAAACTTGGAATAAACCTAACGACGTTATCTATGAGTTTAGCGAACTTTAATGCGATTTCGTTGTACAAAATTGATCATCAAGGGGAGGCATATATATCGATTTGCATTTGAATCCCCATTATTCATCCGAATTTGAAGTTTTCTTAACAGTTGGAGAAGTGGAGAGATCCCTAATGGACATAGCTAACTTGAGCGGAAGCACATAATTTGTTCGACAAAAATTAAAAACTGGGTTCCTTTTTTATACTTCACAAAGTCAATTAATTCGGATAGAAAGAGACAGAGGGCGTATTAAATGGTTCCGGAAATAATTAACTGCGGTCTTAATTATAATTTAAACCGTTTGAATAATAAATACAAAAATGAAGGATTCGTTGATGCCCCTAAATGTCGCCATCGCCATTAAAACTGTAGCACGATGAAATGAAGATGTATTTATACATTCTTATAATGCTCTAATAGTCATTAGTGGGAAGCTATAAGAAGATACGGGCTTTAATAATATAAAGCACAAAGAAATTGAGCAACGAAAAACGCCTGTAACAAACACTTTTTATCGTTATGTAGTACTATATTTTACCCTATACATATTATATGTATATAAGGTCAATTGATTGTGAGATTAATATATTAAACGCTTAACAATAGTAGCACACAAAACAAAAAAAAATGATATGTTATTACATTGTATTAAAGATACCAAGATAATGAGTCTAATAATAATAGATTTAAAAAATAGTAGAAAATAATACTGTAAATTAAATTTTAAATTCCAACAAAGAACATTTTTAAAATAAGACTTGAATAACGCCAACATAAAATATTTTAATACGATATGAATATCCAACTAGCTCTAACTGCAAACCAACGCTGTTACGAGCATACTAGCTAGTACTAGCAACTGCTACGCCTGCTGTGGTATTCTCTTTACCCCACCAACGCAATTTTCCCACTTGCATTTGTCGTGGGTGATCCATGATACGGATATGGCATCGTTGCTCGATGAAATGCATTAGGTACTTATAGACGCCTTTAAAGTTTCAAACGGGCCGGCAGTGTATGTATATCTTCAGCTAAAAATAATTTCCTTGAAAATAAAATATTTCTGTACGCCAACGACGCATTTATCCTATCTATTTCTTCCTCTTTAAAAAATATATTTTTGCAGAAATGATTCGGTACAATAAAATCAAATTCGTCTGGGCTTTTCTTATCTATTCAATTTCATATTGATATTACTTGGCTTTGCATATCTTTTCGTTTCAAATATATCCATAATATATACCTATAAAAATTAGAATTCTATCAATGTATGCATCGTAGTCTACTTTGACATTCCTTTTTACGGTATTAATTTCGTATTTTGTTTCCCTCGGGGCTACTATGGTCTTTCGTCATTATATTCTTCCGTTTAGCTAAAAATTATTAATAGATTTTGTGAAACCTGTACAGAAAAATGGAATTCCGTTGAATTTAATATTTTGCTTTGGAAAATATGGGAAACCATACATACTGCGGCAGCCACATAAGTGGACACCGTAATATACATATGTGGTTGCCTCTATATCCCCGTATGAAACGTTAAATATAGCAAAGCCTAATTGTTGTTTAATCTTGTGGCAATAATTAATAACACTAACAATACATATTAATAAAAAAAACAACAATACCTGTTGAAATATTCATCCAGTTTTCATAGATTCGTTTGGCTTTTCCTTGTCTATTTTCACTTAATATTGATATTACAAAATGAAACCACTAAAATTACGATTTCTTTGCTACAGTCTGATTATTAAGTTTGAGAAGAATATGCCAATAATTGTGAATGCTACCACTCATCCGGAAACTAACTAAGCCGAGCAGTTTCACTGTTACATACCGAAATGGAAAATTACTTGATTTAGTTCTCTCCAATTTAGTTTTTACAGTTACGGTCATATATTCCATGGTAACTAAAGACGACATTAGATATACTTGTCGATACCCCTATTACAAATTCTTCTAGTGGTAATTTTCCAGCAAATGATAACCTTAGATACAAATTTCGAAAAGTTGATATTTTTTCTCACTATCGTGATATTAGCACCATCGACTTGTCTTTTCTTGACTCGCTTTCTAATATTCATGACGCTGTGTCTAGTTTCTACAATGCTGCCTACGCAGTCGTTGATCAATTTGTACCACTATATAGGACCTCGAACCGTAAATTTCCTCCATTATTTAATCAAAACATCAAATGCCACTTGAAACAGATTATTATTTCTCCAAATGGAAACGTACTAAGTCAGAAGTTTGTCGGCAGGAGAATTCGCTCTTTACTCCAAAATTATTTTGGAACTTTGTTAATAGCAAGCCATCTTCATCTGGAATACCTGGTTTATTGACGCTGGATAACGTACCACTCAACATACCTAGGGATATTGTGCAAACCTTTGCTGAGTGTTTACTGATTCTTATAACAATGTTGATTCCAGCATGACTGCCGATCTGAATTGTGATTGCCTATTGCCTTCGACATTGGAGATATAACCACTTTTTACGTTATGAAGGGTCTTATCAAACTTAAAGCTGATATGACCAGTGGCGCTGACGGCCTTTCAGGGTTCCTACTTAAAGATTGTGCGCCGCTGCTTCGTGGCCCACTTGTTACACTTTTTACCTTGTCTTTTCGCCCTTCAACTTTTTCAACATGCTGGAAGATTAGAAGAATTACACCAATCGTTGCGACATCCGCGACTATCGACCTATCAGTATATTATCAAACTGTGCCAACTGTGCCATCTGTCGATTAATCAACATGGTTTTATGAGCAACCGGCCTACCATTACTAATTTAGTGGAGATTACTCAATATCTAAGTGAGGCCTTGGATACTCGGCAACAAGTGGATGTTATCTACACGGACTTCAGTAAGGCATTTGATACAATTGATCACTCAATACTTACTGTGAAGCTACTCTCGTTGGGTGCATCTCCGAAAATCGTTACCTTCTTGAAATCATACCTAGACTAACGCAACTGCTGTGTATATTACAACGGCTATACTTCCAGTTACTTCATCGCATGTTCTGGAGTACCGCAGTGATCCAATTTAGGACCGTTACTTGTTACTATCAACATACATAAATGATCCTCTAAATTTATTAGACTATTGGATACTTGCCAATGCTGATGACCTCAAGAACGTTTACTGCCGGATAAAATTTGTCGTATACGTCTGTTAGTTAAAATAATATTTTCAAACTTAAATATTATTTTTATTGAATTATATTGTCATTTATTTTTTTATACAACTCTGATATATTAGCAATCGTAATTCGTTACAGAAGACTATACATACATTGGATGTAGCTTTTGTTAAAAACTTCTGCGGTTATTTCAACATGCATGTATACGTTACATTCTAAGCACAATTATGCAGCATAGTGTCAATTAATTTAAAGTTATGCAGTTCATTACATTCGGCCGATTTCTAAGATAAATTTTATAGTCAGCAATATGCACGAAATGGCGAGGACGATAAAACGTTTCAACAATATCGAGTTATTTTCAAACAATATGCACACTCACCTATCCTTGTTACGATGAAGATACTGTAAACCTTGGTATTATAACAAAAGTGAGGATTTAAAATTATACGCTTCAAAGAACGGTTATAACGAAGGGATTGAAATATCACTTCATATCTGACATAAAATTCAATTTCAAGTTATTACTTCTACATGCTACTGGATGGAATCTGTATCAACATAATAAACAAAATCTAAGCCTTTAGTATTAAAAGCAAGGATAGAATTGTTTACTGATAAGAATATCTTACGACAAACATATAAAGTGTAATAATGGAGTTGTTGACGGCGCAGTTGGCGGTAGGACATTTGAAAATTTGATCACAATAATTTTTGTTCGAAATGCTTGTAAACAGGAAATTGTTGACATAAGACTAAACTTCAGTTATTATGGACTAGGAATGAAAAATATCGTATTTTCAGAATTAGTCATTATGAGTCATACAGTGACCAATTTTCCTAGTTCCATTTACTTAACTATACTATATAAAATATTATAAACTTATTTTTACATACCTTCTTCACAAGTTCTTGTGATCTATTTCATTTATATTCTTCCAGACTGTTTGAATTTTTTCTTTTAATATTATTTCTTGCAAAAATTTGCATTTTGAAACCCTTGTATAAATCTAAAATAGCAATATAGGTAAATATGTAATATTAAACGCGGTCGGTTTTGAAGGATTACAAATTTTGACAGAAACTTTGAAGCCACACTAACACAAAATCATTCTGTGAAAGTTTATGTCTTTTAGCAACTCTGCTTTGCTTTCGATTGTAAGTAAAATGACATTTTTTGATAAGGAATGATTACCACATTAACCACATTAAATAGTTGCAGCAGTAGATGCCCTATGATATGAACCTGTAGGTTAACTGAAAACTGAGTATCACATAAAGGTTAGACGGCATGTTTAGAAAAAAAGGCACTCGTTTCGAGCCATTTTCATAATATTAGTTTTATAGATATTGCAATTTTAAAATTAAACACATTACCAATATATTGTTTTTCTTTTAGAACAAGAACAGCACGGAAATGGTCTAAAGTGTTTTTTTACATGTAATCCTCAAATACATTCTACAGTGTATCCCTTTCAAATTTCATATCACTGCTTCCATTTTTGTTTGATAAATTTAATTAATTATCAATATGTGGTGAATAGGTCAGTTTGACTCGTTATTGTTACTCTCGCAAATAAACTCATACTCATAGTTGCATTGAATAATGTAATCCTTTCTATTTGTTTACAGTAAGTTTAGTTTTCTTTGTATTTTTGAAGTAAATAAAACATATGTTTGTTTATTTTTCTGTGTCCTTTTAATCGGCAGTCCATACAGTACGAGTATATGCTGCATGACATGGAAACTGCAACACCAAGAAGGGGTGCGAATTTTTTGACCAATCTTGGCAGAAACGTATAACTAGTCAAAGGCAATAATTGATTAAAATTTCAAAGAAAAAAACAAAAGACTAACACAATTTAACATAATTTTTATTAATAATGTGTCGAGCCGCCCCTATTAGTTACACACTCCCTCACTCTTCGTGGCATTGATTCGACTAGGTGGTCGATATCCTCTTGGGGTATGGTGTCCCAAGAAACATGTAATTCATGCCGGAGAGCTATTAGTGTCTGCAGGGGATTGGCTAAATTCATAAGTTTTCGTCCCATAATGTCCCACACATGTTCTATTGGCGAGAGGTCGGGGGATTTGGATGGCCATGGCAAGATATTGACATGAGGCTCTTCGAAGCGATTTATGGAAATTCTCGCTACGTGGGAAGGAGCATTATCCTGCTGGAAAAGTGGGTCTTCGCGCGTTTGAAGATATGGCAGAATATGGGGTTCTACCACCTCATCAATGTAACGCTGGGCGTTCATGGTGGTTAGGATGAATACCAACTGAGACCTACTCCCATATGCTATAGCACCCCATACCATAACACCCACTGCTCGATACACATGCCTTTCAACGGAAAACTGAATATCACGACGTTCCCCACGTCTTCGTCTGACCCTCATACGGCCATCATCTATCCCTAGACAAAATCGAGATTCATCACTGAACACCACCTTATGCCACTCCACGATCCAATGCATTCGCAATCTACACCACTCCAAACGTTGCTGCCGGTGTTGAGCCGTAAGTGGTAACACAAGATGTGGACGATAAGATTGTAAGCCGAAACCCCTAATTCGACGATAAAGGGTTCGAAGGGTTACAGGACGACCTTGATTACCTAACCACACGTCGGCAATTGATCTGGTACTGGAGAACCTGTCTCTTAGTGCCATTAGGCGAAGGCGGCGGTCTTGTATCTCATTAGTTCTTCTTCAGCCTCCGGCTCCTCTTTGGCGTCTTTCCTGACCCTCCCTAGTCCATGGTTGATAACAGCGCATAATGGTGGATTGGTTCCGGTTAAGACGATTTGCAATTTCCCTGTACGAAAAACCACCTTCTCGCAAACCAACAATTCGACCTCTGTCGAATTCGCTTAATTGGCGATAATTTCCACGTTGCCGCACTCTAGGCATAATAAAACTCTTTAAACACATGAAGCAAAGGTATAATACGACAAAACAGTTGAAATTAATTTGAAACAATAAATACACCACACATTAATGTCAGCGAAAACTGAATGAAGTTTCAGATGTGCCATCACCACTACATCTATCGCAACAAAATTTTAATCAATTATTGCCTTTGATTAGTTATACGTTTCTACCAAGTTTGGTCAAAAAATTCGCACCCCTTCTTGATGTTGCAGTTTCCATGTCATGCAGCATATACTGTATGGATTGCCGATTAAAAGGACACAGAAAAATAAACAAAAATATGTTTTATTTACTTCAAAAATAGAAAGAAATTGTTCGTCCTTATACGCCAATATAAGGTTCTCTGAATATTACTAATTTTTATGACAAACGCATTTTTTATATAAATTTACTTGACATAACTACGTTGACGGTTTATGTGTGGTTAAAAAGCCGATTAAATTTGTATAATCCTGCAGAGATATTTGGTTGTCTTTATACGAACGTATAGTTGCAACAAATTTTAGGTTGATTAGTTGGATGATGTTTAATTGATCATTAGCACGAACTAAACATCTAGTTGGCCTCATGAAGTCAGTATATTACAATACGGCAACTAAGGTTTGGAGATCGTAGTGGCAGACGGCCGTCCTCCAGTAGTGGCACGCCAAGATTGCGGTGATCACATATGTATACGTCAAGAAACACTTCGTTGTTTAAATTATTGCCTATACGAGGCCTTTACTAACCCCTTGTCACGTATATTTGTGATGGTATTATAGGTGTTCGAACGATGTCTCCGGTGGTGCAACTGGCAGCACATCCGCCCGGTGAGCAGAAGGTTTATGGTTCGAATCCCTGGCAAGATGCTTATATTTTTAAAATAAAGTATTTGCTTGCATTAGCGGGTATAGAAATATACAATTTATATTGTACACGTCAAGAAACACTTCGTTCCTTAGCATTGCACTACTCGTTCCGTATAGGACAGTATTCCCATATTAATGGAATGCGTTGTAACGTGCGATATGCTCGCAGTCCACTATCTGCCAAACACCACCAATACAATTCACGCATTGGTTGGTCTCTACCCACCAGCAATATTTACATACATCATTTGCCGAGAAGAGAAGAATACGATGCTTTCGCATCATGAACGTTTCATTATCGCCATATCGACTAAATTTGCTTAGCAAGCATTCCATACCCCTCCTTCCCCCGAGATATTTTCAATGGTCAAAAAACTGCTAAATGCATCCCAACTGTCTGGAACTGTGGAATGTGTTCGTGAATTCTGTCTCACACTATTTCCTAAAAATGTTATATATTATACGTCACGGTCCGCTATAAGAGAATTGTGTGTAAAATTTCACAATTATTATAAGAGAATTACTTAAAATCATAGAAATTCTTAAATATAATACTCTATCTTCCGTATTTGAATGTAAAGAATATTGTGGTAGTCCAATAAAACTAAGTTATAGGTAGCTATAATATAATAGCTATTTATATTATCACGAATGTAGTATTTTAATATTACTATGTATAGCATATGTTGTAGCCATTACAACTAACGCTATATATCAACTCAATTTATAAAATATTTTTTAAATAGATATCGTTACTGAAAGTATAATAACATATTTATGAATAATTTCACATGTTAAGAAATTTCTGACAAACATTCAACACAAACAATTATTTATTTAATAATAATAATAATTTACCACGGCGTAGTATTTGGTCATAGTATGTTGTCGATCTATTTTTTACTCTACTTTTATATCAGCGTAAACTCGCAAACAAAATAAACATTTCATTGAGAAGAAGTATTCCATGCGGTCGATTTTAAGTCTATTTTTAAATTTCACAAGTTCATACTATTTCGTTCATATACTGGTATTTGCCACCACTAAACAAATGGTCGCTAAAAGAAATAAAACAGTTTAATATAGGTAATACAGCTAACATTAATGAATACTGGTTATGATTGGCAATGATGAAGCTGATGTCGAAAGCTTCTGTCGAATCGCCCGCAGTAAACGTAAAATTAACAGCATCGCATTAACCGCAGTCTCGGGCCGCTCCCAAAACGTCAAAACTGAAACAAACGCGCTCGAGAAAATTGATTTGGCAATTTATTACGATTCAGGTTGACAGTAATTATAGCAGGCCAAATAAGCAAACTGGAAAATATGTTTTTCATCACAATACCTTCGAATAGAATTTTGAATACTTTTTTAGCAGATCGTTGCCTATTTAAAAACATTACCTTCTGTATCTTAGGACGAATGAAAAATACATATTGTTCAAAAAATAACATCGCTTTATTTACAGTTGTTGCATTATTTCATCATATGTCTTTCCCAATTTGGTTTAATGTTTTGCTACTATTTCAATTCTCTAGTGTGGTGTCACAAAGAACAATTGCAACTAATTAATAATAATGATTTATTCATCGTAGGTATACAAATTTTAGTAAAATACACTATGAGACTCATTTGGTGAATAATACGATTTTTTATATATTTATATTATGTGTATATGTATATTTTGTATGTGTATATTTTGTGACCAATTTTAACAGAATTACATACATGGGTTCAACCCCAATTCGCATGAATTACAAAAAAGTCTAACGCAGTATTCCATTACCCTCAAAGGTGCAATTTACATCGCAGTAAAAATTTTAGTCAAGTATCAAAAATAAATGTTCTTACTCTCTCTTGATGGAAGAGATTATAGGTAATACACTATAATGTAAGTAAACATGAATATTCGCGGGTTAAAGGTGTGTAAATAATAATAAAACCAATATACAGCCTGGCCCATTAGTGCGTGGAAGCTCGATTAATTCGACATTGTAAAAGATATTTAAAAACTTGGGACTGCACGCAATTTTTCCAACACTCTCCCAATACCCAAATCATATCTATTAATTCTTCAGGCGGAAAGACCTTAAAGGCAAACTCGGACATAAGGGAGGCCTATTGTGCCCCCGTGTTGTTTTACTCCTCTTAGCCAGGTTGTACTCGGAGAAAGAAGTCCGCAACCTGGTCGAGAGTTAGTTTTCTTAGTCCGGGATCGTCCAGACGTCCGACCGCGAAATAACTCCGCCTCTCCCTGTCCACTTTCGAGCAGTAGGCAAGAAGGTGGATTGGAGTTTCCTTCGCATTCCCACAGTTTCTACACAGGGTAGAGTTTACTATGCCCATGCGATGCAGGTGTTTGTTCAGTGCGCAGTGACTGGTTAAGATTCCTGTAAGTAACCTCAGCCTGACCCTGCTCATAGAGACTGCCTTGCGCAGTTTTTTCTCATACGGCGAGAGTTTTACAGTGTCTCATGCCGGCAAGTACATTCCAGTGGGAGCAATGCCTAGCAGCGAGTTCAGATCTGACAAAGGCTTTGATGCTGCCATAGGAGTTCCCACATGTGCGTTCTGGACCCACAAATGGTCCCTCACTGGCGCTTCTAGCTAATTTGTCAGCCATGTCATTACCTCTGATTTCAGAATGGCCTGGCACCCATCTCAGAGTTGTGCTGAGACGTTCCGCCAGTTTTACGAGAGTCTTATGGCAGTGTAGCACTACCTCGGAGTCAAACCTGACAGCCTGTAGTGCTCTGAGAGCAGCTTGACTGTCAGAAACGATTCCCACTGCTCCATTAATCTGCGGGCAGTTTAATATGCCTTCCGCGGAGGTCTGGATTGCGATTACTTCGGCTTGGAAAATGGACGCAGTGCTCCCCAGACTGAGAGCTTCACCCTGGGTTTCACCATCTTTCCGAATTCCAATTCCCGTGCCGTTTGGCGTTTTTGAGGCGTCGACAAACCAGCGAGATACCTCCCGTCTTTTTGTGGACGAAAGCTTTGGCAATTTCTCCGTTGGAGATGTTTACAATGTATCCCCTACTGAAGCTGAAAGTAGGCGAGATCTTGTCCGCCCTCATGGACAGTGGTGCTATTACTATTTGACGTTTGACGTTTTTGTGATATTGCCCGGCCTGCGCCACCAGATATTGGTCGGCTTATACCCGTTATTACTACTACTTATGTGCTAAAAAAAGCAATTTTTCATATTAAATTTAAAATATCTTCTAAACTCAAAGAGTTAGGTATAGGGAATGGTTCACAAAAATAAAAGAGCCGATAAATATCTATCGAACCATCATAAAAAATATAGGGTGTTTCATTTAAATTGAATGAAGAAATTAAGAACCCGAGTTTTGACTCAGCCTGTATAAATGAAAAATTGTTTTTAATAAATTCTTGAAGCAGCGGAAAGAGAAGACGTAGCCAAATCATGTAATGGTACGAAAAAGTTTGTATATTTTGTGTCTTGCCGGAACCAACTCTCTTAATACAGCTTAATTTAGACGTAAAAATAGTCATAACTTTTTAAATACTCGTTATAGATACAGCAAATCGTATATAAAGAGGGTTTTAAAAATAAGAAGATTTAAATAATGCAAAAAAGTATACCATTCCATTACAAAAAAATAGAAGTTTGGTCTGGTACGGCGTTATAGAACAGCCTGTATAGTGGCAACTAATTTTAAAATATAAAGCTTAAGAATACCTACACATTTCCTCAATAAAGTTTTTTAATACCATTTGCAATGTCGGATTAATCGAGCGTCCACGCACTAATGGGCCAGCCTGTATGTATAACATGGTTACTAAAATGAAATAAAAACTGTGCCAGCAATGGCTGTTGTACAAAGACACCACCAATAGTTAATAAAAAGCTAATATAGTAGCGAACATCGTCAAATAAATGTGTGTAACAAAAATACTTACTGTAGTAAACAGATTCTCTACAAGCCGGTTTCCTCCATATCGAGTATGTAGGTGTGTATGTAGGTAGGTCTGTAGGTACATACAATTCCCTAATAACATTGTAAGAGTACTTGCTCTACTTGATGAATCAAGCTGTGTGACTTGAAATCTGTACAACACTTTTGTACTAATAGTATTAAAAACATATTACTTTTCACTCTCACTTGTTTGTAATAAATTAACTATTAACTTTCCTGATGTAGATGCTTCGACTTTAACATTTGGCGTCTAAAATGTAAGCAATAGCAATTCTTACAGTCCAACATAAAATACATTAATTCCAAACTGAAAAGAATTCTCTTGCACTCTAGGATTAAGAAGAAGCATTGCAATTGCCAAAATTATGAGCTACAACTGTGAATTATAGTTACATTTCACGCCACGTTTCTAAATTAAAAACAGTTTCATTTGTGTTATAAACATTTTCCAATTTTCAGAATTCTTTGTATCTCTATCACCGGGCCATTACCGAGGGCCTGTCCTCAACGCCAACTGCGGTGATGGAGACGATCTTTAGACTTCCTCCGCTGCATCTTGTGTTGTGGTCGGAGACAGACCCAGGAGCCTATACAGAGCAAAATTCAGTGGGTACAGGGATTTTTGCGGTAAAACGGGAGATCACCGCAGCATCTTCACCTACATCTAAAAGACGGCACTACTGGCCATGCGGGCGGATAAAACCTAGTTCGCCTTCAGCTTTAGCGGATGATACAGGGTAGACATCTCCAGCAGCTATCGGGGTTGACTCCAGAGGTAGTATTTTACTGCCATAGAATGCTCGCCAACCTGGCGAAACATCACAACGACACGCTGAGATGAGTGCGAAGCCACTCTGGAATCAGCGGCAATGAAATGACAAGCTAGCAATATGTGTCAGCGAACGAATATTCACAGGTTCAGAACTGACGTGTGGGAGTTTTTATGGCAGCATCAAAGCATTTGTCAGATCCGCAGGCATTGTTCCTACTGGAATGCAGTTACCGGCGTGAGATACTGGAAAACTCTTGGGATCCACCCATATGAGTAAAGACAGTCTTTATGAGCAGAGACACGCTGAGGTTACTCGCAGGATTTTAGGGTCATTACGCACTAAATAAACACATGCATCACATATAAGTAAGCTCTCCCCTGTGCAGAAACTATGGGAGTGCGGAAGAAACTCCAGTCCATATCTTTGCGGACTGGCTCAACAGAGGACTGGCAGAGACAGAGGCGAAGAGACTTTGGAGACTTAACCAGGTTCGTACTTTTTTGTCCCGGTGCAACCTGGCTGAGAGAACTAAAACGGAATGAGGGCACAAGAGGTCTGTCTGTTCTAATAAATTATTATGCATTATTATGATTAAATTAGTATTTAATTAATCTGTTGTTTCATTGACCTACCAGTGAATATACTGGTAGAATTGAAAGCGAAATACACAAAGGTCATAACATAGATATATTAAATACAGAATTTATTAAGTTAATATTATTAGTTTTATAATATTAAGTAAGTAACTACAATCGCAAAAATCTCGTTCAGGATCCCAACTAAAATCACCATAAATAATTATCTCACGAGGGCGACCTGAAATTGTCAAGAAAAAGCGCGGTATTCATAATATTAAGTAAGTAACTATAATCGCAAAAATTTCGTTCGGGATCCCAACTAAAATCACCACTAGTAATTATCTTACGAAGGCGACCTGAAATTGTCAAGAAAAAGCGCGGTATTGGTATGGTTTTTTATTTTTATGTTTCGATGTAATCCCCTCGAAGATCAATACACTTTTTCAAACGGTGCTCCAGTTTCTTCAAGCCGTCCGGGAAGTAGGATGTTTCGAGATCTGCATAATAATCATCTGTAGCGGCGATTATCTCCTCATTTGAGACAAATCTCTTTCGTGCCAGCGTTTTCAGGTTTGGGAATAGGAAAAACTCGCTGGGGGCTAGGTGAATCTGGAGAATGAGATACCAGTTCATAGCGCAACTTATTCAATTTGGACACGACGATGCGGGATGAATGAGCCGGTGCATTGTCGTGGTGGAAATGCACTTTTTCCGCTGCAAACCAGACCGTTTCTCCTTCAATGCATCGAATCGGGTCAGTAGATCGCTGTAGTATTTCCCCTTGATCGTCCTCCCCTTCTGCAGATACTCGATGAGGATCACACTTTGGGAATCCCGAAAGATGGTCGCCATGACCTTTCCGGTCGATGGAACGATCTTTGCTTTCTTCGGGGCCGATTCGCGGAAAAGTTCACTATTTCAACTATTCCTTGATCTCCGGTAGGTAACCACACAATCCTTTGGTAGCGGTGGATCCAAGTCTTATCCACGGTTACGAAACGCATGAAGAAATCCCTTGGATTGCGTTGAATCCCGGCCAAACACCCCCGAAACAGTCACCCCATTTCGTGTTTGCTCAGGTGTCGGCAGACGATATGAATGACACGACATCATGAATCTTGTCGACTATTTCATTGTTGCTACTTGTTTTTGGGCGGCCACTGCGTGGTTCGTCACTTGTGCTTGTGCGGCCACAAACTCGCTCACCCAGACGCTGATGGTCGAAAATGATGGAGTAGATCCGCCATAAACCTCTAGCAAAATATTTCGAATTTCCGTTATCGTTTTCCCAGCCATCCAGAAGTGTCTTATCACTGCACGAAATTCGATTTTATAAATTTTTCCGAAATCACCTGACTTGCTACACAAAACGTACTCTTAAACATTTCAAAGTTCTTTCTTAATGTTCATATAAGATGGTCTGTAGTAAAGTATCAATTTAAAACAAAAACCGCCTGTAGTGAATGTAATGCTGCATAATTCAATCATTTTATCTAAACAGCACTTTTCCAAATCAATGCCAAATTAATCGCCGCTGTTTGGGCTTGAAAGATCCTAGAACACTAAACACTTTAACCCACTGAACACCAAACAAGTTTTAACTAAAACACCGACGCGTTTCGACAGCAATGCTGTCATTATCAAGGCGATAATAAAACTCAGTTTTATTAAGCCACTCTGGAATCAGCGGCAATGAAATGACAAACTAGCAAGATGTTTCAGCGAACGACTATTCACAGGTTCAGAACTGACGTGTGGGAGTTTTTATGGCAGCATCAAAGCATTTGTCAGATCCGCAGGAATTGTTCCTACTGGAATGCAGTTGCCGGCGTGAGATACTGGAAAACTCTTGGGATCCACCCATATGAGTAAAGACAGTCTTTATGAGCAGAGACACGCTGAGGTTACTCGCAGGATTTTAGGGTCATTACGCACTGAATAAACACATGCATCACATATAAGTAAGCTCTCCCCTGTGCAGAAACTATGGGAGTGCGGAGGAAACTCCAGTCCATATCTTTGCTGACTGGCTCAACAGAGGACTGGCAGAGACAGAGGCGGAGAGACTTTGGAGACTTAACCAGGTTGCGTACTTTTTTGTCCCGGTGCAACCTGGCTGAGAGAACTAAAATGGCATAAGGGCACAAGAGGTCTGTCCTTTGGACGAGCTTTCCTTCTGGGGTTCTCCCACCCATGCAGTCGGAAAAGAAAGGTTCTGTAGAATATACGACATCTTTAGAGATTGATTATAATTGCCCTTTGTCCTGACGGTATGAATGTTGTATGTGATTATTGTTGTAGACACTGCCCTATTACTTCATGTGCATTATTATTCATTTATTAGATGCTTTAAAATTTTCCAAACGGGTTTTCAAATTAGTTTCTGATGCCCATTCAAGAATATTTATATCATGAATATAATCTCGACCCAAAAGATGCCAAAGGTTTATTTTTGCTGTACGTACTTTTTTCATCTATATAATTGCCAAACTATTTCCACTTTTCTAAATCTATTTGATACACTTGCTATACTCTATTGTAGTTCGATTAGTAGACATTTGGGTTTTGTCTAACAACATTTAGTAATACTTACTATTATATGCAGAATCCATAACATAACAACATAAATAATTACATTTTATGCTAATCAATAAAGTATTTGATGCAATTATTTTTATTTAATTAAGATATTCATTTATTACATTATGTCGTATGGAATTGTATGATTTAGAAATTGTGAATATCATCAGGTTTTAGGATTTTCTAATTGGGTGTTTTTTAGTCATTTCCTTGAGCTCCTGGATTTCAATCTTGTCATATACATTTTTACTGTTTCTATCTTGTTCGTTTTTAATCTATTTGGCCTTATTGATACCTTTTTTTCATCCATTAAGAAACCTAACTTATATTGAAGTTATATTTTTCAACTATTACAGCTACAGAGTCTCGAAATAGATTCTGCTATCACTTGTTGAGTAGATAGAGCTACTTAAAAAAAGATTAGGCTAAATTTATCATTACATGTTAAAATAATGATGATGACAGCATTGCTGTTGAAACGCGTCGGTGTTTTAGTTAAAACTTGTTTGGTGTTCAGTGGGTTAAAGTGTTTACTGTTCTACTTCTGCACCAAGAGATCCAGTGAAGAACTTCGCAATATGGCTACCAGGTCCAAGGATCAGAACTTATACCATAAGGTCAGTTTTATCGCCTTGATAATGACAGCATTGCTGTTGAAACGCGTCGATGTTTTAGTTAAAACTTGTTTGGTGTTCATGGGGTAAAGTGTTTAGTGTTCTACTTCTGCACCAAGAGATCCAGTGAAGAACTTTAAAAGATCCTCTTTTAAAGAACTTTAACATTTTAAAATCATTATGGATGTCACAAATATCTTTTAACTCCCGTTCTTTACTCAGTGTCTACTTCAACACTTAAAATTTTAGGAAACTGTCGTGCCTAAACTTGTATTTTGGTATTATTCAGCTACAGCATAAATGTTCGTGTGCCACATTTTCGACTCCCTTTTTCTTGCTATTCTCTTGTATATAAATATCATCCAACTATCTTCAATGAGATATTAGGTAACTATAGTGATATAAATTTTAGAAATATGCCAAAATATGTAAAATATACAAAAAGGTAAAGCAATCTAATTGTAATAAACCTGTACAATCTTTCTTTAAAAGGCAAACTTTTTAAATGAAACAATAACCACGAACGTTCGTTTTAACCTCCTGCGTCATCTACTAAACTGATATATAATTAAAAGAGCGCAGCGCAGTACTATTGACTTCTCTAGTAGATTCGTTTAACGTACTCTACAGCACCCACCGTAAATCTGTGTGTTCCAATATGTTAGTTCTTGTTCAGAGATGTCTCTCACAGTTAAGGAAACAAAATATCTTAAAAAGGTGTAACAACTTATTTATTTATTTACAATTATTTAAGAAACAAAACAGAAATAATCAGAAAATGTACTTTTGTTATATCTATACAAGGTATTTCTTACAAATGTATAAAGAATTAAGATATAAACACCAACACAAATGTGCCATATACATACTTATAATACATACTTATGTATGTATATCAAGTAGTATAAATTTGGTTTGATTATTTATTATTGTTTCGTCCAGAGTATTTATCTAACTTTGTATATATTCAATACCGACTTATTAAAAATTTTGTGGAATATGTTCAAATCATTTAACTTTTTCGCAATTTCTGGAAATAATGGATTGTGCTACTACTAATGTAGAGAGTAATTAAAGCTTGTATTATAGAACATAGAATACTAACATTTTAAAAAATTTCATGCACTCTTCCAATATTATCAATATATGTAAATATTATGATACGAGCTCCAGTTAATGCAACCAGATCCCAGTTTAGTAACTATTAATGATTTATATAGATGAGTGATGCAAAGCTTATCCATAGAGCTCGAATTATAAGACTTTTTGATTTACGCTAGTAAAATATTCAAACGAATTTCAGCTCGTATCAGTAGTCTTCCTTGAAATTACAAATGTTAACGATTTTGGTATTATATTTGACTTTAATCCCTATTTCCACAGTACGTTTTAAGCGTGGCTTAATGTAACGTTGCAATTAGATATATTTATGTTAATTAGTATGTTTAAGTCTGGCTTAAGTTAAATGACGCTTAAACCATCCAGTATAAATGGATATGAGAATTAAATATAGGTTCGGTATACTGAATAGTTTTGCCAAGAGCACTTTATTGGTATCAAATTTCTAGTTATTGTTGAAGAAAGTTTCTACTTGTTGTTGAAGAAAGCGGCACGTCTCCGATTGCTGCCGTTCGAACTCCAGTCACAACGATCGCAGTGATCCGAGAAAATTTCAGAAACCATATCATTGCAACTGAAACTCCTCGAAGTGAACAACAAATTGAACCTAAAACTTACAGTATGTAACCAAATTATGCACACTCGAGCTTTTGCTCGCAATTTTAAGAAAAAGAAAATTTGAATAAAATCAAGTAAACAATATATATATTGATTCCTTTTTAACATAGCGTAACAAGAAACTAACAATTCATTTTCCTAAAGGTAAGTTTTGATAACAATGGACACAAAATAGTTCATATTTTTATTTTGAACGTAACATAAATATTCACACCGCAGTGCAATATCTAGTGTGACCGCTTTTTGCCCCTATGATAGCCTGAGGCATTAACTCCTCCAACTTTTTGATATATTCAAGTAGAATTTTATGCCATTCATATTAACAATTTCTTTCAAATTTGAATTACTACTCGCTACTTTGCTTAGCTTCCCTTTTGATATGAGCCCACAAGTGCTCAATCGGATTAAGGTCCGGTGACTGAGCCGGCCAATCCAGAACTCGTATATGAGTATCTTGAAGCCAGTTGGTGATCAATTTGGCCGTGTGCTTCGGATCTTCGTCGCGCTGAAATGTATACGAATCGGTGAGGTAATGCTGTCAATGAAACTTAATTTTTCAACTCCATTCCATGAGATCCCCACATCAACAGTTTTCCTACATTTTCTTAAACAAAAAACTTTAGAACATTAAAGGGCTAAATTGTTCATTTTAATTAGGGATTCCCCTGGCTTTCTCCAAGTCCTTATGACTCCGTCAGAACCGAATAACATATATTTTGGTTTCGTCAGACCAAATTATTTGCTTACTGACTTCCCTTAATTCCAGTGCATTTTATACGTCGGTGCAAGGTTTGGCTTGAAATTTCTACTCAAAATAAGGTTCTTATGTCAGCTGGTATTTTTTGAGCACATATTCGACGATTTTTTTGCACTTCTCTAACTATCATTGAGTCTAATGTTGCTGTAGTTTTCTTCTTTCGACCTCTACCACTTATATTTTGAATTGTGTGTTTTTTTTAATTTTTGCACAATACTTGCCACAGTATTCTGGTTCAGACCAAGGTTCTGACAATTTTTTTTGTACCCAAAACCTTTCTCATGTAATGCCACAATTCTTTTCTTAAATCAATTCCAAACTCTTTGGTTTTTCCCATTTTTTCTGATGCAGTAATGATTTTACGACGGCTAACTTATCTCTTACATATAATATTAAACCCTTACAAACGAGATAGTTTAATACTAATACAAGGCGACTTTATGTAAGTGTGTAAATATATCTGTTGCGTTGACAGTATGAAGGAGAACTCTTGTCTGTTTATTTTTGTAAACACATTTGTTGTAGAAAAATGAATATGCAGTTGCTATTTTATTAAAGATTATTGCAAGGAAATCAATACGTACTTTGTTGCATTTTTACTTGACTGTGTTTCACATTTCTTCTTGAGATTATATGAAAAGAACTGGGTATGAATCATTTTGTTAGATAGTGTATATGCAACAGCCTTGGTTTCACTAATAATAATGTATGTACTTTCAGAATAAGTACTCCTAGAAAATGAACAGTAATAAATTAAGTAAACCAAACTACAACCAACATAAGAAACACAAAAAGTTTGTACAGTCTCTGAAATTACTTACACTATTTTTATATCAAAGTAGTTTCAAGATAATTTAAGTTCAATCAACATTGGAAACACGCTTGAGCAATATCTAGAGAATTTTCTATCTCGTATTGATATAACTATAGCTTTTGACAGCAAATGCGTACTTAAAATAACAGTTGAACAAATATTTGATAAACGATTAACCTTGTTGGATCAAAACATTTTAATAGAACCAACACCATTGCTCCGTTTAATAAAATTAGTACAAAAAGTGAGCTAAACCAATATAATCAATACAGTTACCATTAATATATCTATATTATGACCTAGTAGTACCTACTTATGTTTTTATGTATAGTATGGTATAGTGTACCATGCATAAAAAACTTAACCGAGAGAATAACATTCACATCTAATAAACATAAATACTTATGCGTTCATTTAAAAACAAGCAATATAAAGTTAATCAAAAAATTGTCGTCTATAAATTAGATTGCGGAAACTTTAACAAATGCTATATCGGCCAAACTAAAGAATATTTAAAGAAACGACTTGATAAATACTAACACACTGTTACACATATCGTCACCGCTGAATCTGCGTCGCCAAGAACTCTAAAGATAAATGACATCATTTTGAATTCGAAAATACTAAGATTTCGAAAAGGAAAATAATTATGAAAAAGATTAATTTATGAAATGATATAGGTACATATATGAAAAAGAAAACAACGCGGTCCATTTGTGAACCTGAGATTAGAAGATAAATACGGTTACTGTAACTAACCTAAACAAGCTACAGGAAGTAGTGGTATTATAATCATTCATAGTTCATAAATCTATATTTTATTTTTTGTAGAAACTTTTGCTAAATTATTTAGCATATCTGCATTACTGTTGTTCATAAATTTGATGTTTGCTTGTTTAGATTTTTTAAATCAGTTTATTTTGGAATAAATTGGTATTTATTTTGGCTGTAATTCCATAAAATGTTTTTAAAATTTAATCTTCAGAGGGTTTCATAATTTTAAGATCATTGCGAATCCTTGTTTCATGTGCACATATTCACAACATGGTCTCATAACGTCAACATATACACTATACTATATTTTCAAATATACAAATTAAAATTTACAAATATTTCAATATATTCATGCAAAACAAGGCACAGCTTGTATACCTAGCACTCTCTACCATATCGATATAATTTTGGACACTCCTCAAGATATAGTTGAAGCTTTTGCCACAACTTTTCTTCTATCTTTACGAGTACTTCACATTTCTCTACTGAGTTTAAACATAGCAATTGCAATCCTTTTACTCTGCAACACGTTTCTTCTGAAGAAATAATCAAGGTTTTGGCGTCCTTCCGTGCTAATAAGACCGCTGGAGATGACCTTATTCCCAGTTTTCTTGTGCGGGATGGTAGATTTGTGTTTGGAATACCTCTATCATATCTATTTAATTTAACTATTGATTCATGTACTTTTCCTGCAGCTTGGAAATCTGCCAAAGTAGTTCCAATATTTAAAAAGGATGACAAGTCCTGTATAGACAATTATAGACCATATCTATTTTGTCCAATTATGCAAAAGCTTTTGAAAGTATCATCTATTCATGTTTATATTATAACACCAAAACTTATATATGTCCTCATAAACATGGTTTTGTTCGTGGTAGGTCTACAGTTATAAATTTATTATCAATCACGCAATTTATCAGCGAGCAATTTGATGCTCAACGTCAAGTTTATGTAATATATACAGATTTCAGCAAAGCATTTCACATCATTGATCATGGTATTCTATTGCAAAAACTCTCAATGTATGGGTTGAGTTCATCGTTACTATCGCTTTTACGATCGTATTTGACGCAGAGAACTAATTATATCTTTTACAATGGTTATAAGTCATCTGATTATTATCCTTCATCTGGAGTACCTCAAGGGTCTCACGTGGGTCCGCTTTTGTTTGTCTTGTTTATTAACGACTTACTTGATTCACTAACCTGTCCAATACTTGCCTACGCTGATGATTTAAAGATTTATCTTCCCATCAAGTCGTTCAATGATGTACTGTGTCTACAACAGAGCTTGGATACTATAAGCCACTGGTGCTCCGAATTTAAATTACAGCTGAATGTTAATAAATGTTCCTTTGTTTGTTACACCAGGAAAGTAAATTTCATCGATTCTATATATGAAATAGGTGGTAATCTTTTAACTTTTATACTGTCAAAGATCTTGGTGTTTTATTCGACTCCCGCCTTTCTTTTGTGCCACACCTTACTAATTTATCTATCTAAATTCTTTAATAACATATCTTTAATTAAAAATACACTTTTGTTGTCAGCAAGCTTGAGTATGCTTCTGTGGTATGGTCTCCGCACTACGTCTACTTACAATTATCTATTCAAAAGGTTCAGCGCCGTTTCTTAAAATATCTTTGTTTCTAACTGCATAACTTATCTTTATATTAAAATTTGACGTCACTGGAGAGCAGAAGGAGATTCGGAGCCAGGTTTGGAAGATAATTTGTTCATCTGATTGTCCGTCTCTTCTTTCAAAAATTAATTTCTTTGTGCCTCGCCTTTCCTCTCGTTCTTCCCCCACCTTTGGATATTCATTTTCCCGAACAAATTTATTACAACATTCTCCTCTGTATACTATGTGCCGTCTGGCCGACATATACATATTATGGAGATATATTTTATAATTCCATCAGCGACCTGTCGTTGGGTTGATTTCATTTCATTTAATTTTATTTAATTTCAATCAATCTTGGCTTCTTCCTTTCTTTTTTTCCCTTTATATTTTCTAAAAATTTTATTTCCTTGTTTGGAGTACTAGAATAGAATATTAAATAGAATAGATACTAGAATATTGTATGTATTAGGTAATCTTGATTTGTTACAGTTGCATGAGCTATGTATTTGTGTACATATAATTTGTATTTTTTACCCTATAAATATCTTTGTTTCTAACTGCATAACTCTTACTCTGAGTTATTGTTTAGAACCCTTTGATTATATCTCGCTCTTAGTAAGTATTTTGGCGTGGACGTCACTGGAGAGCAGATCTCCGCAGTTAAGTATAATTGGTTCTTATGGAAGCAAGAGGAAGATAATTCATGGTTCATCTGATTGTCCGTCTCTTCTTTCAAAATTAATTTCTTTGTGATTGCCTTTCTCTCGTTCTTCCCCCACCTTTGGATATTCATGTTTCATTTTGCTTTCATACCATTGCATTTTGATGAGTCGATGTTCTCTTTAATGATATATTTTCTGTGGTTTAATGTTGCTACAATACTTGAACATTGGCCATCATAAATCCTTCCGTTTCAATGAAGATGTTGCCACTGCAGAGCCACATGAATATTTATTACAACATTCTTCCTCTGCCATCTTTTATACTATGTGCCGTCTGGCCGACATTTTATACATATTATGGAGAAATATTTTATAATTCCATCAGTACGCCTCTTCCTCCTTTTTTCCGACCTTTCGTTGGGTTAACGCGTATATTTCATTTCTAGATTTAATTTTAGGTTAGCTTTATAGGTATAATAGCTGTAATCATAGAACGAGCTGACAGCTTTGTTTGTAATATCAGCTTTGTTCTGCGCTCTGTCTCCTGCAATAGTTTTTGTTTTGTTTCTTTTAGTTTTATCCCCCTGTTTTGTTCGAAGCCCAGGTATTTATATGAGTCATTCTTGGCATGATGTAATCTTCACCTACATTGTATTTTTCTATATTTTTTTTTTCCCTTTATATTTTCTAAAAATTTTATTTCCTTGTTTGGAGTACTAGAATAGAATATTAAATAGAATAGATACTAGAATATTGTAGCCATATTAGGTAATCTTGATTTGTTACAGTTGCATTATGATTGCCTATCTTGGAAGCTGCGGCAGATGACATACTTCTTTTGTGTACATATAATAATTGTATTTTTTACCCTATAAATGTAAATCGTTTGGTAATAAAGAATCTATTATTATTATTATAACTTATATTTAACGGGTCGATGGCCGAGTGGTTAGGCGGCTGACTTTGTTGTGAGAGAAAAAGTTCAACCGCTTATCATGGGTGCAAGTTCAAGTTCTCTGGAGGGACGGTGACATTTTTTCAGAGAGTTTAATCCCGGATCGACATTTTGCCATTCGCTGTTGGGAGCAAAGTGATGAACAGCGCGGCATCATAAAAGGCGATATGATGCTGTCACAAAGCCATTTAAACACAACTTACATCGTCTTCTTTAGAACATAAAACTACACCGCAAGAGTTGCAGTGATAGCCAGAAAAGTAATACAGCTTACGGAGTCACTGCAACTAAGCACCCACCACACATTAAAAAAAAAAAAAAAAAAAATTATTATTATTATTATTATTATTATTATTATTATTATTATTATTATTATTATTATTATTATTATTATTATTATTATTATTATATATTTTAAGTAGACAGATATTATTGTTAATCAAAAAGATCACCAGAACAAAATTTTACATTATTTATTACTGTAACCATAACGATCACAAGTTATAAAATCAGATTCGTTTCTAAGGACCTCAATTCACTACCTCATAGGTAAAGGTTATGAAATCATGTGTTAACAATGTTTGTTCTTTTAACTGAAAATTTATAAGATTGCGTTTTTCGAATGGAATAGTCTAGAGTCTAGGAAATTCTAGTTACAATAACATAAAGTGTTGATTCTCTTAACAGACAATATATTGCAATAATATATTCACCATTATAAGAGCAATGTGGCTGAATTTCTATGTATTTTAATGCGGTACACCTTGAAATATTATGTTGTTTAAATAAAATAATATAAGTCGTAATAAACGTGGTAGAAAAACTAGTCAAGAGTCTTAACAAGAATGTCAATTAATTGAAATTTATTCCGCCCCTTCAACTATGGCATCCTGATTTTTCCACCAACGATTTCTATACATTCGCGTAGTAACGGACCTAAATAAAACCAATAACGATCCAAATGATCCATACTAAATGACAAATATTAACAGTAACTTTCTCAAGAATATTTGTTGTACAGCTTAAACTTATAAAGAATCTCATATTCGGTTACAAAGTTGAAGCATTGTTTTAATTCATTAAATTTTAATTATCTACGGTGATGCAAATTTTGTGTGTTTTAAATAGCTTCCTGTGTGATATCATTTGATAGGTTCATGGAATGTATACAGATTACATATGTGCACTACTTCCTTCCATAGTGATAACAATACTTTTTTATGAAAGAACGATTAATTGCAATGCAACCTTTACACTATTATTAAGCTATACAGTATTCATATGTGTGTTTATCACACATGACTACTAAACACAATTGTCATCTTATTACGTATGGCCTAAAATATTTCATTCATAAATTTCGTTTCATTCATAAAGTCAGTGGCTAGTTAAATAGATAAGTTTTATGTATAAGGTAGTAGTAAATAATTGCTACAATGAACTTTGAAACCAACTTGTTTATCAATGAATGAACAAATTCTTCAACATAAACGTTATTTTTGACACATTTTTCGAGTAAGATAAAATCACTGGTAAATATTCTACGAATGAAGTTGTATTCATAAAGAACACCAATTATTCCAAAGTTGTCTCGACGAAGGAAATAAGATAAATACCATTGGATAGAACAATATCTAAGAATTTTACGTTTTTTTTGGATTAATGTATAGTACGAACTCATTTCGATTAACTTCGAACGTGTTATCTGTCCAGAGCAATTTACATTTAACGTATGTACAGGCTGGGCTACTACGGCTGTATCTCGAAAAGTATTTATCCTAAGTTATGCGGGAAAAAATATTGATAGTAAAAGTAATCAAGATAAAGTGCTGGAAATTATCTTCAAGTTCCAAATTTAACTGCTATGTTCAAATCTGGAATTTTTGTTATCACAGGAAATCGCATAACGAGCTATAATAAGCTATTTCCGCGATGGTTAAAAGGATTGCATTGTGGTCCAATGGGAGATCCGCTATGACCAGACGAATGTCACCAAGACGATGTCGGTCCATCGGGAGGATGATAGAGATCCCTGTCATACCCGTTGGAGGTCCTGCAGCTCCACGAAGAATGTTTGACATTCAGACTGCCGGGGACGACCGGCGGAGCAGGAAACAGACAGAGAAAATTCTCATCAACAAAGACTCGAACCCCAACCACTTTGAGGAAGCGAAACCCAGTAACGAGAATAGTGACGTGCTGAAGATGTCGCTTTATTGTAACGGCAACGCCGCCCCCACATTCTCTAAGCCCATTGGCTCGGTGCAACCTGTAGGTAGCCAAGGTGGAATGATCACCTCGACGAAGCCTGGTTTTACTGATCAACATGACATGGATGTTATATTCATTTAGAAAAATTAGTTCATTTCTATTCTCCTTAGCGCCGTTGACATTCAAAGCCGTACCAATCATATCGCCGATATCCAAGTTATTTATAGAACTCAAGTACGAGTCTAGAAGAAGGCTCTTTTACAAGGGTAGCTTTATTAAGCTCCGCTTATTAGTTGTCTCTGAAGCAGTATGTCGCCCAGAGGTTCATGTTAGTCAATTGACTATAGGGTGTATTGTATTACAAAAATAATGTTAATAAATAACTTAGCTAATCAAATTAAAGTGTATTTAAGAAACCAATTGAAAATGACATTTCAAAAAATTATTATTACTTACTGATAGTATTCTTTTTAGGAAATATAGTAATAACCGAACAAAAAGATAAAGTAAAACAAATCGTATTCATATTATTGTTGTTGGGACGCTTTATTATATTATCCGTTAATAAAAAAACAGTATCGGAGGTGCCTATTACTTAAGGGTGTCCCTTATGTAAGATTTTACTGTAATTATCAATCTTCGTAGCAGCAGAATGTAATACATTGACTTGATTGATGATAGGTAGGGCTGCGCAATATTCTACTTTTCATATCTATTATGGATATAAAAAATATGGATAAATAAAAATATATGCATATTTTCCGTATTATCAAATATCGATAGTTTATGTAACTCTTCACTAATAGCATGGATTACAATGGTAATTATCAAAATATTATAATTTTGTTTACTAATGTTAATACTAGGCGTCCCCGTTCAGTATCTTTCTAGAACATGTGACTGCAAGAGCTAGTGAGATGTACACGGTTGCATAAGTTCAAACAGAGGAATTATATACATATGGATATCAAAAACATTGTAGGATACCATTGTAATCCGTTCCTTCCTTATTCTATTCACACAAAATTTTCCCTATTTTATCATATACATATGTATATATTATATATTTTTCATTTATTTATGTCTGCGTTCATAAGAATACGTATTGGTGATATAACCGGCTATCTTGCCGCTACATTCATGGAATGATTGAAGGAATCGTCCGTCAGATTTTAATTTTGAAGTTGAGAATATTAATGACAATAATCACAATTTCGATACTGATTAACCATCTCCCAAGAGCTAAAGCAGAAACCAACATTCTTTTTAAAAAAAATGGGCATGTGACTGACGAAAGTGAAATAATATATGTAATAATATACCTATAATAGTAAATCATTTATTGGCGAAAGAAGTAAATAAAATATAAGATGCAGTCAAACAAAAATCCAACAGGATCGTCGTCAGTAGCTCAATAAGCGCATCCTGCTATTAATGCCGACCCTTCAAAGGTAATATACCAGAGAGAAAAAAATTGCAATGAGTAGTTAACGTAACTAAATAGTAATGTATTCAACTAAAGGTTGCAAAGAATTGCTCATTCTTTAGCAGATTCAAAACAGAACGTCCAAAAATGACATAGCTAAGCTGCTTGACAGAGACGGGTTAAGCATACGGACACAACGATAACTGAAACCTCTCCTAAATTGCTGGGTGCGGTGTTTAGGTATATCAATAATATCTTTCTCTCGGATATTAATATTGTGCACGTCAGTTCCAAATTTGATTTCACTGGTGAGATACGGCGGAACATTACATATTGTTTACAATTTTATAAACAAAACAAAGACAACAAAACAATAAGGGTCCTCAAATAGAGCCTTGAGGTAGCCCAGCCTTTACACAAACTGTATCCGAACCGGAAGTGCCAACAAAAACCCGCTGATTCCTATCCCCCAAATAATTTTCAAAAACACGAATCGCGTCCGGACACATTCCAATGAAGTGGAGGATACTCAGCAAAAGATTATGATTAATAGTATCAAAGGCCTAGGAGAAGTCTAACAAAACCAATTCTATAAGCTGACCAAGGTCAGTGGCAGATATTATGTCATCAGTAATATTGGCTAGGACGGATGCACAACTGAAACCGTGTCTAAAACCGGACTGAGTGCCAGGAACTAAGTAAAAACGGGAAAGATAATCACGTAGCTGTCTTTCAACCAGTCTTTCCAAAATCCTCGACAAAACCGGCAAGATGCTTATAGGCCTTCGATCTGTAAAACTAGTTGGATGATTATTTTTGGGTATTGGAATAACGCGTGCCGTTTTCCACATAGACGGAAATACATTGGAGGTTAAACAAAAGTTAAACAAATGTGCCAAGAGACAACATACGTGAAGATATATTATCGATGCCACACAAACTCGATGACATATGATTGATATGATAGATTCAACGTCTTCATCAGAAGTTTCCATAAGGGAGAACCTATTCACTCCGGATTTGACATTATACTTATAAAAAATTGTAACATCATCATCAGGAGGAGCACCAGCGTTTAACACAGCACAAAAATATTCATTTAATTCATCTGCATTTAGAAGATGATCAGGAATATCAACAATGGGTCTTCGATAGATATTCAAATCTTGTAAGTCTTTCCAAATACTTTTTCTATTAGGATCTCTTAGCTTGTATTCAAAATCAAACTAACACTTTTTTTAGGTTTAACGGCTAACAAGGTGTAATTTCTAAGAGATTTATATTCATCCCAATGAGAAGGTATATTAGTTTGTTTAAACTTTTTAGAGCCTTGTCTCTTAAAGAAATTAATAACTTGATATTGTCAGTTATAGAAGGGACAGGTGGACGAGAAGAGAAAAGGAAATACGAACGCTAAGTGGATTATTTTATTTGACTAGTGTTCTGAGATCGTTGAAGAGACTTGGAACTTAGTCTAATGAATATTAAATTCTTTCCTTTCTATTACAGTATTGCTATGCGAATATTTGAGGAGAGACACAAATAAATACAGTAGTTATCAATTTCCTTGCAGAGCATTTATCAGATATGTTCTTAATTTCTTTTACTGGAAATAATAATAACACTCCCATATCTAGTCGAACGTATCAGCACTCATTTGCAAGTGTTACATATTTTGAATGAATTTTTAGTACTTCTGATGATAGTAGGTATATATCATTATACAAGATACCGTTCGACAATGCTGCTGCGACATTTATTTGTAGGTAGTCTACGCACACCTGAGTAACTAAATTCACTTTTTTCTTAAAAACCTTGAAAACCTTTACCATCAACGGTGCTGTTTTAGTTTAATCCTTAGTTTTAAATCACCAACAAGTATCCATGACCAGTTGATTTCAGTAATTGGGCTGTTATTCATATGTGCTCCTTTTATAAAACTGTAGCTCAGCACGTGGTTCCTTCATGCCTATTCGTATAATGTTAACTCTTCTAATAACCACGACAAAAGACAAAATGCAGTATATATTTCATAATCATTTAAATTCCTTGCTCTTGTGACATTTTTATTAAGCTGGTTGTCTCAATTTTTGATATTGTGTCATCTTCTTTTCTCTGCACACGCACATTTTGCGATCTTATTATCCTTTCTTCTATCAGTAACTGTCAGTGGCTAAAGGCCATGGCATATTCCAAGTTCGTACAATTCATTTTCGAAAATTCTTTAAGAGAATTAGAGACAAACTTGCTACCATTCACCAAACGAGAACGATTCAGTCTCAGATTATATGGTATTTGTACATAGTCGATGGCTTTCTGGTTCAATGAGAATAGTGATCGAGTAGAAACATTCGCCACTATTAATTATAGATAGTTTTATCTTCTGACTATGTACTAGATCTCCAATTATGGTATTACATCACTAATTTTGTATGCTTAAATGGGCAACGTGTAGCCTTATCTTCAGTGTAAGTTGGACATCATTTATCCGGAGATCTAAGTCCGACTTATATTAATGCACCCTCTTCAGCACGCTCTGGCCTTCAATGTCGTGTATCTACATCCCTCGTTATATAACAATATCCACTTATTATACCGTGAAATATAAATATGAATAACTCACTTTTTTCGCATATTAACGGGAAAATTATTTTCATTAATTGTAGTTTTGCCTATTTCAACAAGCTTTTGATGTAATCGTTGAGGCATCAGGTTATGCTTGATATGAAAGAGGGATACCATGAGATATCACAATTACAAACGCTTCTAGAATATATCCCGATACAATTAAACTTATATTTAATTTTTAAAGAAATTTTATAATGTCCCTCAATTATTGCTTACAATTGACATACATACATTAACTGTGTTCTTCACAACCTAATAACCATAATTTCATATTTTGGTTAAGATAATAATTTGCATAAATTTAGTATTATCTAAAAATTAATTTCCTCACGAAAAAATCATTTAACTACTAAATATATTTAATTTATAATCAATAAATACTCTCATCTCTTTAAACGAAAGCCAAACGGGCTTTATTTCAGTAATTACATGCGCATAGGAATAAAAACAAAAGCGATACACGATGTGAGGATATATTACAGTAATTACTATGTTTAATAATAGGGCGCGTTGTTACTGTTATGTGAGAAATTGATTATAACTTCTCGCTTCCATACCAGTCCGTAAGCCATCTAACAATCATTGATTTATGTATTAAATATGTTAATGATGTAAATATAATGAATACTTATGGCGCACTACAATCTGTACAACCGTGCATGAGATAATATTTTCATAATCACCATTTTCATATTTCAAAGCAACACATAAATTTCTGGACTATAATGCGTATAATAAAGTATTTGAATAGGATGTGTATTTCTGAAGAGATTCACCGACGAATACATAAATCAAAACCTGCATGCATCGATATTATTTAAAAATAGGTGTCCAAATAGATCGCAACAAACCCTGTGTTGTATAAGAAAAAAAGTTAATCACCACATAAATAACATTTTTCTGTTTATATTTTTTTACTTAAAGAAAAGGAGCACATTACACATCAATTTAATTCAAAATATCAATTACCTGCTATGAATTCACCATTTGTTTTATTTAATGTATACTTAATGCAGACTGCACGTTGTGTACTTCATCCTTTCTAATCTTGTTATACCTAGTTAGTTGCAAGTTACATATTCCACCACCTCAAAGTTTTCCTAAGTTGGCAACCCAACTAACTTACTATGTAACTATATGTTATCAAAAATTTTAATATTAAGAATTAATTAACATCAAAAGGTATAAGGGACCGCTGTCGAGTCATACATTAGGTTTGTTTTGGTTTTCTCATGGACGATTCTCGTACCGTCCTGCACATGCGCAGTTTAATTGCGCGTGTTTTGGTTTCTCAAATTGATTGTGGATTTTGCCGGATAATGTTTTGGTTTTCCCTACATCGTTCTCGTACAATTTGAAAACCGTTAGTACTAGTCCCAGTTATAAAGCGCTTATCGGTTGCGGATTTGAATTGGATCATTCGGTGTGGAATCGTTTAGCTAGTGTGTTCGTCTTGTATTTGCGTTTTGTGGTCGGGGACATCTATTAAGAAAAGTACAAAAATAGAAAAAAAAGAGGCATGAAGGTAAGCATTGTTTGGATTTTAACAAATCCATTACCATTAAAACAAACATTTGTCGTTGTAGATGTTTGTTGAGAGCAGCTCATCTTTTAGTTCATCATCAGGGGATGGAGAATTCGACAAGAAAAAATAAAAGATATGCAGATGATATCATGCCTAGTTATAGTGAAGAAGTATTTCTAGAACATTTTAGAGCATGAGGCGTGTTACATAATTTAGCATTAAGAGATGGATACTAGGAAAATGTTGAACTACAACATGCAGAAGTGCTGCCTCACAATATTGACGAAGTGGAAAATGAATACAATGAAGTTGGTTATAAGAGACGAAATTACATTGCTGCAACTTTATATAATAATAAATGATGTAAAGGAATATTAATAAAAGTATGATTACATTCTTGATTTTTTTATTCCATATTAAACTTATACTTTTCTTCTATCAGTTTCTAACTAAAGATTTAAACATAAGATATATTTTGAAAACTAATATGTACTGTATCACAGAAATTAAATGTGCAAAAGTGTAAATTAAAATAATATTCTTTGACAACTCGTAAATTGCCTCTTTATCAGCTCTTTATCTCAAGATTCTCATCTGACAATTGACATCTATCTGTTGGTAAAGTAGAGAGGGATATAATCACTGAAAAAAATTTTGTTTTCGTTTTTTTTTTATAGTTCAAAAACGGTTTCCAAATCTGTTTATTCTGCGCAACTAGTACGGCGCACTTTACAAACTGTTCTACGATTATCCACACCTACTGAACCAAAACAAACCTATTCCGTTTATGATGGCATTGTGTGTATATATTTTATTTATTTAATTAAAGCAAACTCCGAATAAGAAAAAAAAAATGTTCAGGAGGTTCTCGAGGGTATTTTAAATAATAAACGAATTGAATTGAAAATCGGTATATTTTTTCAAGATTGGAGCAGATATTAAAAAATTTTAGCATAAAAATGGTTGGATTGAAGAAAATAATAAGAAGCTGCTTGTCATCTATCTGTTGGTAAAGTAGAGAGGGATATAATCACTGAAACAAATTTTGTTTTCGTTTTTTTTATAGTTCAAAGACGGTTTCCAAATCTGTTTATTCTGCGCAACTAGTACGGCGCACTTTACAAACTGTTCTACGATTATCCACACCTACTGAACCAAAACAAACCTATCCAGTTTATGATGGCATTGTGTGTATATATTTTATTTATTTAATAAAAGCAAACTGCGAATAAGAAAAAAAATGTTCAGGAGGTTCTCGAGGGTATTTTAAATAATAAACGAATTGAATTGAAAATCGGTATATTTTTTCAAGATTGGGGCAGATATTAAAAAATTTTAGCATAAAAATGGTTGGATTGAAGAAAATAATAAGAAGCTGCTTGTCATGATTGAAACTACAAAAGTTCCTTCTTTAGTTTTCAGTGTTGACTGCATTTAAGACCAAGGAAGAAAATAACCTAATTTTCATTACGGCGAGATATAAAAAAGATATGTTAGACCTTTTTTATAGAGCATAAAATTTTGTACAAAAATATCCATTAATCTAGAATTCGAAAAATTCAAAACGTTAGTTGTCAATTTCAATTTAGCCCGAATGGATATGAACATATGGCAGAATGAGAATCTTGCATTGGTTGACTAAGGAAAAGCGATTTAGGGTACACTTAGTATGTTTATGGTGGATTTTCAGCATAGAGAATATGATGAAATAGCTCTTGTTGCAAGAGGAATGGATTTATGAGAACAGAACTATACAAATATATCATCGAGACCAAGAAGAAAGACGAAGGAGAGTATGGGAGTCGGATTTCTATGCAGTAAACTTGACGAAAGGGCGATAGGTTTTTAGTCAGTAGAAGTCTGACACTCCTCGTACAGTGACACCAAGAACGAAAGTCTCCTCTCCTCCATAACAAAAAAGAAAGATGCAAACGAAAATACGTAAAAAAAAATTATACCTATATACGTATTGTGGTGATTTTATTTCTATACCTATTTATTCTTATTAACTTATTCACCTTTTTTTAATAAACTAATTCTCTCTTCAAAATTATTTTCTTTTGACTCTTTTCCAATAATAATAATCATTATTTGACTTTTTTAACATGGTTTCTTCTCTAATAAAAATGATCCGTGACATTTAATTACATATTCCACTAAATAAATTTTTATAATATTTAAAATTTAAAATTAAAATTTAATTTATAGAATATTCTATTGTGTGATGATTGTGCCACCCACTGCATACTCTTGAATGAATGCATTGTGTCTTTCTAACGCATCCCCTCCAGATTGCCGTCATCTCATAACATGCTTGCTTTCGTATTTTTAACGTTTGCAGCAATTTTATCTCTTTCATTAGTTAGTTCGAAATAATTTTCAATTGACTTCTTTATTTCTTTTTTCTTCGCTTTACGACATCTAAAATCTTCAGCATTTCTCTTTATAATAATGTTGTCAATTAATAATTCATCAATGTTTCCTTTCGTCATTAACTTTTCCCATTTTATCTCATAATCTTCACTTTTAATAATCTTCCTTTCTATATTTAAACTCATTGCATATCTTTACATTATCTATTCCTATTAGACATTGTATACTCATACTTGGAACTATTAAAAATTGCATTTCTTCAACCTTTTCTCCAATCTGTACTTTCCCAATATACGTCCTATTTGCATTCGTTATCTGTTTCCCTATTATATCTTGATAATTACTTGTCACCCCCTCTACTTGATCCTGCATCGACTCAATTCGTTCTCCTCGTTTTGGAATTTCGGTTTCTGCTTCAGTGAATCTGGTATTTGTAACAATATCATTTTGCTGAATATGTTCAGCATTAATCATATCAGCATGCTGTTTTATTTCCTGTTGCAGGGAAGTGATTACTTCATCAAGCTCTTCTACGGTCTTGGAAATGTTGTTATCTCTGTCAGCTAACATACTCTTCAATCGTGTTGTCCAGATGAGGCCAGCTTTTCCCTTTCTCTTTGTCATTGTTCGAACATTCGACGTTTTCTTCCGTCCCCTCTTTCTAATTATCGTCGTTCTTGCTCTTCTTGTTGTTTTTTCTTTATCTTATAACAGGTTGAATAATTGTTCTAACTTATCGTCTATTTCCTTTTGTGTTGTTTCTTACTGAGATTGATTTATGTCTGCAGCATCCCATGCATCTCTCGTCATCTCACGAGTAACAATGTCCTCTTGCGATACTTGAGGGTCTGTTGTGCGTCTTGTCTGTCCACGTTTTTCTTTCATTTTGAAGCCCCACGTTGCTGGTGCCACAATATGCTGGAGGAACGATGGGAGGCGGGTTTCAATTCTCTAGAGAGACGGTGACATTTTTTCGGAGAATTGAAATCCAGATAGACTTACCATTCGCTGTTGGGAGCAAAGTGATTAACAGCGCGGCATTATAAAAGACGGTATGATGCTATCGCAAAGACATTTGAACACAATTATACACACACAAAAACTACACCGCGAGAGTTGCATTGATAGCCATAAAAGCGATACAGAGTCAATTAAGCACCCACCACAAATAGAAAAACATTAATCCATGTTATGTAAATTAAAATTGGTTTCTTTTGACTTTTCTCCAATAATAATTCCTAGCTGAAATTTGAATTGTTTTTACTTGATTTTTTTATATACAAAGGATCCGTGACACATGTCAATACAACACAATATATACTGGAATATATGTATTAGAGTCTTATAAATAGTTTTAAAACAAAATTAAAAATATAGGAATATCTAACCATAATGTAGACGAGATTCTTAGCTGTAGTGTAATTTAGGGTATCCGCATTCGAAGATATACATATGTTGGTAGCACTACTATCGTTTTTATTTTTACATTTCTTGTACTTGTTTTAACAGAGGAAACAAAGTTACCTATTAGTATTATTATTATAAACGAGAAATATTTCAATGCTTGTATATTAGTTATTTATATAATTTCAATTTGGATTTCATTTCGGTAAAAAGAAAATGCATGCCAGTAGTACTTTGTACTTCCTGGTAAGTTGAAGCAAAGACTTACTGGCGTATTATTCCTATAGCTGTTTAACTAATGCAAACATAAGTAGCATTGCATACGCAAGAAGAGTTACTAGTCAAAACTAGTACAGCCTGTCAAGCCTCTGTATTGAAACAGTTGGTCAGATTTTGAAATATTATTCTGAAACACACTGTATATACTCCCATCTGTTTGTACTGCCCAAACCCTTAGTCTTATTTCTAGTAGGTATTATAACATTGTTATATTATTAGTAACGCTAGGTGTATTCATAATGGATTAAAGTTTTTAATAAATGCTATTAAATCAACCTCCTGGATATTACATACATAAGAGTCGATTTTAAGTTAATGAATGTTTTCTCACCTTCTGATGAAATTGTAACCATAATAGCTTATAACAAGCTAATATCAAAGGATAACTGCTATAAAAGCATTTAATTTGTTGCCTTGAAAATACATATAACCGTATAGTAGTGAGAAAGGTGTAGGTATACTTCATCTAAAATGTAATGCATATACGAGAAATAAACGGCACGCACTTAGACAATATTATACGTAAAAGACTTAAATTATATACTCAAAAATCACCATGTTATAAGCTTTTCCTAAAAAAAGTAACCTAAATGTGACGAAAAAGTAATTTTTAAAGCACAACGAGGTATATCATGTAATATCAGTATCTTGTAATAGGCAACTGATTAAAATATATAAACTGCAAACTTCGCTTGGAGAAGTGATCCTATAACTCGTCATTAAAATCGGCGTAAAAAATCTCATTTTATAGCTCTTGCACTTTCATCACAGCGTCCGCATTATATATATAATTAAAGGTATTACTTTAATGTCAGCCTTAATAAGGTTGAAAGAGGCATATTCAATATAACACTTAGTTTAAAATTACAAAAAATAATTATACAGATAAGCGAAAAAAGAACTTAAACATCTCAACACCTAACACACTTATTTAAACAGATGTGCACGCTGTTATTTAACCCTCTACTTCGACACCAAGTCACGTAAGAACCGTGCTTCGCTTTTCAACTTGAGTTGAAAAGATGATATGATACAGGGCGTGTAAAAAAAGTAAAAGTAACCTAACAATAACCAAGATCCACGAACGAGTTATGAGCAACAGAATTGCTTTCGTATACGATATAAGCTGTACGTGATTTTACATAGATGGCGCTAAATTGATACCGTGACCATCAAATTATATTTCATTCGACGCGAAAACTATTACTTATACAACTTTTCAATTTTTAGTATATGACGGCATAGGTACATAAGAATAACGAGATTTAACATTTAACCATTGCTTGCCATTCGAATCATTTTGGACTGTATACGTGTGCACATCATAAATACAACATGCAGATTTTCAATTGTCTATTTATCACTTATATCAATTATGTTAAATAATAAAAAATGCGAGCGCACATTTTCAATATGCAGGCCTATTGCGTTACTACCGTCATATTTGTTTCTGAAATTATAGGGATTAATTCGTTTAACGTCCAGCGTACGGAGTTACATAACACTTCATTTCTCCTCCTCATAATGAACTTTGTTCAATTATACAAAATTTTGCGGTGCAAATATTTACAGTATTCACGTCAATAGGAAATATAAAATACTCAGTCCCTAACACTAAGTATATGTATATCTTGGGATTAGAAATAATGCTGGAACATAACATCCCTAATCCACATAAATTTTAATAAATATAAACAATGAAATATAGAAAAACTATCTCACTTTCTCTCTTGATATTTCCACCCAAAATTAATTCTGGTTGCTGAAATTCGTTCTACTTTTCTTCCACTCAAAAATCGCAGTTATTAGACACTAACTGTCTCAATTTCAATTACATATCCCTTCTTTTTTATGGATGTCACCTAGACATTTCATGTTCTCGGCTCTCTAAAGGAAATACTCTAATTAGAATATTTCCATAAATATATTTCGAAGTGTGCAATTGAGATTTAACACATATTTTCATCGCTTGTTATAAATACAGTGAAACAAATGAATTATTACTGAAAGAGTGATTTTTTTGTGATAAAATGCATTAACACGTCTCTTACTTTAAAAATCAAAACATTAATAACACAGACAAACAACAAATGACCATTTATTTACTAAAAAACATTAAAGGATAACAACAAACGTATAAAAATGTTGGAAACAAAACATTTCAATAGAAATGTATCAGAATTTGAGAAGTAAATCTATTAAATGATAAACATTTCAATAGCATCAGTACATATATACAATACAAAATAAAATCAAAAATGAAAAAGAAAAGGAGGAAGGTTTTCCTAGCGTGGTTGACGTCGAAGTAACGTTATCTATTACATTAGTGGCGAAACGTCATTTAGTAAGTTGTATATTCTTTTTCACAAATTTACATTATAAATTGCTTAGCAATATTTATGTACAAATTTACATTATAAATGTGTTTCTCTTCTTGAAAATTAAAATGGTTTACTCAATTGTAGAAAAGTTGGAACATTTGAGATTTTATTCGCGAATAATAATTGTGCTAGAGTGTGCCAGAGTTTTTGAATCATCGACACCCGGATAAAAATGGGCCAATAAAATTAAGTCGAAAAAATCCGTTTTGAGGAATTAATTTCCAGCAAGCTGGCAATCCTTTTAAAACCTCTATTTGGTCCTAAATGCGTGTAATCTGAGTTTGCACCATCTCAGGTGGTGAGCTTAACATTTAGTAGCCGAAAAACCGCCAAATTTTTGCACCTTTTTTATTTTTTTGCTTGTAGCAGGAAAACGGTGCGTTGGACGGAAATTGTCATTCTATTTAAAAATACAGAGGACTAAATTCCGCGTCGACTGACATTTAAAAAATTAAATTCGGTTTAGTGGTATAGCCAAAATCGAATGTTAAAAACGAAAAGACTTTCGTATTTCGGTGCAACCTTACATTAAGCGGCTTTCCAAGACCACATATCTTGAAAACAGATACTACTATTGAAAAAACACGTGGAATAAAAGTTGTAGAAAATAAAATTTCACGTTACATAGATACCTTGGTTTTTAAATACATTCATTTAAAATTCGAAATTTGGCATCAATTCGAAATCGCTTTTTTGACGTTTTGAGTAATTTTATGTCATTTAAGGTAAAAAATATCAACATTTTGCACCAAAAGAGCACTTCTTATCGCTTTGCAATGTTAAAGGAATATGCATAACCTGAGTAGAAATTCGAGTAGGTAGTACAAATAAAAATCAATATTAAGTTTATCAAAGTTCTGTATTACTATTAAATCGTTAATAAATATTATTATTATTATTAATTTCCTAATAACTAAATTAATCATAGCTAGTTTAGGTGCAATGAAGTAACAAAAACAATTTTTATTGATGAAAATTTGAATATAAAGATGATATAAATAAATGGCGCGGTTGTATATCAAGGTCGTCTTTATCGGGATTATCTTCAACGGGACTATCCTCATCAATTTCTGCTTCTACGGCAATATCAGTCACATCCTCATCCTCGAAGAATGCTGAATTTGAGCATGACTGGCCGTTGCAGTTGAGGCATATTCTTGAATATTTCATGCCTACTTTTCGACAGTTGCACTTCCCTGTACACTCCTTTGTACATTTGCAGGAAACAGTGATGAGAATTTCAACTTCAGCTGGATCCTTAGTGTTTATGATGGAGAGGAGGCCAAGGTCCGCCCTCCTCCATCGCCAGCTCAGAGGATCCTTTGGTCTATCATACCAGCCCTGGATTTGGAGGTACACCCGCAGAATATGTTGGGCGGCGGCTGCAATTGTTGGAGATAGAGAAGCCAGCAATGTCTCGTAGCAGATTTGGTCCAAGAAGGTCTCATCTGCCTGAGGTGAATAGGGGGTGCCAAGAACCGTTGACCTGCTGAAATGAGAACCTCAGGATCGGCATCTTCATGATGGAAAACCTTGACAGTCTCTTGTAATGTCGTGTTCTTTTGAAGAAGTTTGACAAACTTCAACTTCCCTTGGCGATAGAATGCAGAGGTTGTATCGCATCCACTGATTGCATGTAGTAACAGAATATTCTGTTTGACAACGGATGAGAAGTGGAAGTACTTGGGAGAGTAGAAGGTGTACTCAGAGGTTCCCTTTCCAGGTTTCATGACGTAAATGGTGGATGAATCGGTGTCCTCCCCGATTATGATGACCGTCGCAAAGTTATCTGTCAACTGAACGGCAGTGTTGACAATAAGGGTATCAGCATCCTCAACACTTTGCCTTACTTTATATCCATTCTGTACCAATTTCTCACGCAGCATGGAAATCAGCCGTTCTTTGTTCTTGTCGTTGGAGAGAAATTGTTCTTTCGGCATGCTTGCGTCAACGTTTCAGTGAACACTACATTTGCAGAAGAGTACTTGCTTTTACGGCGAAGCCGCTCAGCTGATTTGATACTCTTTACTGATGCCGCAGCAAGATAGCCGCCAAAAACGATGGTTGTACTGGCAGAATTGTAGTATTTCTTAACGTAATCCACATATTTTAAGAGAATTGCTGAAAAGTTTTCATTGGATTGTCAAACCACTCGATGTGAAAGGAAACCACCATCAATTACAATGGCACTATCTGCAAGGTTTGGTGGATCAGGCGCTGGTGAAAATAAATCGTAGAACATAGATTTCTTTGTTTTTCGCATTCCTGTTTCATCATTCATTACGTAGAATTTTATTCTCTACAACTTTTATTCCACGTGTTTTTTCAATAGTAGTATCTGTTTTCAAGATATGTGGTCTTGGAAAGCCGCTTACTGTAAGGTTGCACCGAAATACGCAATTTTTTTCGTCTTTAACATTCGATTTTGGCTATACCACTAAACCGAATTTGATTTTTTAAATGTCAGTTGACGCAGAATTTAGTCCTCTCTATTTTTAAATAGAATGACATTTTCCGTCCGATGCACCGTTTTCCTGCTACAAGCAAAAAATAAAAAAAGGTGCAAAAATTTGGCAGTTTTTCGGCTATTAAACGTTAAGTTCGCCACCTGGGATGGTGCAAACTCAGATTACATGCATTTAGGACCAAATACAGGTTTTAAAATGAATTCCAGCTTGCTGGAAATTAATTCCTCAAAATATATTAATAGAGTTGGTAAGAAAATTTCAGGAAATGGGGTCGGTAGTAAATAGAAAGAAAAATTCTCAAAATGCGGCAGTGAGAACAGAAACAGTAAAAATGGCCGTTTTATGATACATTTCTATCGGTCCTACAATAAATACAAGAACATTAGCTGCCGTATCAGATATAAATCCTACCAGCGCTCAACGAATTTTGACAAAATATAAATTCCTACAAAATTCAATTAGTACAACTTCATGAAAACGACTGTGATCGCCGTTTAGAGTTTTGTGAAGTCATAAATACCCGCGGAATTAATAACCTCAATTTCCTTATTAATATTTGCTTTTCTGACGAATGCTTGTTTTACTTAAATGATTTAGTTAACCGTCATAATTGGTGTTGTTGGTCGAATTTCAATCCGTAGATATTTCGCAAAGAGCATATCCAACATCCACAAAATGTAAAGGTGCGGGCTAGAATTTTTCACGATAAAATTGTTTAATCTTTTTCTTGGATAATAATTTGAATGGAAAAATGGATTTGAAATTGTTAGAAAACAACGTAGATCCCATGTTGACTGACATTATTGAGAATGATTTCAAGAAGATGGAGCTCCCCTGCATTACGTACAATATGTTCTACAGTATTTAGAAAAAAGAGAGAGCTTAAATTTATACCGCACATGTGTCCCCCTCAAAACAAATTTGACGCCTTTCGGGTTTTTTTTAAACCACCGCTTCAATTACAATTCATCTGTTTCGATTTCGACGGCCCCCCTGTATAATTTGTACTACAAAATGAAATTGCTCTTTTAACGCTTGTATCGTAAGTAATTATATTTCCCATATAAATACGTCGACAATAGTTGTAGTTCGCTTTTATTGGACTTCTTAAAGATTAATCCAAAGACAAAAGATATTTAAGAAAGCCATGAGTGTCCTTGTATTTTTTAAGTTAGAAAATAAAAATCTAAATCGCTTTTGGTTAGTGCTGATTGTTAGCTCCCTTCTGATGTGTTACAGTATAGCATCAGTGTTGTGTAGTTATTTATCACCTGATGAAGTGCATTAAATATCTATAAACAAACCAAATAGTATAGTATAATATATATACTATATATATATTATAATAGTAGCAGGTTTCAATACCCACTTTGAAGAATTTGAGCCCCAATGAAAAAGTGCTACATTATGTAGAGACAATTATTTATTATTTATTATTTTTTATTTGGAGACACAGAGAGACGGTTAAATTAGCAAAAAGGTGTAGATTCAAAAGCTCACTAAGAATCCATTTTTAAATTTTACTTGTCATGCTTAATTTGTTTAATATTGAAGAAAAACTGACATCTCCTAATTTCTTTTATTTGCCATAACTTTTTTGTTACTTGAGATATTAGGATGCCGGTCGAAGCAATTCAAATTGTAATCTAAATACTTTTATTGACCCTTAATAAAACAAATTCCTTTTGCGCAAGTTGTTAGTAATCGCACATAACCTCAACATTTTAAATTGGAACCGTGCAATTTTTGTAGGTCCTTTAAAAGGAGATTTTTTTCTAAATACAATCATGTATCGCAAGATATGGAACTTTTGTCAAAATTTGGAAAATTAAGCTAATTATAATTACGGGCAGACATCATAACAGTACCCCACAAAACACATCAGAAGAAGTCTATTTTATTATAGCGACAGATACTATCCTAACGTCACCGTGAAAGTTACTGCAGTGATAAGTACGATGTTATCGTTTCCTGTGAGTACATGTATGATGGTCTCCTTTTCTCATAGATAGTATGATGAAGAAAAAGTTGATATTGTTTCCTAAAAAGAATAGCCATAATTTTTCAAATTTTTAAGAAGTTTCCATGTCATCAATTGCACTCAGATAAAAATTGCATAGTTCAAATTAAAACTTTTGAGGTGCGATTTAAGTTATTAATAATACGCACGCATAAAATTTGTGTTACTAAATGTTAGTTTAACCCTTTTCAACCGTTTGATATATGTACAAAATACACCGAAATTATAATTAGCTTAATTTTCCAAATTTTGACAAAATTTCCATACCATGCGATACATGATCGTATTCAGAGTAAAATCTCATTTTAAAATTGCCACAAAAATTGCACGGTTCCGATTTAAAATTTTGAGGTTAGCTGAGATTACTAAAAATTTGCGCAAAAGAAATTTGTTTTATTAAGCGTCAATAAAAGTATTTAGATTACAATTTGAATTACTTCGAACCGCATCTCTCTCAAGTAACAAAAAAGTTATGGCAAATAAAAGAAATTAGGAGATTTCAGTTTTTCTTCAATATTAAACAAATTAATGAAACATGATAAGTAAAATTTGAAAATGGATTCTTAGTGAGCTTTTGAATCTATACCTTTTTGCCAATTTAACCGTCTCTCTATGTCTTCAAATAAAAAAGTTACCCATGTTGTCCCTACGAAATCCGGGCAGCCTGTATTTGGTGTCAGTAAAAGTATACGTTGGCATGCATTATACTGCTCGCGCGAAATGCCATTAAACATACACTAAACATGTAAAATTATCGCCCAGTTGTCAGAAGAGAAACAAAAGGGAAAAATATGTAGCAAACATCAATGAAAATGAATATTTTCTTCTTATTTCCAATTGAATGCTTTAGAATTCGTAAACGGTTATACTTTTAATATTTTAATAATCTTAAATCTTAGACAAAGACACAACATATTAGTTTTGTAGTTTTATTTCAGTAAACCTCCACAATGGTTCTGTCACATTCTAGATATAGCAAATTAATGTTATAATGTAAAAAAATAATGCCCCAAATTTCCCAATCGTGTCTTAAGTAATGAAGCAATCAGTTATCAAAAACATTGTTAAATAACACATCAGAAAGCACGCATCTAATAATAATAATACATCTCCATAAAAATAATTTCTGAACGCATTGATTTTGAGGTGCGATTAGAATGTTTTATCACGTTGATACTTGATAGCTAGCCGTTGTACTATATGTATGAAATTTAAAACTATTACCAATATTGTATTTACATTGGAATAAGAGAAAGCTCTATTATATTGTGAAATTTGATTGTTAAAAAGTCTCCATCTGAAATAGTAGACGCCATAAAGGTATGGACAATTGTCATTAGTAAAGACGAAATAGATGACTATATTTACAAGACCACCATCTACGATAAATGCTTACATACATCAATAGAATTCTACGGCACCATTCTTAGAATGCAGTAACTTGTAGCTTCAATACAGCGCATGCTAGGCAGTATTGCTAGACATACGCATAAGAATTCCAAATATAATCAGATTAAAGCTCAACATTCAGCAATTTGTACAATATACACACATATTTTGAATGTACCTATCCTTTTAGAAAAAATAACTATTTAATATCTATTGAGTTAGACTGATATGAATAACCCACTAAACCCATACATCTAATATTAGATCTACGGCTTCGCCCGTTTGCATCTAGCGATGCCAGTAGATCTAATAAAAATGATAGTTCCGTTTAATTAGTATTAACATCTGTAAATGTTTTTCTACCTCTATCAGAATTGTATCGTTGACACATTTTCGCAAGGACATTTTTTTAACATTAACCTTATTAAGTTCCTGATATAATAACAAACAATTTAAACTTAACAAGATCTTGAAGTTTAAGTATTGTACTTGACACTACTGGTCACCGCCATCCACTATTTCGCCACAATTTATTCCCGACGATGTTTAAAATCAGCGAATAAACGCCAAGAAATTTGCTATTAAATTCCCCCGAGAAGCGATGCTAGTTCAACCAGCCGAGTGGAGCGTGGAAGAATTACGAAATATTGTTTTAATCCCACATGTCATTTTGGCGTGCATGTCTTTGGAAAATTGGTCATTTTAAAGTTAGTAAATTGGGTGGAAGTAACAGTGTTATCAGTTAGAGTTCACACTGGAGGAAAATAATGGGTATAAAACTGGAAAATGAAATACTAAGATTTCCGTGTCAGACTTCTAAGTTTCACTGTACATAATAGCTTGTTGAGGGCTGTTTATAGAAACAAGCGGAAGCTTAGAACTTAAAAAAAAAATTAAGTTTTTTATTTCTCAGTTTTCGTACCCATTATTTCTTTCATTATTTCGTTTTTCTTGTATCGCATCTGCGTTATTGCTCATTATGGAATAATTATATGGCGTTGTTCTGTGCCACGGTGTAGTATTTCGTTAGAGCATACATTAGGAAAATTGTCCGCCAGATTAATTTGGAATGCTTTGAATTGCAATTCGCTATTGTAATAGATAACATTAGATATTTGTTTTATTGTTTAAAAATATACACTGATTGGTAAAAAAAATCTGTCCACCTTAAAAGTTTCACGAAACACTTACATATTTATTAATACCTTTATGAATCGAAATTTTGTTTTAGCAGTGCATATGCCTAATAACAGAAGCGTGAAATGAAGAGAAAATAGACAATGTAAAAACAGAAATTAATTTAAGAAATAACAGAAACAGTAAAAAATTAATTTTTTTTTAAACGACAGCTTCTAATCAACTCCAAACTGAATTAGTAATGTGCGTGTTTCTCGAGCATGGTCAACCTTCTACGCATTGAATTTACCAAACTTATCAAACAAATTTGAGGGACTACTTTGAGTTCTTTTAAAAAGAATAATCATAGCTCTTGCAAAGTTGCAGGCATTTCAGGACAACAAGGAATATACCTCTGGAGTTCATTCCATGGGAAACTAAGATTCGAACTACAAGCTGATCAATCAATGAAATCTAAATTCATTAAGGTATCCAGTAACGAGTACTGCCGTGTGCAGTCTAGCGGCGTCCATCAAAGTAAAGCTATCTCTAATAAAATTAGCGTTTAAAGCACCGCTTTCTACAAATATGAGCTATGTACCATCTTTGGCAAATTAAATGCGAATTTTCCAGCGAGGAATTTCCATTTACTAAATAAAGGCTATACTTTGAAGCAAATTAAATTTCTCTAAAAAGAGTATTTGATGAACTTCTTTCGAGTAATTAAATTCACTTTAAAGCAAAGTCTTTATTTGCAAAATCAACATTCCCCGATCAAAAATTCGCATTTAAATTGCCAAAGAGGGTACATGTATCAGTAGAAATGCATGTCCACACCATAAAAGAACTGCCATAAAAACATACCCGTTCAAAAATGGTGTAATTGGCATGTCGCTTATACTGTCTTCATCACACTCTTTGTTGACAATCAACTGATCGAAGACAAAAGCGCGATTCATTTGCAAAGAAAACTCATACCGTTGCTGAAGAGTCCAATTCGCATACAATCGTTCGAACTGAAAACGCGTTCTTTGATATCTAAGTAACAATTGTGGTCCTGCGGTCGATCTTCATGAAGTTAGACCACCTTCCTTTAGTCTCCGCCCAATTGCTCTTTCACTTATTTCAATCTGTAGCTCTGTTTGTCAGAGATATTCACATGCTGGTAATTTATGATTCCTTTATATTCAACACAATAAAATGATCATCATCTACACTTGTTACTCTTCGCTTTCCAGATTCTGCTCGTCTTTGGAATGCGCCAATTTCTAAAAACCAGTTCCAAGCGTCTTGAACGGTAATGCATGGTGTTTCTAATACGAGACACATACCGTTGACTACAACCATCAATGAATGCAGTACTTCGTCCAATGTTTGTAATGTGTAATTTATTAATGTGGATTTTAAAAAATATGTAGATGACTTTCATAAAAATGTTCAATACATTAAAATTAATACGTGGGGCATATTTTATATTGACTGATCAATACCAAGATTTAACAATAAAAATATAACAATTTAAATCCTGATTTAGACAGAAAAGTGGAAATCTCATGGTGACCGTTTTTTTTTGCTGATTTTGTGTACAATAATTATATATTTTAGTACATGTATGTGTTCATATACATCGCTGATTCCGTTAGCTGTAAATATGGTAAGTTACGATTTTCATTGGTTTCATGTATAATATATATTTATATGGTATAACATTTGACGTTATTTTTATTAATGTGACGGTATTGTTGGCTCAGTGAGAACATTATTTGGTATCATTTGGTATGGGACGAAAAGCAATTATTGATCATATAGAATCAAACCTGTTATTACAGAAAGAAACTGGTGTCCCTGTTCATCCATACTGATAAACGGATTTATCTGAACTAACTGATAAGCTAATGATAATACTATAGCGCAAGCAGATTACATTAGAGTAGCCAGATATAGGACAGAATTTCGTTTTGCTCTAGAGGCGTCATTTAAGAAGCAATTTTGCTCCTACTTGCTTATATGTCAATTTATTTGCGATTTTATAATTTGGTCATATTTACAGTCCAGAGTTGTGCAACTATATGTGAAGTTATGCAAGCAATAATCTATCAATACCCGACATAAGATGCATAAATACACATAGAATCAAGGAAGAAATGTAATAATAATATATAAAGCCCAGATAATGTAAAACGTAATAAATTTCCAGCAGTATTATTTATTATAATATATTAGTCCATCAATGTTTCTTAAAGTACATAATATTATTATAATCAACGTTAAAACGTAGTACCTAATTTAACCTATGATGTCGGCCTCATAATAACAAAGTTACCAACAATACTCTGAAAGCTTTGAACGACTTGTAAAATAATTGCATACGTAATACCTTCAGTGCATTACTGCTAAAATAACAGCACATCTCTCACAAGATATTTATACTGCATTAAAATCGTTAAAAATGATCTACTCGAGTGCAAAGGAAATGAACACCAACACGTAAGCATCTGGATTGTTAAAACGAAGTGTTTTAACACCGTGCCTACTATTAATCATAATCAATTCAGTGCTGCGGCTACTCATTATGGGTTGTTATAGATTGTTGATAGTCCCGGCCACCTTCCCCTCAACAACGTATTGGAATTTCACTATATACGATATTGAATCACATTCACACAGTACCCGGCACCTCTTTGATTTATTGGTTGATTTTTCCATACCGCCTAGCACGTACTACACTGTTAAGTAAATGATAGAACATATTTTTATCCTAGTCTATCTTTTCAAAACACAGGTTCCGTAAATGATTTACAGGCACCAGTTTTAATTTGAAATTTCAGGCTAACTAAACCCATTGTTCTTTATACCTTCATAAATTATTAGTACTGACTGAATAACAAGAGAACAGAAGCTTATTTATACCTGACTAAGAAAGTAGCAAACCAAAATAAAAATACATGTTACAATGCAAAAGATAATCCCATATTTCGACACAATTGCATTGCAAGTATATTCATACCACTACAAAACTATGTCTTTTCTCAGAAAACTTGCTTTTCATAGTTGACGAAATGGCGTCTTCATTTCCTGTTCTCAAATGTATAATTTATAATCATATAGGTACTATTAACTGAAAATAAATAAAATATTATAAGACGAAATTTTAGAATCATCCAGGAAATTGAGTCATCCAAGTTCGATAGAAGACAATTATTATATAATAGCATAGAGGGTATATACATATGTATGTATGTCATAGAAATTTGCCGGTTCAAATTTTCTCTAAATCCAATAATAAAACAGAAGAAGTTAAATTGAAATGTTTCGCTAATATCCGTCAATTAAATTTTTGATGAAACATAAAACCCTCACTGTCTCAGCTCATAAAAATGCAGTTCTTTTACTTTTGAACCAACTCTGTAGTTATACTTTCCGAAGTCCCCACATGATCAAATTTTCAAAAATTCACTTTATTTAACAGTGTAGTGTAAGAACAACATTAGGATTTAGTGAAATTAAAACAATAGTCCAAAATGACTAGGTTAATTACATGGTAGTGTGGACAGCAAAGTCCCACATCTTTGTCACGGGCAATTTCTTATATCGTCTATAATATACTCAATGTGCGCACCCATTACTTTTTTATGTATAAAAGGGACTGAAGCCCTTCATCTTGACATGCAATAATATATTCTTCTATCAGTAAGAATAGACCTCTTTACATCAGAAATCGAAACGTCAATTTTTCCAAGCGGCTTTGTATTTCTATGTTTTTGTAGAACTGCCCATGCATAAGCTTATTGCAATTCTTTCACTTGAGTAACTTTGACTCTGTTATATTGAGCCTGTTCTTTAGACATCTCGCTCTAAATCGGCAATCACACTGGATCGCTTTCCAAAATCGTATTATATATCAAGTTTCTCCAAAGCCAAACCATAGTGTTACACTGTGTCAATACTTGTATATTCGCTGTCATTATTGATGCCTTTTCTATTATTGTAGTGGTTTGTACACTCGTGTTTTATTGCCACTTCTCGGTCTTTTTTAAGATAATACATACTCGCATATCCAGTATATCCAATGATATTTACGATACAACAGGATACATTTATTACAATGGCGCAGTTTTGCAGTGGAACATTAGTAGTATGGAGCATGAAAACATTTCCCTTCATCGTATTTCCAGAAATTAGAAAATCGAACCTACTACAGTCTACTATTCATTCAGCTTCACATTTTTTACCAGTAAATGAATGGTAAACCTAACCATCAAAACAAATAAACATTTATTCTTCTTCTTCTTTCCTTTGTCCCATATCCCCAGTGTTAGTCGATTCACAAGAAGCTCTTTTTAGCGAATTACTATTAAGCGTCCCAATTAAAAAAACAACATGTTCGCTAATTACACAATGTTGCTATATTAAAATCAGTGTAGCCAACTTACGACACTTCTAGCTTTTTGTAGAGTTTGTTTGAATCTGCGCCTCATAAGTGCCATAACATATCCAGAGTGATGCATCCCTCTCTGCGGTATGTACTTCTAATTGTAAGCTACAGCTTCAGCTACAGCTACAGCTACAAGCTCGATATCGTTCTTATGTTCCTAATTCTACGTCTCTTAATTAGCAACGTCGTACACTTTTCAGAACAGTATTATCTCTTACTAATATAAGTCGCATATTTGTGTATCATATGTAGCGTAGCTCTCAGGTCTTCAACGTTTTAAGCGTAAAGTTTTACATCAATCATTCACAAGAAGTGAGTGATTATATATTTTTCTATTATTCGGCTTTCCGAAAACATATAGCCGGGTGTAGCGCAAAGATTAGTGAGAGAAATGAGACACAGAACAACAATGGACTCAGGGAATCGCACTGGAGATCCCTCTTTTAACATTTATTTTGACTACGTTCTCTTCCTGTTTTTCTTCTTGTTCAGCACCACTCACATTTGTCAATGCGGGAGCAACTATTCTAAGGCTCCTATAATCTTGGGATGAAACTACCATCAGTTCCAATACCTGTAAAATGAATTTGTAGGATGTAGTGCCAAAAGCCTTTTGAAAATCCACCTACGCCATTGCGAGATTTTGCTTTGTATGTCCTTAGCACAAACAGGAGTCGATGAGTAGGTTATTTAGCGTGCAGTGTTCACTTTTAGTTATGTTGGCGATATATCTCAGTCGCTTTGTAAATCTTCTGTTAGCTTGTAGATATTCCAGTGTACTTTGAACTGAGATGCTTTTCTAGCGAGCGTTATAATGTAATGGCCTATTCTGCGAAGGGGAGTTATTGTAATTCTTCTATTTTTTATATAACATATTCGATTTCAGTCTCAGTTCTGCTTTGATGCTCCTGGGATATAAATTCACTGAAGCAATGGTCACGAAGGAAGAGCTCATCGTCAGGTATCCTCATTTTGATCCTCATTTTGATTTGTTTAAGTTGCAAACAGTTTCAACCTTCCCTCTATTCTTATTGTTTGCCAATTTATTACCGATCCCTGCCCGTTGCCCTCCGACGCCTCCGCACGGCCGATTTCCACCCCCCTCCCTTTCACCGCCATGAGGAGTCTAATATGGCCGCCCGGAAAGCACGAGACTACACATAATGTATAGTGATTACAGATCTGTCTATCTAGCTACTTTTATTTACAATACATTTTTTAACTTGTGTTGAGTGGGCGAGAAATGCCACGCATCTCCCAAATGCGCAACCTCCCACTTGAGCATCTATGGTGAAGTTAATCAGCAACACTTACCAATCTTAAATTAGGAAAATGATTTCATGATACTGCCGCACCCTTAATGACCCGTATTATGGTGGCTGTTACATTCTTATCTAACTGCAGTTGCACTAAATGCGTCTTCAGATTGCTTCTTATACTCCCCAATGCGGCAATCACCAACGAGACCAACGTTATTTTTAATTCGGGTAAGTTAACTTTAGTTGCATGATCTTCGTGTCAACTGGCCAAATCTACTCCAAAACACACAATGTATTGGATGAGTAATGGATTAGCACCATGTTTGATTTCTTTGCGCTAATTCGTATCGTGTTATGCTGATGCAAATGGTTCGATAATGACAAAGTTTTGAATAAAACACTTTTGTTGATGAAGCTTCTATGACGACTCCACACTGTGTGAAGAAAGTTATATTGCTGCAAATAGTTTGAATTATTCTATCTTCTATTTTCTCCGCGATCGTGTGATTTATCACCCACAATTACTATAAAAGTTTTAATAAGACATTATTATCCTTGAATATTTAATATTTATACATCTCTTTTGAATATTATAGCGGAACAAATTTCAAATTTCTGTGATTTCAGACTATTTTTCACGATATTTTTATTTGCACATGCATATCACTTTAAAATAGAAGCTTTTAAAAGTTGCATTCCGATTTAACAGCTTCGATAACGGGCGGCGTTATGTCTACTATTCATCATAGCAATTTAAAACCTTCCGTAATGCTAGCCTGTTAACACGAACGTAATTATAACATAACAAATATGTGTTAAAAATTACCAATGAGATACGTCATAGGGCTGAATATCGTTGCTTCAATGCTACAAATGAAATATATCTTAACCAGGAACATTCCAATACATTAACCCTTGACATATAAATTTCCTTAGTAGATTAGAGTTCAAGATATGTTAGATATATATTCGTCTGTAATTTATTTTACCTGAACTGATGTATGTTTCTACATGGCGTACTAAATGAATTGCGGTTAGGAACAGCATGGCAGAGACTAAAATAAACTTAAAGACGGTTAATACTGTATTTCATTATCCCATCATAAATTATTTAAAGTGTTTGAATTCTTACTTCATAAATTATCATAACTCTATTGAGCCTGTTTGGTTTATATGGACTACTACACCTATTTTTTTTTCTTTAACGACCATACTTCCTATTTAAGAAACGTAACCCACTAATACTCATTGATTAACTGTTGTCACCTTGTTATAATTTTCAGTTTACATCTAATAAAATAGACGCCCGGTATTCATATAGATTTACATACACTGTAGCCGTTGTATGCTAATGATTGCATAGGAGAAAATATTTAAGGGAATGTGATTATCTAATTAGAAAAGAATTTATTAATATACCTTTCTAAGACATTACCATATATGAAAAACATACAAAGAGTAAAATTTTATAATTTTTTTACAAGTTAGTTTAGTATTTCTACAACATAAATACACATTTGTAATTCGGAAATAATCTAAATTTAGTCTCGTAATCAACCTCCTATGTACACCATGTATTGCTAAGCAAGGAGATTGCTAACAAAACTGAAGATAGTTGTTAAAACGGCACTGATAGAAGAAAAATTATAGAAAACAGTAGAGCTAGATTTAGCTTATACACTTTATATTTCCCTGTAAAGCATTACCTTCAACCACGTGAAAGTGGTTGGTACAACACACTAAAACTAGCTACACTTCTGAATACAGGTGCTTTGATTCCCTTAATCAAAATTTGAATTTTTCGAACCTCGGAATTTTGTTTATTTGCAAACTAAAGTGTCAGAGAATGCTCCATGATGACGTAAAATCCTTCGTTTAAAACATTAATTGCAGACATTTAGTATCCGAACTGTTTGGAGAAAATGTCTCTCAAACTCTTACCGACCTTTAAGCACACTACAAAAGTTTATTATACTGGACCTATCTATTGTAGCATGAACTTCAAGCAACCTGAAATGCACATCATCATCGACATCAAAACAATGTTGCGAAATCGATTTGTTTACATTTTAGATTAACCTCCAAAATCTCTAATCTCTGATTAAAAACACTGAATTCTAACAAAAATTGGAAAAATACGTGAAAAGTTTATATGTATTTAATTACAACAGAATACGACAAAGATTTGTATTATATCAATAAGTGAATGAGAGGTACCAAGTTTTACTAAACAATAACATAAAAATAATTTGAAAATAAATCGTCTTCACTCTAAGAGTCTTTAAGTTTTCAAGTCTTCAAGTTTAATGTTAAATTCGCTTGAATCTTCACGGTCGATTCCAATCGACATAGATATCTTTCCCATTGTTTTTGAATTTCTATCTCTGGATGTCGTACAGTATTACCCCAAACATCTGCTGTGGCAGCTTTTATTGCATCACTCCACACCCTCTGAGAATCATTCATGGATCAACTAGATTCGCCTATATGTCGTAATAGGTTTCATAATAGGTTTTAAAATTCCTCAAATATGTTACATCACATTAAATAAGCAATGATACGGTGGTGACGGAGAACTATGTGGCCATATTAAGGGGCTACATTATAGATTTCATAAACCAGTGCACAGTTATTCCTAAACAAAATTATAACAATAAATACGAAAAAGGCTATGCTTGCAATATAGTACGTACTTTGCGACTAATTCCAAAAGCTGCATTTTTAGTAAATTCACATCGTACCGAACAGTGTTACTATTTAACCATTGATATATGTCTGCTTTAGTTGAAACTGTTATCGGTGGCTTATTTAAAATAATGCTGTTAACATCATCAACAATAATCCTCTCCAACCTGTGTAAACAATTGAGTTGATTCATTTCTCCATGGTCATCGGAATCACTTAAAGATGGATGTTTTCTAGATATAAAAATAACTGTTTAGTAGTTATAGGAATACATTTTTGGCAAATACACGAAATTACGGCGAAGTTAATAATAATAATAATAATATTTATTAATGTCCAACAGGTGGAAACCCAATAGAGGACACAAAATTGAAAAGCATTGCATAATTTACAAGTTGAAGTAAATAACACTAAATAGTATAAATAATAATTATAAAGTAAGTATTATAATTATAAAGTAATTAACATAAGCAAGAAACTGATTTAACAAAACATATTGTTAATAGTATTTCCCAGTTTCGTCATTACTGCAGTAGGCGAACGTTTCATCATATTTGTCCTGGCTGGAGGTGGCTTGAAAGTGCAGTCGGTCCGAGAGTTTAAGCGTGGAATGTGGAATGCCATATTCTCGAGAAGATAAGGGCAATCAATCTTATTACCAATCAAGTTTAGTAAAAATTTGCGACAGAGTGCGTCACGACGTTCAGACAAGGACTTCATCTCATGACGTTCCAGCAGTTCTACTTGAGGTATGCCAACCTCAGGATAAGTTCCATCAAGCTTGTAAGACAAGAATTTCAGAAATTTACGGTAAATTCTATCCAGCTGCAAACAATCACATGCGTAAAAGGGATACCAAACGAGTGGTGCATACTCCAGTTTACTAAGGACATAAGCGCTGTATAAAATTTTTAGGAGTTCGATGTCGGTCAAGTAACGTGAAGCGCGTATCAGGAAACCGAGAGAACTAAATGCATTTTTGCACATAGATAAAATTTGCGGTTTGAAGGTAAAGCCAGTATCAAAGAAGACACCCAAATCCTTAAATTCTGTTTTCCTTTCCAGAGAAGTACTATTAATAGCAAACAAACAGTAAACAGCTACACGACAAATGACACAGCAGAACGTGTGCACCAACATAAAAATACATTCGCAAGATATAGAGATTAAACGTCAATAGGTATTTTAGATATTTATTGTATTTGGGTTGATGATTCTGTTAGTGACGTGCACGTCTTCAAATCATGAATGCAACCTATTGCTATAATCTGGCCAAATTCTCCACAACATCTACAATTAGATTCTTATTGTAATATTGTAATATTACAATAAGAATCTAATTGCCGTCGTCTTCGGTTAAGCGCTAATGGTAGCGCCTCCTCTTGAAACTTTTAGTACCGTAACTAGAAACTAATACCGCTCTAATCACGTGTATATATCGCTTCCAATATCAACACCAAAGTAGAGGTGTTCATCGTTGTATGCAGCGTTTTTGTTGCATAAATTCATATAACTTCCTATAAGTCAGCGTTGAATTCCATTCTTACAAGCAACTTCGCTCTTTTCGTATAATTTTGGGTGACCGCATGCTACTAACGTTACTTGTATACAGAAACCTATCGAGCAATCTCCTAGTATTCTCTACTCTATTTTTTTACTTTTGAAGAAGCTACTTACATTAGTAGCAAGACTACAAGTTAGTAAAATTCGTATTTTTGTGCATTTACATATTTTACTTGATTTCGCACTTATTGTTAGATTATTTTTGCACTGTAGGTCAACAACTGATACCCCTCATAATAGAGATTTCGGCTGTAGTAACCTTCGATATAATTTATACAAAACTATAATCCAAATACTGCCGTTCTGATATTAAGTCATTACTCCCCTTAAAAGCAACAAAAAATGCTGTCTAATAAGTAAATACATAGTTTTCGTGTTATATTAAACCTCAAATAATACACAGCTAACATGAAGCCAATACGAAATATTTTTATAAATTCATCAATAGCGAATTAGCTATTTAACTAGGCACGAAACCTACTTGTCCAAATTGCTACTATGGAAGAACAAGCTTCTCCACTATATATTGGTATAACTAGCGAAGACACATTCCAAGGAATGCATTTAGAATCTAACATGAGAGAATCTTAACTGCAAATCAAGAAAAATATCCTGGCCAATCGCAAACAGGGTATCTATAACGTTTAGTACGAGTAGTACTGGCAGTTTCGTTTCAGACAACTAGATAATAAATAGCGGTTTTTCGTGATTTCTCGTACTTAGAAAAGCGTTTCTGTCCAGACTATTAATAATAGCGAACTGTTTTCTTATTAAACTTTGAGTTATAAGTTCCCCCCGATAGTCATCTTTAATCTTGTCTTTACATTGCATTAATTTTTTTGGTGCCGACTGGTAGTAATATATAATTTAAATTTTCATTTACGAAATTATTTATGAAACGATCCGTTTGCACGATATCGTCTTCTGAAACAAATGCATAAAATTATGCAAATGGATGAGCGCAGAAAAGAAATGTAATTAATTTAATGAACGCTAGTGTTCATTATATTTCTACTAGATGTCTGTGGGAGGTGTTTAAACATGTGTTCAAATAAAATCTTATTGTTTCACCCAGGAGCCCGCCTTCGAACCCGCAGGGGTCCGATTATAAAATATGGTCAGTCACATCCGGTTACACTTACTCCATTCATATGGTTAACTTCAACACTTGTATTTGTTACTGTTAATGATGCGATTGCTTACAGCTGCGCAACTAACAGACTCTTATGGGCATTTTTTGTGTAAAAGGAAAAATATAAATTGTAAAGATAATTATTAAATTATGGTAATTGCTTTTACTCACGTTAAAACTTCATCAGATTGTCGTAGTTTCTATAAGGACAAATCGTAGACATATCTGTTATGCAAATTAATTAAATGTACAGGTAGGAGGATGCAGAAAATGTTGATTCTTGCATATATACTGACATCACTTATTTTATATTTCATAGGTAATCTAATTGTATTAATACAAATTATGCAATGTTAAACGTATTTAGACCATTTAAAAAAACGACGAGTGTTTTGCTTACAAATTGCCTATTCAACAAAATATGTGCAACAGTTCGAACTAAGCTTTATTCAACATTTTCCAAAGACACAACTGTCACCTTCATTTCATTTATAACCACGGGATTTGACTGGTACTGGTTACTCTTTGTACTAATAGTAATCTGCGTAATCAAAAATAAATTGTCAATTTAAAGTACGTACCAAAAATTGTAACAATCCCTTGGGCAGAAAGACAATTTTTATTTAGTAGTATGTAGTTAACTTTGAGAATTAAAATTGTTTTTGAATTCTTTTTGTATCTAAATACTTTTTGAACTAACCTATTTATTTGAATTTTGGAAGCATAGTATATATTTTTCAAATGATTTTACTTGTAACGTCATGCGACAAAAAGGTACTCGCCAGGGTATATGAAGGCCGCATTTTTACCGCTAAATGAATCCTAACCGTTCTGCCGGAGTCGACAAACGTTGGCCAGCAAATATCCTTCTAAAGCGGCCGAGAAACGTTGGTCTTCATATCCTTTTACAGTTCTGCTAGGCCGAGAAACGTTGGCCAGCAGGTACCCTTGTGAAGGACCCAAGACACGTTGGCCTTTATATCGTCATCCGTGTTAATTGCATTTCTAGTTTATTCTATCTTATCTATAGTGCGACTCGCGTTACAGAGGGTGCGCACGCGATTTTTGCCTCTATTTCGTAAAGTAAAAAAATTCATAATTTTGACACCATTGCAGATAGTCAATTGAAATTTTGGATTTTGGATTAACAAATCATACTCTTCCTTTTAGTGATATAAATTTAATTCATCTAAGAGAGGTGAATTTTTCCATGCCTACTTCAATGCTTGTAACTTTGTTCATAATTAACTTATTGGAGAAATATTCCACAGTTAAGCTTTTTTTGTCGTTAATGACTGATTTGTGGCAAAACAAATCTTCTGATTTGCTTTACCTGTATGTAGACTTTCGTGAGTAACTGTACAGGGTGGACAAATAAGCGAGGTAAGTGGCTGTAGCTCAGAAACTAATGATCGTAAAGAGTTACGGGTTTTACGGGTAAAGTGGGCAAGGGAAAATGCTGGAAATTATTTTCAAGTTTCCAATATGGCCGCCAGTGGGCGTTTGAATTACTTAAAGTTACGTTTCTCGCGATTTTCTCCAATCAATATAAAAGAAAAGTATTTGCGTTTTAATGATAACTTAAAGTCAAACATTTTTTGTAAAAACAATTTTTCTCTATCTTTCGAAATAAAGTGGTGGGGGATATGTGAATGTTGTTTCAAATAAATGCCTGTAACTTCGAAACGGCTTAATGGATTTGGATAAATTTGGTATCATTGAAAAGAGCATTTCTTGGGCTTTTAGATTTCTCGTAATTATGAGTTGTGACCTACGCGGCCGCCGATAGAGGGCGTTATTCGATATTATAACCAAAATATTGGATTTTCTCAAAAAATTTAAATGCGATGATATGACTTTTTTTATACTAGAAAATAGACAAATGACCAACCAATAAGCCTGCGCAAGCCGCATCTTAATATCTTTTTCCTAACTCAAATTATTTAAAAAAATACTAAACCAGGAAAATTCATATATCCCTATTTAAAAATGCATCGCTTGCTTTCGATAAGAAGGCAACTAGTAGGCCATGGAAATAAAAGACAAACTCCTCTCTAAAATATTCACAAGAAATGTCAGTTTATTTAGTGCTGATTTTAAGTCACACGTTTTCGTATTTGAAAGCGATTTTCCTTTTAAATAAAGTTGTGGTCCTGAAAAGGACCGATTTTGAAAAAAGATTAATGTCTTCTGTGTTCAAATTGCCTTCCGTCATATTTCACACATTTTTTAAGTCTTTCTTGAGTGACAGAACCGCAGGCTCGATTTCTGCCGCTGATAGTTGACGAATCGAGTTTCGAATTCTGTTTTCCATATCCATTCGTGTTGTTGGTGGAGTTTAAAAAACAATGTCTTTTAAGTGTCCTCACAAGTAAAAATCAAGACATGTCAAGTCGGGAGATCTTGCCGGCCAAGGAAATAGGCTTCCCCTTCCTATCCAGCGTTCTCGAAAGGTCCCGTTAATATGGTTTCGGATATTAATTGAATAATGTGCCGGACAACCATCTAATTGCAGAAACGTAGTTCTTATAGTTGCGAGTGGCACATCCTCCAACAAAATTGGCTAGTCGTTGATAAAAAATCTCTAAGAAGCGGTTACCAGTTAAAGCTTGATCAAAAAAATAAGGTCCAATAATTCTGTCACCAATGATACCGCATCACACATTTAGACTCCAGCGTCCTTGGTGCTATACTTCTCTTAATCAATGCGGATTTTCAGCGGACCAATAATGCATGTTTTGACGGTTTACTCTACTTATCACTACTAAAGGTAGCCTCGTCGGTCCAAAGAATTTCCGTTAAGAAATTTCTGTTTTCGTCAAGCATGCCTAGCATCCATTGACAAGAATTTAATCTATTATCGAAATCTTGTTCATTTAGCGCCTGGTGCAAGACTATGTGGTAAGGATGTAATCTAACAGTAAAAAACAACATATGCGTAAAAATAATATAATCAGAATAACACTGAATTGTGTATTTGAGAGTATGTGCTAAGATACATACTTGGAATTATTTACCTATAATCTTTTAAAATATTTCTAACAGTTGTTTGTGCTATTCCCAATTCTAGAGACAATGTTCTAGTTCCTACATGTTTATCAAAGTCTATGTAAACGAAGACATTGATAATGTTTTCTTCGGTCCTTCCATTGCGACGCCTGCGACGTTTAGGACAACGAAAACTTTCAGTATCGCGTAATCGCTGTACCAAGCGCGGAAACATTCTTCTCCCGTAATGACGGCGATCTGGATACCGTGTCACGTACTGTCTTGCAGCTATAGCTGCATTTTGGAAACACTCGAAATAAATCGCAATCATGTCAACGGCTTCATTATTTGTGAGAGGCATTTTGATTAACAAAATTTTGATTGATAAAAGTTTGACGTTAATTGGCAATATTTTTGTTAGGCGATTGTCGTGTCCATGGCCTACTACTTGCCTTCTTATCGAAAGCAAACAATGCATTTTTAAATGGGGATATATGAATTTTCCTGGTTTAGTATTTTTTTAAATAATTTGAGTTAGGAAAAAGATATTAAGATGCGGCTTATGCAAGCTTATTGGTTGGTCATTTGTCTATTTTCTAGTTTAAAAAAAGTCATATCATTGTATTTAAATTTTTTGAGAAAATCCAATATTTTGGTTATAACATCGAATAACACCATCTATCGGCGGCTGTGTAGGTCACAACTGTCATGATTACGAGAAATCTAAAAGCCCAAGAAATGGTCTTTTCAATGATACCAAATTTATCCAAATCCATTAAGCCGTTTCGAAGTTACAGGCATTTTTTTAAAGCAACATTCAAATACCCCCCACCAGTTTAGTTCGAAAGATAGAGAAAAATTGTTTTTACAAAAAATGTTTGACTTTAAGTTATCATTAAAACGCAAATACATTTTTGTTATATTGATTGGAGAAAATCACGAGAAACGTAACTTTATGTAATTCAAGATGGTGGAAACGCCCACTGGCGGCCATCTTCGAAACTTGAAAATAATTTCCAGCATTTTCCCTTGCCCACTTTACCCGTAAAATTTTTTACCGTAACTCGCTACGATCATTAGTTTCTGAGATACAGCCGCTTACCTCGCTTATTTGCCCACCCTGTACATACGTAGATATATATAAAACAAACTGATCACTACATATACTTAACAAAACTTAATACTCAACAGCTAAAACGTCTAATAAGAAATATAGTATATTGCAATATGTAGTAGTTAATTAAAGAATTAACGTTACTTTGCTTAGAAGAATTTTTAGAGATTTCAGACAAAACATTTGATATATGGATTTAATAATAATCTACATTATTAACTCAAAAGCACGCATATATTCTTAATTGTAAATTAACATCTCAAGAAGAACATATTATAATTGCATAAATTCTTGCAATTGTTGCACTGAATTATTTAAGAAACACAAATTTTATTTTGCAAATCGTGCAATCATTCCCTCTTTGAGCTATTCACAGAGCAAACATGTATTCAGTAAGCAAATATGAACCGCCTTCTTCAACACCTCTGATATGTTGTGTACGTTAGGAACGTACACCACGTCTCTTCATTTTCTGTTATGTTCGAAGTAATGCTGAATCCTAATAGTTCGCTTGCATAAACGGTAGGTACTACTGATAATTATGTATTTGTTATATAACCGTTTTTTGCAAAACCTTACTACTTTCAAATTACCAAATTAAACGTATGCATTTCATGACAGTCAGCATTCTTCAGGAATTTGAATATTTTCCCTCCTAGACATGTATAATATGAAGATGATAGCACTGATAAATATTTCGAACAAAGTAAGAACCATTGATCTCACCCAGCCAGTTATGTCTAGACGAAGACGGCTTCAAATAGTTTTTGGATTTTACAAGTTAGTATTTCGGTCGGAATATTCTACGTGCTATTATTACTCCAATTATTTAATTCTGTTAATGGGATTGAAACTAATATCTACCCTAAACGATCTATGTGAATATACGCTTCGTTTTTTTCTATCCATATACCGGGTCTTCTAATAGAGGCTTCCGAACTGTATTTAGTTTGTTTTACCAAATCACCATGAACGGATATAGCGTTCAACAACACATGCAAATGATACAATTGTTTTATCAAAATGGGTGGGCAACGTTCTGCACACTTCGACCATTTTACGGTCGTCGTAATTGCCCTACTGAGAGGACTATTCGCATTGTGGTGGATAAATTTGAGGCTACTGGTTCAGTAATCAAGGAAGCAACACCCGTACGACGACGAAACGCAAGATTTGCCAAAAACATCGCCGCTGTCCGTGAGAATGTGCAGGAGAATCCAAGGCAGTCGATTTCCTGTCGCTCACAAGAACTTGGCTTTCGCAGACCACAACTTGGCGAATTTTGCGTCGTAACTTGGTCCTACACCCGTACAAAATTCAAATAACACAGGAGCTGAAGGTAATAAATGACCATAGACAACGGCGTGTGTTCGCTGATTGGACCCTGGTGCAGTTGGAAACAGACCCTAATTTTCATCAAAAAATCAGATTCAGCGACGAAGCCCATTTCTGGATGAAGGGTACGTCAACAAACAAACTTGTCGAATTTGGGACGATACGATTTTGGGTTGGCTGGTGGTGTCATCGGTCCGTATTTTTTCAGAACATAAGTAATGATGTCGATAGGCCTTTCAAACGAATACAACATTTCGATGATATTTGACACCCACTTCGTTTTATTTAAATTTAAAGATAGGAATCACTTAATGAAAGACCCTATATTTGTAGATTCGACAAACTTTTTTAATATGTATTAGATCTTATGAAATATTTTAGTTTTCAGCCCTCTAGCCACATATTTTCAATTCTAGGGTAATTCCATACTAAGAGTTTTCCTTAGGGAAGAAATTGACATTCCACTGAAGAAGTTATTCAACGAAAACATATTATTATATGTTATGGAATAAATTGGTATTTAATTATTTATTGTTTTATTGACCTCTAACTGGAAATAAATCAGGAATTAAAAGATAAGTATATAAAGGTCAGAAAATACACATATTAATTAATTTCTTATAAACCACATGTATAGCTTCCGTCGAGAAAACAACTATCCAGAAACAAGGGAAAATACTGGGATGGCAGCCGTTTAAAATAAAACAATCCTTTTTACAATCTAAGCTTTCGTAAATTTATTACTTACTTCTTCAGAGATCATCTAAAAGAACAAGTAGCATTTAGACAATTATCGAATCTAAAATGTTAACGACTTACATACGGATGGAAGTAGGCAAAATATATAGTTACAAACTCGATTACACATCCTACTACTAATCAAATCAACAGCATCACTTGTTAACTAATCATTAAAATATTCATCGATAAAATTATGGTGGAATTTAATCGCACAAACATCAAACAAATTTTTTATCGGACTATAACCTTTATCATTAATACATAACATGTGTCAAAAGTGCGGGAAACGAAACTTATAGGTTAACAATAAATTATAGTAAAATTTTGCGCTAAATTACAAAGGAAAAATCCCTAGAATTTAAGTACAATACCAAGAACATCAAAAATCACTAAAAAGATATACAGTAACAGCTAAAAGTTTTGTACAATCAAGTTAAATCTAACACAACATTGTTGGTTGTATTTGCAGTCTTTGTTGAATCCTGTTGAATTCTGTTGAAGTCTTAACCACGCTTTTCTTCATGCCTTGCTGACTAGTGCTTACAGAGTTGTTGCTCCTGTGCAGGACCACAACATGAGCAGCTGTAGCTCATTGTCAATAAAATCCTTCTACAGAAAGAAATAGGCTGATGAAGTTGGGTAACAATAATCACTACATCAATATAACTTACTTTGAACTTTCTCGCCTGCTTAAGTGAATATGAATAAATTTCTTTAGCAAAATCTAGAAAGTAATTTCATTTTTTTTTCTACCAAATGGTGCACGAAATTAAATTCATTAAAATTTCTAACAAATGTATTTGATAAATAACTGATTTAGAACAGACAACTTTGTTAATAAAAAATCTGTGCATTTCGCCTGTAAAAAAATTAATTTCATTGTGACTGAGACTATCTTTGCTACTTATTACTTTTGCTCGTAATAATCCCAACAATTTATATCACAGTCTATTGTATAAAGTGGTATTAATGTAAAAATTAATTTACATTTCAGCTATTATGTTTATTGTCTTAAGGTCGTAAACTATATCAGAAACTGGTGAGAACTTATTATTTCTAGAGACTATATATCAACTAAGATACTACGCCACTGACAAATTAAAACGTGTGGTCGAAATAAAATACACAAATTGAAATTGTCAACGTGTGAATTTCCAACGGACATAACTTTAAATCCTATTAAAGAGAACGAATTCCAATCACCATAGATATCCACGAACGCCAATAAATATATCAGGTACTTTTTCAATCGGAATTCCAGCCTGCGTGTGGCACCATAAATAAGAACCAGAGGTGGGAAAACGCAGGTATTATGGAATAAATAAATAATTAAATAAATAACCGCTTGTTAGCGAAGTGTGTGGTACAAGTGCAATAGGGATGGATACATAATAAATGGTAGGTGTGCAAGAAAGAACATCGAAGTGATAAATAAGGTACCTAACAAGATGCTGTTACTCAGACTACCCCCTGAGGTGAAAAACACAAGATAGATACCAGCATTTGACCGCTTAGCAGTTTGCATATTGGTCTCTATATGCAGCAGTCTATCAGTGGGCTGTTAAGCCAGTTTCACATCTATTACTTTTAATTACATACGCACACTTATATACGTGTATGCATTCCGTAGTAGCAGCAAAGATAAATACTTACCGAGCGGGTTAATCAATTATTATTAATTGTAACTGGATCGTTAAGGTGTTTCCAGTTTAATTATGTTTGTGAATGGTATTGATTCATTTCAGTGATTCGGTTATAACGTTACTGTTCGTTTTCCTCTCATTGTACTGTTTTAATTTTTAGAGATTCGACTCTCTCTACCAACCATACCGTATAATGTACATTAAATACCAACTGTAGGAATACTAGTACATACTTCCGCAAAAATATTACATTACTAATTTTCTGGAGAAAAGTAAAAACAATTGTTAGTATCTTCTATCTAGATACACATAAACTGATTTGTCAACTGTAAGAATAATTTTTGCGTCGCACTTAATACGAAGTTCTTGTTGGTAAGAATAAAGGGCTGCTTTTGTTACAAACGGCTGATTATTTGTGAATTGATAGAGCGTCACGTTAAAACGTATAAATTTCTCTTAATATTTTGTTTATACATTAAGAAAAAACTGGGATGATTCGCAATTCTTCTTCTTGTATTCTACCTTCTATTCCTTCTTGAAACTTCAGTTGTTAATTATATACTTACAATTTATATTCCCACGATCAGAAATGTTCTTAATATACACTTAAAATGTTATGTTAAATTCCGTTTTAAGTAGGTACCTTTCTTGCACTTCTTTTCCAAATATAGATTCAATTTTAACGATTTTACTTTTCGAAAATACTTTCTTAAAGTTTTTCAGTAAAACATAATATGAAATTCACCATATCGATAATGACGAAATAGCAGTAATAATAATATTTGTTTATTAGCTCAAACAAATCTTACAGCTTCTACATAAATAGTACATAAGTATAGTACATAGATATATGGACCAAACAATAAGAAATAGAGAAATACAAAACAAATTTGAACTAATAAGCTCGAGATCAGGCGAGTGAATGTTCACACGACTTCTCCGCCACTTGAGCCTTACACACAACATAAGAGTGATACAATATAGTTATCCAAAACAGCTAAGAAATAATGAATATAAAAATGATAGACAGAAAACTAAAATAAAGTAACTGACAATACCCAAGAAAGCTTTCATCCACGACTCGAGGACAAAAAGTTAAAGGTGCACTTTAAGCACTCACGGCAGAATAACGCAATAGATAGAGTTTTAAGGAATGAAGGAATAGGGTTATACAATTTTACAATGGATCTGAAGGATCTTTTGAAACATTCAAGTTGATGCTGTGGAGATGTCAACAGGCCCCTATTCCTAACATTAACGTTATGAACATCCGTTCGAAAAAAAGGTGTTTTAAAGTGAGTAATTTTATGGAAAAACATAATAGCGTGTAAAGAAATTCTATCACGGATATTAAGCCATTGAGCCCATTTTAATGCATGAGAAACGCGATCATACCGACGTATGCCATAAATAAACCTTAAACAAACATACTGTACTCGTTGTATGCGAAGTTTATCAACCCTGTCAAGACAAGGGAAGTATATACATCGTCAGAGAAATTAAATTGGGAAAGCACTAGTGACTCGCATAAAATTTTACGTAAATTAATGTCTAAGCAATCTTTATTTCCGTATAGTATCTTAAGATTGCAAAAAGCTCTTTAAATAAGCTTGGAAATGTGCTCCTTAAATCGCATTCGGATATCAAGATGAAGACCAAGATTTCTAGTTCCCTCTTAATAAATATCTTGACCCGAGGCAAGACCGAATTCCTCTGTTTGGTGCCAAACCAAAGACCAGCGCCGCTGATATTTTGGGATTGATAAACAGAGAATGACGTTCAGATTCAGTAACAAGTGATTGAAGTGATGAAGTGAGTGAGTGAGTGAAATTGGCAATATTTTAAACATTTAGTTATAATAGAGCTATAAATTGCAAATAATAGAGGACCTAAGATACTCCCCTGAGGAACACCGGATACAACGGGTAGCGGATCTGATACATTATCATTAACACGGACCTGTTCTACACGATTCTCCAAATAAGAATGAAAGAAATTTAAAGACTTGTGATCAAAACCAATAAAGCGTAAAATAGCTAGCAGAAGCGAATGGTTAATAGTATCAACAGTATCAAACGCCTTTGAATAATCAAGGAGAACTAAGACCGTTACCAAACTATCATCCATTCCTTTAAAAATTTCATCTGTAATATGTGACAAAACTGTAGCACAGCTATATCCAGAGCGGAACTCTGACTATTGACTTGGAAGGATAGAATTAGCATCAAGATAATTACGAATTTGCTTATCAACTACCTTTTCCAATATTTTTTAAAGTAAGAGAAGAATGGATATTGGTCTAAGGTCACTAAAAGTGTTAGGATTAGATGTTTTAGGAAGGGGAGTAATCAAAGAGCTTTTCCAGCAAAAATAGAATGTATCATCAATTAAATAAGAATTTATTAAATGTGTAATCACCGGAAAGAGAAATGGGCAGCAATATTGCATCATTTTAAGATTGACAATATCTGAACCGCATGAATTAGATTTTAAAGAGGAAATAATAGTTTCAATATCTGATACTGAAGGTAAGGTAAAACTAAAACGAGCATTTTTTAAAACGGTTATTATTATAATAGTCCAAAGTGGGTCAACGGGGTTATTAGTCAATGAACTTGCAATGTACTTATTTATTTCCTGAACATCATTAAGATGAGCGGGTAAGCTAGCCTATTGCTTGCGATTATAAATGTTTAATAATTTTAAGTTCTTCCACAGAACTCCAGAATTTCCACTGATATCAGACTGACGCATATATACTCGTTTCTCAAGACGTATAGAGGATGTTGTGAAATTATAAAATTGTTTATAGTAATTAAATGAGATTTGTGTCTTTTTGATTCTGAAGTCACGCATCGCCTTATGTCTGAGCTTAATTAATAATCTGATATTGTCAGTAAGCCCAGGTGCTTTAGGCTTCTTAAAAACACGTTTTATAAGGGGCATGAATATCGAAACAAATATTTATAAAATGGTGAAACACATCGAACTAGTCTTCTATATTGGGAATGACGTAGAGATTGTACCAAGGCAATGCTTCGAGATCGACAAGAAATTGTTCATAATTAAAATTGTAGAAGTTTCTACAGGTATGACGTTTAGGAAGGAAATTGGAAATATTGAGGTCCAAGATAGCATAAGTTAATGATCTGAAACGGCAAAATCTGTCTTAATACCGCTATCAATTATTTTTGTATGTCACAAGATCAAGAATTGAGTAACACGGGTAGAACTACAGATTAATTGTTGGAGTCCCAGAGACTCACACATATTTTGAAATAATTGGCAGGAGTAACTATTATTGTTAAGCAAATTTATGTTAAAATCACCCAATATAACAACTTCATAAGCACTCAAAATACAATCAAAGGCTATAGCAAAGTTGTTAAAATCTGTATTGGGAGGCCTACACACAACCCCAACCACAACATCAACGTCGCCCACTGCCATTTTTAACCACAAATGCTCAAAAACAGTTGCGGTCACATTCAAAACCGAATAAACGAGGTTGTTGCAATTTATTGTTGCATTCTCTAGCTTGTCGAAAATAGTGAAGTGATCGTTCATCCATCTTACTGGCAATACATTATTAATCTTTCATTTAAGGGAACACCTTCACGTAATACAGCGAGAGTATTTTGACGAAAATGCAAGCAGCAAATAGTGACGCCTCATATGGTGTAGCAATTGGTTTCCCGCATCCATTTTAGATTTTCCTGAGACCAATCATGGCAATTCTAGCAACTATAACAGTGTATCATTATCATGAGAGCTACTTTCATTAATGACTCCAAAATATTATATCATTAATTTACGAATATACGGAGATTTCAGTAATAACATTCAATCGTTTTTTAAAATCTGCTATTTTCATGATTTCCTGATCTTTCATAATTTCTCTCCACTCAACGCACAACCACTCAGTTGTTATCATTTCCGGATACTATTAAACATTTCGCAGTTAATCCGTAGTTATACATATGTTTTTCATTACGTATATTAAAGATTTCTTGTTATGATAACCTTCTATAATATATAACTAAATGCTAATCTAACAAGCTACTATTGGAGTTACTAGCTGCTCTCAATAATCTCCTTTCTGAAGTGTATGAAAACCTTCATTCCCTACGTGAAGTTATATATGTTGTTAAAACGGGACGAATGCAATTTTGATTCACAATGGTATGTTGCGCCCACTGCACAATAGAAAATAAGTTATGTAACGCCTTCGAATTCGTTTCTAACTATGTAATGGTAGATTACGTCAATATTGTATCCTTTTCCTTTTATTAATTGTTCGTGACGCTATTAAAAACAACGGCAATAAATAATGATGAATTGTTAGCGGCAACGCATGGCTTGAGTTGTTTAGAGGTTTTATACCCGCCGAATACCAGTACGCGGCACCAAACAAGATAGAAGGTAGAATATGCTATAAGAACTAAGGGTGAATAATTCGAATAGTTATGTGACACTTATAGGGAACAGTAAAGCTATATATCTTTCGGAAATGTCGAAAGATCTCAATCAATGATAATGTGTATGCCTTGTTTAAATTTATAGTACACAAAAGCGGTTTGATCCCTTCATGATCTTAAAATGTAATTATAACCATTCGGTATTAATAATTTTGCAACATACGCATACGTGCTCCCCAAAATAAAAATTATATGCAGATAACTTATTTTCAGGTATTAACAATACGTCAGTATAGGTAAGCTCTTTCGACACTTTCAGTTGTTATACGTAGAATTATTTTATAAATTAAAAAATAAAATACCATTAGTAATCGTGAATCGTGAGCAAATACATATTTTATTTAAATTTTGTGCCTACATATTAGAGTGTCCCTTATATGGGCAAACAATTATTTTTTAATATCGGAATGCTCCTAATTATTTTCAACCTACTAGCCATACTTACATATGAAATTTTGTTCACCTACGATGACGTTAACCCGCGCCGACAGGACCACAAAGTTTTTGTAAATTGTCGTTTTTGAGAATCTCTTGATATGTACCTAGATTATCGCAATTATATAAATATTAATTAAATAATAGTACGACAACCGTAAAATAACTTTACATTTATTAAAGAGATAAAATGACGCAATTATTTTCAAAATTTTTATTTTGATGTCCCTTTTTTACAGTCTGGATATAATTTTCTATATTGCTGCACATAGCGTAAAATAAACTGCTGCTGTTCTTCATCTGCTGTAATTAATCCGTGAAAGTCCCTGCATAAGTTTGACAGCTCTTTCAACTCATTCACCGCATTCAGAGAAAGAACCTCAGTTGGGCTTCCACAAATTCAGCATTTCCTTCCCATGAAGAAACGCTTTCTTGCAAAAACTATTATTCATTTTTAAACGAGAAAACAAGTTTTTGCTCTTCACGGACACGAAACTATCCAAGGTTTGCCCTGAATCAAGAGAAAAATAACAGAAAATAGATCAAATTTTGATAATCATACATATATTACGACTTACCGTACAATGAGACAGGTATCTCTTCCTTTGATGGAACATATCTCTTCCCAAAATCATATAAACTCTCTCTTTCTAAGCTTACTACAATATTCATCTTGGTTTGTTCATCGACTTCATTATCAAAAAGTGATAAAACGGTTATTTCCCCAGATAAATACCACAAGTGTTTGCAGAATGTGCTCAGAGCTGCTTTGGAAATTAATTTGTCGAATCTTTCATAGTCTTTTAATGTATTCAAGAAACGCAAACTTTGATCTGTCTTGATAAGCTGTCACAAAAAATAAGCAAACGCCTTCCAGTGCTCGTTTGTCCTCAACGCCCATTTGGAACAGAGACAGAGCAGCAAACATATTTTTAAAAGCAAATAGCCCGTGCCATCCATCTTACTTGATGCATTGCACCAGGAGATGATTTTAAATTGTTTCTCTTGATCTCTTTCCAAAAAATTAATAGACAATTCGATCAGTTCCCAATAATCATCTCGTACAATAGATTTTTGGAGTTTACATAACAGTTCGCTAACAACCACGTCACAAAAATGCTGTTTGATAAAATCATAGCATGTTTCGATGGTACTAGGATTAAAGGTTTTCCAGTTGTCTCTAAATTTTTTAAATAGGGGAATATTAGGACTACTAGTGGCGTTTCAAATATACTTTTGAGAACTAGTTCGTAAACATGGTGACGCAAGCAAAGAATAACAACTCTTTTTCAAGTTTTTTTTACAAGAAAAATATAAGCTCCATTCAAACGACTTGTATTTGACGCTGTCGTGACACAACACATTATTTGTACCTTGTTATTAAGGTTCCAATCGTAAGGTGCGTTCGAAACAGCCTCGGCTTGATCTTTACCAGAAGAACTCTTAAGTTTTGGCACAGCAAGAAGTTGTTTCTTTTCTCCGAATGAAATGAGGACTATCCCAATGAACGGTGACTTTTTCGTTTGTGTTCGAATGCGTTGAATGGAAAATTTAGTAATAGGAATTTCGTCACAACTAAGACTTAGTGCTTCTACTGCCGCTTGAAGAATATAAACAGAATCTCTTACGCTCAGCTGGCATCTGTCTAAAGCTGCAACTAACTTTGGTGAAATGAAACCCTTTATTCCTCTTTTTGTTATAAGTAGTTACAAACTGAGATGTCGTAGGCAAAATCTCGTCCAGGATTTTGTCAGACTTACAAGCACAGGCACCCAAGTGGTCACCTCCGATTTTGATAAAATTTGGTAGGGACACAGAATACCGAAACATATTTGACCCGTATTTTTTTTGGGCGTCCTGTTTTTGGTTTTAGGGGGTGTAATGAGGGCTTAAAGGTGCCTCCACAAATACATTTTTCGCAATATTTCGGAAACGAGAAGAGATATCAAGTTAGGATAAAGACGAGATTGTTCCTTGTTAGCAACCCTACATGTTAGTTCGAAAAAGAACAGTGGCGTACGTGCGAGGTCGTTAGGGGTTCAAAAAATATAATTTTTCTCCCCCGCCTTTGTATATTAGGAATTTATTTTTTTTTCTTTTTATCTGTAAACTACATGAAAACATAAAAGATATGTGCTTTTGGATTTTTTCTAAATATCCGTTTTAGGGAAGATGTCGTCATTTTTATATACGCCTACCGTATACTATTTCTCTTTAGATTTTTAGAATAAAATTTGTTGCCTCATTGTATTTAAGCTAGAAATTGTTTGTTATTTTAGAATAAAAAATATCATCATGTAACAGCTGCATTCATAAAAACACACAAAGATCTCGCTGGCAAGTCAATATTGATTGCGTCGAGGTAATGTAGTTTGACATCTTTCAATTTATTGATTTCATTATTTGAATGTTTTTATCCCTTACTATATGGTTCTAAATTTGTTAACTTCTCTTGAAACTATTCTATCAGTACTCTGGAAATATACTATCTGCTTTTCTGACGACTTAAAATCGGGAATATAACTATTATCTACCTATATAGACCTATGAGCCAATTTCATAGCTTGGACAAATTTATTAAATAACATGTTCAACAATTTTTCTCTTTTAGTTTCCGCCAGGTTTTCACGTGTTTTCGGATCTATAAAGTTCCGAAACTAATTGGATCTTAGAAGATAGACAGAAACAAACAGTTCCGGTAATCTATAGCATTTTACTCGTATTCAACTGTCAGAGCAATGTACATATATCCAAGAGAGTAATGTCAGTACTCATTTAAAAAATTACATCATCCATGCTTCTGACACAAAGTGTATATATAGGTACATCTAAAATACAAATTAATTTTCTTCTTTTAACTAATTAATAAATGTTGTTCAAATATACACCGTTATATTTTTTAATTGAAAAATGTCGTAGGTCTTTATAGTGCTCAGACAAAGCAGTTTCAACGGCAATGTTAACTATAACAGTGTATTGCTGATTATCAAGTTGTTGCTTTAAATGTTGTTTAATTTGAGCGATGTAGCATTTGCTAAAAAATTATAATTAAAAAAAGATTAATTTATGACATGATCAAAAACGATCAATTCGATATAATAATAATTTCTTTGTTTTTAGATATTTTTTTATGGGAATGGCTATATATTTTAATATTATTTTTCACATATTAAATGTCAATTTCTTCAACTGAAGAAGTATTTTATATGAAAACACGATGATTTACGTTCTGGAATAAATAGATTTTTAATTTGTTACTGTTAGGACTATAAGTTTTTGTTTATATACATTTTGCATATATTTGGCGTAATTTTAAATTTTATTTTTTGGCAAACATTTACGCTAAAAACTGAAAGCCAAAGATATGTATGTATGATAATTACCGAAAACTTATTTATTTATTGTGACTTCGTCGCAACGATTATGGAAAAAGAAATGTCTTTTTCTTTTGACTAAAATATATACATTGTTGAATTAACACACATGCGCTTAACAAAGTGATTTTGATTAATTTAACGAATTTTTCTTTATATGAATAATTGATATTGACTGAGGGTGTCTATATTATTCGGCTTGTTACAATATGGCTGAACTGTAACAAAGAAGGAAAACGAACTATCTGCGACGATGTGGTAATTAACTTTTTTCGCCGAGCAGCCTAAATTAAAGGTATACAAAGTAACAAAATGGCGCATGTCCGTCCTGTGCGCGACACGTGTCAATTAATAACGTACGCACGTGTTCACATAATAGATTAGCATACTCATTTTTCCCTGCTTTGTGCCATACAACATTAACATTATATAAAACATGAAAGTATTTCGATAAGGTAGGCTCGTAGACGACGAATTCATATAGAAAATGTATTTCGAACATAATGGGTGTCGTATTCCCTTCCAACGCCTAATAATTTTCAAGGAACATCAAAACGTCATGTTATACTAAAAGATTATATTTTTACACGCGACAAGTAAATGTATTCTATCGCGATCTCTGTCCGATACGTAGACATAAATTTCGATATCAGGAGGGTCGCGTCCAACCGACGTAAGGTGAAAAGAAGCCGTGTCCGGAGCAGATTTACATCAAGCACTTCTTTCTCCGGCTTTTTATCTGGAGACCACAAATTTGTCTATATTTTTAGTTTTATTTTCATGGCTCAAGACCAGCGGGGTGCTATTGTAAGGAATATTTACACCCTCACACCCTTAATAAATTATTCTCTGATTTTATCTCTCAAGCCGCTCATATATTCAACTTTATTTGTTATTGCTTATACGCGCAGACCCACAAAAGATATTTAATCGCCGATTATTATACTTTAAACATTTTGTTTTTATATTTGTGTCACCTGAAAAGACTATAAGTACACTAAATGATAACTTATATAAACAGCGTGAAGTGTTCTGGTACCTCAATAACTTGCGTAACTACGTTTTGGGCTTGTAAAGTATTTTATGTTAATGTAGAAAGAAAACAAAACGAAACTCTCATCACTCACATCATTGTAAAATGTCATCTATAAAATAATGTAATTGTTTCTTGGATTGTGAGTAATTAATACAATTAATAAGTAATAAACAATGTTTTTGATATGTATTAACATCTTTTTCAGGACAAGTAAAAGTACAAAAAAGAAAAAAACAAAATCAGTTTTTTTTTTGCTTTTTGACTTTCTATTAATGTTATTATAGCTACTATTGGATCTATTATTATTATTGTTGTCATGCTACACAGTAAGAAGCACTTGCCTAAAATCTAAAAAACAAAACAACATTTACAACTAATTCCAGCGATAAACACAATTCCAAATTCGCAATTTTAAAGATTTAACAACAGTTTTATAACAAAATGTGATTTATGTTTGCTTTCTTTTACTTGATCAATCTTAGATTATCAAAATACACAATGTATTTGCTCCAAAAATCTACGGCTACATTTTGGGCAATATAAAAAATAAAATAATTACACGTTGCCTAAAAATTACAATTTAATTTCGTTAATTGTTACTTCTATATAGATATATATAGTTATATTAAACTAGCTAAAGAAACAATCACAAAGAAACAATAACAAATAGAAATCGCTAAATAAATAGTCACAAAGGTGGCGATTGTGTCTACAGTTTCATCAAAAGCGTTTGAATTTTCTTTTCTTTTAATTTGTCCAAGTATTTAACGTAATTGTCACAGATAATGCATGTTGAGATGTCCTCTAAAATTTAAGTTTGAGTGAGAGTAAGTAGTAAATTTCGAAAAGAACATAAAACACAACATCGAAAACGGATGACTTTTGGATAAGGAAAATTGGGCTGTATCTATTGCAAATGATCATTACTAACATGCTGTAAAGTATGACCGTTTCACCACCCTAATAAAATACTGAGATGTAAGTATCCAGAAGAATTTAAACGGTAAAAGATGAAATAGATATTTACAGTATACAAATACTGAGTTATGGTTCATTAATCGAAACACAGATTATAGCTTTTGTTACGTTTCGAGTTTTATTATTTCACCCTTCTTCAGAACGTAGCTGATGTTTCACATTAAAATTTTAATTATGACCCATAATTTGCAACAGAGAAAGTGCATCATTAATTAACAATGGGAAAAGAAAATTAAAAATTCTTTTGTTTTAAACACTAAAATAACATGGTGATTGAGGTTTGTTAATTTTTTTAATTTTTATTTATTTTAATTTAATTAAATTGTTGATCATGAAAAATAATAATAATAAAATGTAATGTTCATGGAACAAAAACAATTATTTAATTATTACGTTTATTGTTTTTGTACCGTGAACATTATATTTTGTTGTTATTTTCCATGATCAACATAGAATTAAATGTTAAGAAATTTCTTAAGCTTTAAACGCTTCTCATTTGTTTATTTTTTTAGTTAAAGGTAGATGTATTGGATATTTTTTGTTCAAAACGTTATGCTCAACGTTATGTACAAATAGACGGTCTTGTTCACTATGGGCATAAGACATAAGATATACATAAACATACGATATACAGAAGACGTAAAGATTGCGCTGCTGTTCACAATGACCATTTAACGTAATATGTAAATTTTAAACCGTACGCAAAACAACGAGAGATTTAGATCGGGTTTGGATTTGACAACTGTCAATTTTTTGGTAATATCTGATTAAATACAGGTTAAATGGGCAGAATTCTGTCAAGCTGACACTGCATTTAATATTGGGAGGTTAAATATCACCAAATTTTAACATAAGGCATACGTAAAAATTACATAAAGTTGAGAACATTTCAACTTTTCGTATTTCTTATGTTGCTACGTAACTTGCACGTAAGACGTAACTTTTATTACAGTCACTGTGAACGAACATATACATTTCCCATGATTCAACTTTACGGATTACGAATACTTGTGTTTCTTACGTATTACGCTGATTGTGAACAGAGGCTAACATTTTTTAGCTTGAAGTGAAAGAGACCTACTATTAAATAATGTTTCTTTGACAAAGACTAAATTCCAATAAAGTAACTATCACTAGAGTTATAAAAATTATCGCACTTATCGCAAGTATTTTTAACACGCTTATGTTATACAACTCAATTTTTAATCCGATTAGCTTGCATTAGTGACACTGTAATTGCACTTTTAGTGGCAGTTGTATAAAAATTTATTTTTCTCATGACATTCAGAGCAACGCTATACCGGGTGCTATATTAATGTAGGGATCAAAATGAAGGTACTTCAATGCCCTTTCGTGAGGATTTAGTGAGACACCCTGTTCCCATTTGGAAAAATTATATTAAAACATAAAACCTAAACTTTGGACCTACAAATGCGCTTAAAAAACTGGGCATACAGTAAAAATGAAAAAAATTGTTCGTATCATGTTTATACAGTAACGCGTCAGCACATTAAGAACTTCAAAGCACTTCCGATGATTAAAAAAAAATTGAAAAAAAAATTTTATATCAAAAAATAACTTTTGCTGCAGTTTTACTCAAAATGTTATCCCGAATCAAAATATCGAAAAATATTTAAGTAGTCCCATTTAAAAATCGAAAATCAAAAATCATTTCCGGTAAAAGCGGAAGTGATAAAAATGTATCGACTATGTCAAGAAATGTAAATTAAAGCACCGTACATAATTCCCAAATTTCGTTTCTCTATCTCAAATATTTTAGAGATTATAGGGGCGAGCCACCTCCCAGAAACACCCGGTATATTATAGTAATCATTCAGAATGATGGAAATTAAAATTTCAATTATTCATTGGTACGTAATATGTACTGTATATGTATAGCTATAATAATAATTTAGAACTACATATTTTGTATGAAAATATTATGTAATATACATAGAGAAACATGAAACTAGAAACCTCAAATATTAAACAAATACTGGATATTTACATTGGCAAATATTCGCCTAATAAAAAAATAAAATAACGAACCATACAACGAAGATCAGTTACCGTATCGGAAGTATTTAATTGTGTTAATTATTATCATTATATTTCAAATAAGCTTCGTTAAACGTAAAATATAAGGGCTGCGGTGCAATAAGTAATCGATATACTACCCTGTCATTAGTAATCGAATTAAACATTGGGGTTCGTTTTGCAGCTGATGTTCGTTACAAGATCTATGCCGCGGCTGGTAAAATTCTGTAAAATTTAATTTAATGGTCGAGTAGTGATGAGTTGATACCAATTTTATGGTTAACGTTACTTCATACAAAATTAATCGCTAAACGTTGTATAGAATGCCTTGTTTCATAGCTTAATTTTTAACGATTGTATTATACATTATACAAACATTAATTGGCAGGTATTTGTTATAGTTAGGGCGGACCATTTTGTGGTAAACGATTTCTTTCGTGAATAAAAAAGAAACTATGTAATGAAATTCGATTTCGGACGTTGCTATTTTATATAGTCAATATTCCAACATGATGTCATACGCAAATGTTCGCCTTGATTAGAGGTACGCAAATTGATACTGTTATATGCACTTTCCTTCATTTTTTTTTTAGAATTTCTGATGAAATTCTAGCAAATTCTCGGTATAAGCCTTTCCCTTGATGAAATCCCAGAGGAAAACCGCCGATAGTCCAGCGAACGTGGAAGCCAATCGTAATTACAGTCGCTTGAAATGAGTTGCAGAATCACAGTGGTGTTCCATATTATTGTCGCTGGTAAATACACTCAAAAAATTAGTGATCATCGCCCAATAGCGTTCTCTATTAACTGTTAAAATTGTCCCGTCATAATCTTCAAAAATGACCCGATTTGACGCTAGGTGAAAATTCCACACCAATATTTGTGGATTTTCAGAGTCCTAGAAGCAACAATTCTGTTGATTTATTCTGCCAAAAAGTCAGAAATTAGCTCTCTCAGATGAACGCTTGATTAAACGCTTTCAGACGTTGTCGTGATTATCCGTCAATCATCCGTCATCTTAATTTCGAGCATATTTTAATCGACGTGGTTTGTTTGCTCGCAATAATTTGCTTACGATTTGTGTTTTATATGGGAATAAATGCAGAATCTTCTTGCAAATGCGCAACAATGATATTCTAGAGACGTTTAATTGTGCGAACGGCGACAAGTCGGGGTTTCAAAACTGTACTAAATATAAACTTCGGCAAGCACAATATTTTCTAAGCCTCAACTTGTATACGCACTTTAATTGGATAGACGACAATCGAAACGAAAGCAGTGGCAATAAATTTTATCTTTCACTTCAAAACTGTTTTCCTTGAAGGTGGCAAGTGCGCGCTGAATTTTCACAGTAGAAAAATTATTTTTAAAATACATTTGTCTGCTATAATTATAACTTAGAAGTGAAATCGTTTAGCACAAAATGGCCCAACCTTTATAAATGGATACTAAAAACAGTGGAAGCAAAATATGGACCATATTAACAAATTTAGAAGGTACAACAATAAGAATAGTGGTCAAAAACGCCAGCCATATAATGTATAAAGAATTTAATTTATTTATCTCATATTACGAGGATGTATTGCTATCTAGTTAGTCTTGATCAGTTTCGTAGATAAAGAAAATATTGCGAAACCACAGCAAAGAAAAATAACATATTACAAGTGTCAGTGCAAACTTTCACGTCAAAAAATCAAACCAAAGTTGCAAATTTTCCATTAAAGATGAATACCGATCGGGAAGTCCAGTTTTTATGTTCGTTCCCGAAAATTTTAATGCACTTCATGACATGATTTTGTCAGACCGCCGAATTGGGCTAAAATGAATAGCACTGAATATTTGATATGAACGCGTCCATAATATAGTTCACGTAGATTTGGACATGAGCTGCAAAATGAATCCCCACATGTCTGAGTATTGACCAGAATCCTGCAAGTGTGAAAGCATCACGTTCGATCTGTGCTCGAACAATCGATGGAATGAAGACACCCTGGTTCTCCAAGGTCTAAGAAGTTTCGCGTTTGAAAATCTGCTAGAAATGTTCTTGTTTCAGTTTTTGGAGATGGAGAGTATGATTGATTTTCTCGATAAGGGTGGAACAATAACACGGAACAACAAATTTTCATTTTTTTATTTTTCTTTATGAATTATATACAAACTTATTTTATTTTATATTCCTAATAATTATTATGGAAACAAATATCTTCCATCACGTTTGGTATTATAAACAAATTAAATTCATATTGATCATACAATACTAACACGACGTATTTAGAAAGTAATTATTTTCACTTTTCTTTTATATTGGGATGAAAAGTATTCCGAAATTAAAGTCCAACAGTAGTCAGAAAACATCTCGCTATTCCACTTGCCCTGATAGCGTTTTACAGTAGTGGAAATATCCTGATGAAATCTTTCCCCATGCTCGTCACTAACATCGCCAAGATTCGGGAGAAAGAAGTTCAGGTGCGAATGCAAGAAATGTATTTTAAGACTCATATTACAGGCTAATGCATGGTAACTTCTAAGAAGTTCACTAACAATTTCCTCGTAATATTTACATTTTTTATTTCCTAAGAAATTCTTTGCCACACTTTTAAATGCATCCCAAGCAGTCCGTTCTAAATCGCTCAAGAGTACGTCAAATTGTCGATCCTGTTGTAACAGATTAATTTGGGATCCTATAAAAATCCCCTCTTTAAGTTTTGCCTCAGATATATTAGGAAATTTTTGTTCAAGGTATCGAAATCCTGGTCCCTCTTTGTCCGATACTTTGACGAAATTCTTCATCAGACCTAATTTTATGTATAATGGCGGTAAAAGTATTTTATGTGGCTCCACCAACGAATCATTGACTACGTTCTTTTCTCCAGGAGTATATTGTATTCTGGTTGGCCATTGCTTAACAGTATAGTGCAAATGTCAGCAATGCTTTGTGAATCCAAGTTGTAGACCAAGTAGAATTGCAAGTACTTTGAGATCAGCACTAATGTACCAATATGTTTCCTTCATGTGCATGACCAACAGGAATGGAGGGGTAGATGTTTCCTATATGTAGAAGGACAGCTTTCAAACTCAATTTAGAAGCATCTATAAAAATACGTCATTCTTACGGTTGGTGGTTGTAACCTAATTCTCGCATTAAACCATCAACATTTTTGCAAAATGAAAGACCTTCTTCAGTTGAAAAATACTGTGACAGTTCTTTCTGGAGATTTCGATACACAGAAATACGCGTACTCGGAGCTAACAACTTCCATCCTTGCAGTCTTGATCTTAATATTTCTGCCGGAGTTTTTAATAAATTGATATCGAACTAGGTCATTTAATTCCAATTGATTTATTAAATGAGGCGTGTCCTCTTCATCTGTGTCCGAGAACTCTGATATGTATTCTTCTATCTCGGTTTCAACATGTTCTTGGTTCGAAACATCCGTAGGACTTGGCACTGGCAAACCTTCCGAATAAGGAACTGGACGAGTGGCAGAAGGTAAATTAGGATAGGTAATGTTATCCTTATTTTTACTGGAAAACCCGAAGGGCTTTATACAGCAAAAGTAGCAGTCTGCCGAATGATCCTTTTATTCTCGCCAAATCATAGGCCTACCAAATGGCATAGCTATGCTCTTACCTTTTATCCAGCTCCTCAAAGTAACAGCACATCGTGCACAGACATTGTGAGGGGTCCACAACCTGTCTTGATTTGTAACTTTTAATTTAAAATAAAGGTTATACGATTTTTCAATTAACGGTGTAATATTTCGTCTATGCTGTTGAACGGTGAATTCTCCACATACATAACAAAAACTGTAGTATTATTTACACACCTATGAAACATTGCGAATTCTAAATGCGTTTAACTAATGTTACTACCGTACATTGGGTCAATTTGAGTCGAATAACGTGTCTGTAGGGTCTTATATATACTCACATATGCACAGATCTATTAATTCCTTGATTTGATTGGTTCTAGAGAAAAAAAGGGAGTGATTTAACGACTATGACGTACAAATGAAGCCCAAACATGTTAAATCCTGTTCAGACATGCCCGTTAGTATGATAATAACTTGATAGTTTCTTTTAACTTATTCATAAAAAAATATCTTTAGACATACAGTACATTTAATGCATATATGTATAAAATAAAACATTTGTCAGAAACCTGACGTGATAGCCATTTTTTGAAAATATTTTCAGAATTACAATGAAAAAGTCCATAACGTACACGTATTGGAATGTAACAAAAAAAATCCCTGCTGAGCAGTGTAATTATTATTCGTCGTTGCTAACCAGTTTACGAAAAAAAAAATGTGGAGAAAGCGTGCGGAAAGTTGTCCAAAGGTGCTATTTCTAAAGGACAATGCCCGTGCACACAAATCGCATGTCGTCATGCAAATTATTATCTCTTTCCTTAACTAAGAAAAAGTTTAAAAGGTCGTAAATTTTCTTCTAACAAAGAGATAATAGAAGCTGTGGAGGCCTAGTTTGCAGAACAAGATTTTGAAATTTCTTTTTGAAAGGTTTAGAGCTGTTGTAGATTATCAATAATAAACTTCTGACTTTCAAATTTTGTTTGCTTCTGTAGGAGGCTAAGAATTTTTCAATACCTCCTTGTATATCCATAGTTACAGGAATGCTATTATATATGCTATAGTAGCTATATCGCTTATCAGATCTAACGCTATGTTGCTGACTAATTTAGTAGTAAAGTGTGCTCTAGTATTACTACTACTCTTTTCAGATACCATTAACTTCGTAATATACCCCTTTAAAAGTAAAATATTTAACTTCAGGACGGAGACTTCTTCAAAGGTTGGTCGCAAAGGAATACGAGAATGGAGATAAATTTAACTCGATATTTTATCTGTAGATATTCATTCTGTACAGATTAATAGCATACATCTTAATATCATCTGCACTACAGAAAACAAACACACTCTTTCTCCTTATTTAAAAAATGTGCTCATGCATCTTTAACCATCCTGCATGTTTAATACAATTACAACAGCTTTACAATGAACAACAAGCAAATAGAAATCACTATCAATTCATATTAAGTAGCTACTCTCGGCTGTTGTGGGACATAATAATTTTTGTTAGTGTAGCACTTTCCCGAAAGTATTTTAATGACATTTTTTCAGAGAGTTTAATCCCGGATCGACTTTCCATTCGCTGTTGGGAGCAAAGTGATTAACAGCGCGGCATCATAAAAGGCGATATGATGCTGTCACAAAGCCATTTAAACACAACTTACACACACTAAACTACACCGCAAGAGTTGCAGTGATAGCCAGACAAGTAATACAGTTTACGGAGTCACTGCAACTAAGCACCCACCACACATTAAAAAAAATAATGTCATAAAACACATCCACAAGGCAGTCCACGTTTCCCACACTGAAAACAACAGACCAATCAATGCTATCAATAAGCTGATTAATACTTATGGTGCTACTGAGTCTGCTTTATAAAACTGAAATGTTGGCCATACTTTAATATTGGCATTTTGTAGATTACCACGATTCGCATCAATCCTCTCAAGGGTGGATGGTCTATCTACTATCTATGGTATCAACTTTGCTCAAAGGCTGGTTATACATTGATGCCGCAGATTTTGGATAAGTAGAATCATACTGAAGTAATGTAAAAATAACGTTATTGAAAAGTTGAAGATTTACTTACATATTCTAAGCCTTTCAAAAGACACAACATTTCAACAGTAGTTAACGTTTTGATTATATTGTCCTAAATCAGAAAATTCTAATATTAAAATTATAAAGTAATTGCTTTATTGATAAATATATAAATTCTTCAATTCTCAAATCGGGTTACTGCAAACAAGTAAATGTACGTCCAAACAATTTTTAGAATACTCTTATTGTTTGTTCCAAAAATATCGTGTTCATCATGGATTTCCATATGGTATTTTGCAACAAGCCTTTTATTTGTTCAAACAATAAATATCAAACTTTTGAATACTGCAATAATTGCACTCTTATTAACTTTCACTAATATGGTCATGCACTTAAAATCATCTACTTAACTAGTTAATGACCGTTGTGTGAAGGCTCAATGTATATGAAGCTATGGGTCTATGGAGCTGATCTAACAAATATCCGATTAACAAGTTTGTGCTGTATCATTATTTACATGTAAGTTATTATACATTTTGCAAAATATTTTCTCTTACACTAATTGCAAACGTTATATTCGCATTTCTAAAATTTTGCACCTATCCCAATAGGGCGAATGTTACAAAACTCTTGAAGAGTCATGATAATCTTCCAGTTATAAAATACTAATTAGACGCATTATTTGCATTTCTACTAGAAGAGTAAAATTGGAAATACTAATAAATAATAGATACAAATATGCTCTTTCTAAATACTCTATGCAGTTGTAATTATTTATATTTGGAACAAAACCGGAATTCAAAGGAGGTGCGATGTATGCAAGTTAAAAGCCTTTTCCACCTCTTATTCAATCATTAATAATTTGTCATGTTAATTTTAATATACATGACTTATACGAACAGTTGGATATTTACTTACTTATTTGGCTACAAGTAGACCCTGTACCCGGTGTGAGATATATGCAAATGCTGAGCTATAAACAAAGCTAGGGCGTGTAGTGACAACCAATTATAACACGTTGCTGCTTTAATAATCTATAACCCGTCGTTCATTTAAGCTCTACCTGCGTTTGTCGTAATACTTCACTTGTTTTGTTTTCTTATTACAACCTTGCTCTTCTCGCTTGATGGTTCCCTAAAAATTGTATACTAGTACGAGATACAATTATCTTGCGAAACTATAAATCTGAACGCTGTATTTCTTAAATTTGTAAGTTTTTGCATGGAGCACAATCGAACAGTCCTTTTCGTCATGTAATCATCTTGGAACAACCATAGTAAGTTAGCACTGATAACAATGACAAAATTTGAATACTGCGTCGCCATTATTGGAAACTGCCAGTGTAAAAGTTGACACAAAAAGAACAAAATAAAACAAAACAACACTTACAAAACAGCACTTATTTTAACGTCCAAAAATCTAGTTGTATGCTAAATATACAAACCACCAATAAATCCTGACCCAAGTCGAAACTTCAACTTTTCCATACCATTTCAAATTATTAGATTTACTTCATTTTTTTCACTTTGCACTAAATAAATGAGATACGTTAGCCAGAACCATCATCTGCCTTCCACATTTAGCCTATTTATTGACCTGATCAGCTAAAGGCGTCTGTCTACACTTATATATAGTGAACATATACTTGGTGCAGAATATTAAACTCGATCGACGACTTGATTTTGTGTCAAATAAAAACAAAAAAGACAAATTAATTACAAAATACACATAAGGACATGCAAGTGTAAGCAACAAAATACTTAGTTAAAATTTACTAGTTGAAAGTTACTCTTCTGTAACTGCCCTTTGTTATTTGTAATCCCGGTTAACATCGCAAATGTCTTACCTCTCACTGCATGTCGACGACTTGAACGAATATTTTTTGGTAATTGTGTGCTAATGACTATATAATAAGAACTTCGTAACTTGTCCGTGTGGCGTAAAAACGATCGTTTATATCTAAAGACTACGAAATGCAAAAATACGATCTACACTAATGCAAGTATTGATTACCTTCATAGATCAAATAAATGTTGTCCATTAGGAAGAAGTATGTAATATGTCAGTCATAGACTTTAATTACCGTATGAGAGAGATTTTGCAAATTCAAGATATTAGAATCTTTCTTCTGTATAGTCTCCTACGCATTAGAAGTATATTCACTTAATTAATAGAATCTATTGAAAAGAAGATTTTCTGTTTTTGCGTTTATAATGAAATCATTAATCAACACAAAGTGTCGAAAAGTGTTTCATTTCTATAAATTCTTATGCATTTTTTACTATTGGGACTATTAAACATACACATAAGCACAGCTGCCATTTAATATGCATCTAATAATTTAATACAACTGCAACATTTAACAAATCTGCTATCCAAATAATGTTCATACAAAATAATATTAACGAATTCAATTTGTTTTTGAAATATGATAAATGGTACAATTACTTTATACTTTAACGGTAAATTATGTATCACGGATATCTATTGAATGTCTAGAAATATGTGCTTGTAGCAAACTTTTGTTGTGATATTACCTTATCGTTGATGCTGTAATGTCCCTGTACCACAAAATTCCTTAATGATTCAGCTTTCGAAAAATGCTTAAAATATTTGCCTTTGATAATCTGCTACTCAATTTCAGTAGAATAGTATAGAAAATATTAGGAATTAGGTACGAAATTGCTCGCAGGATCTGTTGGTGTAGAAGTTATCCACAAAGCATCAATCACATAAAACCGACGATGTTTTCATTATCAAGGTGGTTATAATATTAAATTTAAGCTTAACAATAACATAAACCTAATCAATAGACACGATCACTCCGTTAAATGTCATTTTGACTTCCAGGTAAGGTAAATAAGGAGCTACGTGAGATGGGACCATTGTCACAGTTCATTAACCTCGACTTCTTTTTGTAAAAAAAAACGAATAAGGATTTATAATTATGAACGAATCTAATTAATTTTCATTTGCTTCATTGCTCCTGTGATCTGTTTCAAAAATATGTATCTATTCTAATCTATTTTCTTCAATTCTGTGAATCCTCGAATCTATTTAATTTTATGTTTGATTGTCTGATCTGTTTCGCAAATATGTCGTGCAACACTATACTTTAGAAAGCTATGTATTTTAGTTGAAATGAACCAAATACTTCTTAAATCTAGTAAAAACTGATCTTGTTTGGCCAACAATATTTTTGGTTATATTGTCACATTGTTTTCCATAAATTTCTGACTTAATAATTTTGTAGTGCAGTATTACAATTTTTGATAGAAAAATAGTAGCTTGCTGAATAGGTTATGGCTCATTATAAGTTATATACACATGCATAGATATATAGAAAATGGATAAGTAGTATCTGCTTTGTTAGACTGTCTTAGAATAAGTAGGTAAAAAAATAACTTTTTAAAAACTTTGTAGTAGTTACCGGTATAATACCGGCTTTTGTGATTGTTTTGATGCTGAATTCGTACCTGATCGCCTTTTTTCGCCCAGAGTTTCGTTATTGTGTGACTTTACCTACTATAGTATGCTTCAACACCTTGTAACCAATTGATGTATATTCTAATCTAGATTTAGAATTAAGTAAGGGTGATATTGCGCTGCTACTTATTGATCTCTTGTGCCCCGTTGCATGAGCTGTAAGCTGCTGGGGTATGCCCGCTCTCAAAGCTCTCCATCCAGTCTAAGAGCTTTCATAAACTGCAACAGCTGTGATGGTTTCAGAAAAGGTATTTCTTCTTCGTCTATGACGTCGTTGCCGAGATAACTAGCTCGGATTTCCCTGATGGCGGTTCTGTAAGATGTCAGGTGTTCCAGATTTTCATCCTTAACTCCGCAGAACCTACAGCCGCTATTCTGTTTTAGACCTATCCTTGTCATGTGTTCACCAAGGTGACAATGCCTTCTAAGAAAACCTGTGAGGATGCGTAGTCTATTTCTGCTTAAGTTTTTTTTGTAGGTGCTCATGCCTATACCACAAAACGGTTCCGGTCCCACAAATAGAGTTATGGCGGCCTTCCTTGCAAATAAATTAAGTAGCTTATTCGTTGCCTCTGATTCCAGTATGTCCTGGTACCCAGCATAATGCAACTCTGCTTTCCTTGCCTAGGTTGTTTAATCTGTTAAGACATTCCCAGACTAATTTCCAGCAGATGGTGTTAGAACTCAGCGTCGTTATGGCTGCTTGACTATCAGAGAAAATTGCAATGCTCTGCTTCCAAGAGTTCCTGCCCAGGTTCAGTTAAGCACATCTTCCAATGGCATTGATCTCCATTTAGAAGACACTGGAGTATATCCCCATTGGCTTGGAATATTTGGTTCCTAGCCCAAATATCCCTGCACCTGTTCCTTTGTCGGTTTTAGAACCGTTCACATACCACTTGATGGTGTTTTCTTTTAGGGAATACGTGGAATGTTCTCCTGCTCATTCTCTCTTATTGCTTAGCTTGGTAAGGAAGTTCCTGTTGAAGCTATATTTCTTGACCATTTCATCGTTCGACTTAGAAGTGGGGAGAACCCCGCAATTCTAATATAAACTACATATATGAAACTATGTATGTATATCTAAACTAAATTCTTTATAGCCAGACTGTGACCTATAGAATGTGTACATTTAACTTAACTAATACCATATTAGTTGTTCGTGAATCTCCAGATTTTTCGTTGATTTTAGTCTATCTGGAATATGTTAATTTTTACATGTCAGTTTATTATTATTCATCTTTTGATATAATTCAGTTGAATATACAGCAATATGTTTATTGACTTAGTAAACAAATATATTGAATAAAAAATTGAATATCTAAAGCATTTCCTGCAGTTTTTGTTGATTTGTTAAATGTTATAATGTGTGACAGATACGAGTGGCTCTGTAGCTCTTTGCATTATCGATAGTTTTCTAATGCTATTGAGCGTCTAACACTCGAAAAGTATTTCTTCGTCCTCCTTACATTTTCGGATTTGAGTTATCTACCGCAGATTCTTTCTTCTTAAGCTAAGCACGTTCCAGTTCCTGACAAGAAAACCTCGACAGCATCATCTCTGTTAATCCCCCAACAATGATCTTACTATGCAAGGATTGCCATATAAATATGATACATATATTTACATATACCTATCTAGTGAGTCATGCATTGCAAAATCCTTCACTTCAACATAGATTTTTCTGTAAGTGCTTACAGGTTTGTAGCTAATAATTAAGAAAGTTAGTCATTTTAAATCAGATTGTCACAATTCAGTAAAAACATAAATGTAACCTAAACGTAATACAAGATTCTTTCCTACGCTAGATATCTACCTCGTCAGTGTTCCTTGTCCTGTATTGACGCTGTATTAGCTTTGTTACTATTTGTGTTAATGCTTCTGTAAACATTAAGTACTTATACATAACTAACGTAATAAACAATGTTCGAACATATTTACATATTTTTAAAGACAGAAACTATTTTTTTAACAAATGTGCAAACCCGTGACCGTAGTTATGTATATGGAGTATATATAAACAGTTTTAAAATTTATTACCTTATAGTGGGCAGTAAACAAGTAAGTTATATGACTTACTATTAGTCTCCGACTAGCTGTGAAATATTTTACGTACAGACAATTATAATTCACTGACACTGTAAATAAAACATGAAAGTGACGGTTTTGGAAAAAAAATGCAAAATAGAACGCTGTCCATTTTGTAATATTGATTGCAAAATTCAGTCCCTTAGATTGGAGAACGTGAATTAGATTTATACCACATATAGTTTTTCTCTTTGTATAACATACTTATTTAAATTGCAGCGCTCTCTAGGTGTCTCTTTCCAAAAACTAAAGTATTGTAAGGTCACTTAACTTTCCAATGATAAACATCATAAAACATCTCAAAATAAGCATTTATTCTCTTTAAAATATTTCTTTGGTCTATGTACATATTCATTTATACCCCTGGAGACATTTTGACAATAATCAACAACTGGCACAAAATGGTTCCTTTAGCGTATCTACGATAAACTAAACATATGTACTGGTCTCATCAGTAAATATTCATTAAGTAGTATGGTTTTCGGAGTTTCTCAATGCAATAAAGTATAAGAAAATTAATAACCAACCTGGAGACATTTTTGATAACAATAATCAACAACTGGCTTAAGAAAAATCCAGTAGGTATGTATATGTACTGTATTTCTATGCCTACGTCCGCTTAAATATTGTTAATGTGTGAAACAATACGAGGCTGTTCTGTAACTAAAGCTATCCTTTCGAAGGTAACTTTCAAATAGTCCCAACAGTAGTATGGTTTTCGGAGTTTCTCAATAAACAGAACATTTATAATCGCTCCAACATATAAAAAGAGAATACAAGAAAGACTTTGTATGGTAATATTAACCATTACTTCTATTATTACTGAATAGATGTCTATGTGGTCCCAGAGTAATGGTGTGATATAGAAACGAGTACTAACAGTATTTATACCGTAAAAATAAAATATCAAAATCAAAAAAGTTGCATCGCTTCAACAAAAGGTATTTAAAACAGTCATTAGTCAAAGTTAACTTGATGATCATAGAATTGTGTAATGACAAAGGACAAACCGATGTATTAATCCTTTTCAAATATGAATCTAAACTGTTTTAGTTAATTTATGGAATACCTATACATTATGTTAACGTACTTCAAAAATTTGTGCTCAAAAAGTAAAAACTTATCGAATAAATCCATCAAAATAGTTGCATGCAAAAGGGGATAACTTGATTTAGTTTTGACAAAGGAAACTGTATTAATCCTTTTCAAATATGAATCTAAAAGTTTTATTACTATAAACTTTCTGTATTAAAGTTTATAAACCTATGTTCTTAAAGATTTCGTTTGGATAGACAACACGTATTTGCCTTCACGTATTTGAAGACCTACTTTTACCCTTCAAAACTTCATTGAAATATGAATTTTCAAACAACTGGTAGCAACAACAGTCTTCTACTTACTGTTAGAAAGGAAAATCCTGTTTTGAAGAAGTATAATTACATTTAATAAGATATAAATTCAAAGCGAAAGTAAATAGAACTTGTGCTAGAGCTAATAAATATAAATTTACCTTATTAAATGTGTTGTCACGTTTTGTCAATCAAGCAGCCTGATTACCGCTTCAATTTATTCATTTCTCCTAAAAATGAACTGTGAAATATAATTCATGGGTTTATACATTAATGGCACGCATTACTGCATTAATCACACCATATTATGAATGAAATCGTACCATATAAGGATTTTAAAACATTTGCTTTACACCTGCTCCCAGAGGAATAAGCTGTAGCCGTGACAAATGTATTCGATATCCAATTCAACACTTAATTCTGTGCATGGTGGATTATTATGCAAGGTTACAAGTTCAGCTACAGTCTTTGTTTTGGTAATCTATTTATTTTTCCTTTCTTTTGTGTCGTTTTATAGGAAGTACCAATTACGCTAGGTATATTAATCCATTTATATTATATTCTCTCGTGCAGACCAATATAAGCGCTTTATTAATTGAAGAAGTGTCGTATAGAAATCATATTATTTGTTTTCTGCATTACAATCTGCTTGGGGTCTGCACGCTCCTGAGTGATGGGTAGAAACGGTTCTTAAGATTTCTAAGTAAGTCGACTTGTAAAACATACAAAAATTACGAAACTGGCTTGCCAAATTCAACACATTAATAAAGGAAGTATATAGGAACGTCTGTTATAAAAGCACAGCAAATATCGTGATATGCCCAATTTTACTACTTTTTAATTGGACTGGAACTGAATCATAATATTCTCATGTTCGTACTTATGCAGGTTCATTTATAATAAATAAAGTTTTACGAGCTTTTCCGATTTTAATTAGACAGTGAATTTTTATAGATACTACGCAAGAATTGGAAAGCAATTATGATTGTAAATTGTAAAAAAGTCTGCGACGAATCATTATGTAATTCATTACTAAAGAATTAGTATACCACGGTTTAATATTTTATTACTGAAAAATATATGCAAAAGTACAGTGCAGTGCTTTGCTCCCAACAGTGAATATCAGGTCGATCGGAATCCAATTCGTCGAGAAAAATGTCACCGTCCTTCCGGAGAATAGAAACCCGGGTTATATCATTCCGCAACAACGCCCAACCCGCCTAAACACTGCGGCTATCGACCCATTAATTTACGCATATTATAGATGTAGAATCCGTTAAATAGTGGAAACTACAACATAGCATAGCGAATGTTACACTGAAACAAGCATGTGCAACTTTATATCGATAAGGACAACACTAGCTACTCAAGATTCACATATCAATTACTCATCAAGTAAACCGTAAATTTATGTCATAAATTTAGCAGAGACTTTTTAGCAGAGACTAATTCATTCTACATCTTATCGGTAATGATACAAAAATTTTAAAATGCATATTTTAAATAAAGTTTTACACTGTAAATACGACTTTCAAATTTGCAAAAAGAGATAAAACCACACTCGTTGTCTACTTCGCGTCATAATTGCTCTATTTCTCATAATTTACACAATGAAAGGTTCTCTGTGGAGCATCGCTTATTCTATTTCCAATTACACCACATCCAACATTGTCTCAGAACTGCTTATTATGATATTCGCATAAGAGTAATATACATAGGTTGAATGTTGAACGATTTGAGAAACTGACCTTTTTTTGTCCTGACTGAGGAAAAATATCTACAGACACTTTCAGAAGCGATTAGCAGCAAGGCGTTATTATTATTATCACCAATGGGTCGATAGTCGCAGTGGTTAAGCGACTGTTTATCATTATATCGGAACGATAGGAGCCAGGGTTCAATTCGCCGAAAGGATCATGACATTTTCTTGAAGAATTGTATATTATAAAAGCAATATAATGCTGTCACAAAGCCATTTGAACACAATTATACACAGACAAAACTACACATCGGTAGTTGCAATGATAGTCGTACTACGCAACTAGCATCCACTAGACATAAAAAATTATGTTATAGGCTTTACTGTACATGATCAGAGTGCGCTGGTCCTTATATTTTTCATCCACGATCAGGGGTCCCGCGTCATTGTTATTATTTTTATTATTCATTTTTCATTATTTCGTTCCTCTATACCTACACTTAACCAAGCAAATAGTCAGAATCAGAATTTGCACCCGATCGCCGGGGTGCTCACGCGGGAACTAAAAGGATTACGCACTATTAGTCTCCGCTATTATCCGTACTACGGCCGTGGCCCTGTTGTGCTCCCTTATTTTACATCTCCTCATAGAGTGCCCTATTAGACAAGAATCGTTTCATAGATTGTCCCCTTACTTCTTGAACTTCTCAACGCTGAAGATTTGGTTTCTAGTACCATTGAATACCTCGAATAGACTGTGAAGCAGTGCTTCATCGTTCTTCTGAGAACCGTGGAAAGTGGGATTGGATACAAAGCACCAGTACCTTTACAGATGGCAATACGCATTTGTTATGCCGATAACCAGCCTCGAATTTTTCCTGCGATATTCCTGCTACTGGAACCTCTCTCCCCTAGTCCGAGTAAAATATTCCTGCAATTAATCCTGTATAAGTAATGACAACGTATTTGCTTTGTTCTGGCCTTGTAAAAGGTGTATCGCAGGTACTTCTTGCTTCTGTATCAGCTTTGTGGTTTTCTTTTGTATTAGAATGCCCAAGAAGATCAGTTTCACTATGTCTTCCACTGAATTGGTCTCGTGGACTATCTGCAAAATCTAGTTTGTTGCCACTTCATAGTTACGCCCAGTTTCTTCGGTGTCATTTGTTCCTCTCTTCAATGCCCTCTTAACGAACTCGATGATCTACCGGAAATTGTCTCTAAAGAACATGATTTCCACAAGATTGTACGGATCTAAATGGCCCACTAGCGCTTTCCTGTACTCGTTCTACTACTAACACTCAAAGCCGATATAGTGTATATCACTTTCTGTATAGTGCCCATATAGATAGATTACATCATCTGTCCAGACAAGCTTGTACTAAAATACCTATTTCGTTACGTAGTGTATGAATCTAACCATCCAGCAACCTCTAGTTTCGCCAGCATGTCAGCGTTTTGGCTACTTTTATCGAATTTAGCTCCTTCAAATTCTATGGAATTCTATGTCTTAATACAAAAAAAGTCAAAATTACAGAAAATGTTACAACAATGAAAATCACAGACTAACAATTGTAAACAGTAATGTAAATAATTGTTTTTTCAGGATTGTAATTGGACGAATTAAATTAGAATATCTGTTGAATGGTAGTGTAGAGCAGTGGTTATAAATAATAAAAAATAATTATATATGTCATCACTCATCTAAATGAGTACCATGCATACGATTATTATAAACTGATCTTAAATTACAATATATATATCCTTAATCATGTCAAACAGTATACGTTCGGGTACTTCCTTGAGCGACCGCCTTCGGTACGATTACTTCACGATAGCTCCGTAATTTATTGCCCCACACCCTTCCGATTCTATTACGATAATTTTAACACCTGTACTTAAAGTGAAATCGTTTTAAGCGACTATGGCCCTTAATTATACCTCTGGTTAAACGTGTAATTGGCGCAAGCCATAAACATACTTCGTGTCCGTATTTTCATTAAACGTTTTACACGGTTCGATTCTGTATGCTTCATTGTTGTTGTTGTCGCTGTTGCGATGTGTTTTCAAGTGTTAAATAAAGCAGCTGATAAATGATCTTATTTATCGATTGTCCGTTATCGAACCGTAACGATCTACGGTAGCCCAATTCTTTTTCGCTACTAAACGTCATATATACATTATTTAGAAATATTTATTACTATTTGTACTATTTAGATCGTAAAGATTTTCTATCCTCTAGTATACAACTTCCAGTTTGACTTTAGATATGCCTGCATAATATTCCGTTTCTATCTATTAATATAGAAACAACAATAATTCATAATCTATTTAATAGTAAAACTAGTAGAATGAACACTTTGTCATTAAACAATTTGATGTAAGATATCAACAGAGATAACAAAATATGTGTGACATTTTTCCTGCATATATACATAGAGAGCAAAATAAACTCATATGTACATCGTAATTAAGTAAGTGGCTACTGCTGAGAGTTTAGAACTCCTTTTAAACAGCCAATAAAAAATTTATTGATTCCAATGTCAAAACAAAGAAACACGTACATATCCTTAAACTGGAGAGATAGAAGTTTATTATACTCTGAATATTATATGTTGCCAATTATCCACTAATTTTTTCAATGCATTCTTGTAGTATTCTACAAGTGTTCACATATCATTGTGAGGCGTATATACAACCACCAAAAATTATATCCCGCGTCAACTTATGGCTTCTGTATGTCGTCAAACATTACCATCTTAATCATATTCTGCTGTTTCAATTTGTTTTTTTTTTAATTTCACACGTGCAGATCTATTTCAAATTTCAAATTTACCGATTGGATTAGCTACTGATTACCATCTGTTAGAATGGTAACTCCCAAAATATCGGCGTATATTTGAAATGAATTACACTGCGAATCAGAAAATACATATTTTACTTGTCTCAAAAAGAAACACATGTAATCCTGATAATACATTTAAGTACGATACTTAATCGCGATATTCTACTCGTATATATACATATTTCCAGTGCTAATAAACTATTTTCTAATTATTTACAAAAATTTTGGAAAATTTCACATAAAAGTTACTAACTTTATTTAATATCTCAAACGGAAATACGGCTCTCCTGTCAAATAACAACCTCTAATTGATTTCTTTGTGTTCCTAAAAATTACAGTATCGAATATTATCATGCGACAATATAATTTGAACTGCTAATGACGGAAAATACTGCAATTATTAATAATAAATTTATTTTCACGTTAAAGCCGTGACATTGATTGCGTTAATGTTGCAGCATTTTTTAAGAAATCGTATGACGAATGTGTTTAACTGTAATGTTAATAAGGTGCATTGTCCATTAAAACATCAGCAGTTATTCTACAAAAACCTACAAAAGTAGGGGGTTTCGGTGGTATTCTTTACTCAAAATCAATGGTTTCTTCATTTAGAAACGTAAAAGAAATTGTGGTGGAACAAAATTCAGTTGTGATTAAATTGGTATATGAGGTTCATGAATGAACTAACCTTTGATTGTTTGATTAGGGTCTTTCAGCAAACGAGCACGATTGTGAGAATTTTACGCATATTTATAAATTAATGAGCAAGTGAGTTATATAACACACAATATTTGGAAAATCCTACTTCACTTAAATGTACTAATTAATTTAAATATTCAATTATGCGTCACACACAATTAGGTTTGATCCGATTGCATAAAGTATTCCGTGGAGATTCGCACCTCATTAAAAATGTACCATACGAATAAATTCTATCAACTTCCAAAGAATCACCGATAGAGAAAACTGTCGGTGGGGATAAGCGCGTGTGTATGTCGGGATCAGCAGTCTCTCTACATCAAAAAGTGGATGAAGCCAAAACCATTCACCGTATAAAAAACTAAATCTAAACAGTTCTATCGCAAAAATAATGTTCAAATTGATTGTCTGAACAATATACTGCGAACCTTGAATCAAAAGATTTTTATTATTTTCTGCCAAATCTTAATGTCCACCCTTTGACTCTTTTAAAAAACAGGGGAATCACTTCTTTAAAAATGTAATTTACAGTGATACTGATGAACAAATCTAAAAGACAAATATATTCTTTCATCTTATTTTTAACCAAAGATGTTTCGTTGCAAACACATTTAGTTGATGTAAATACTACTGTATAGCGCGCACTGTGTCTGATATTCTGCCAACGGTGTATATTTTATGTGTGCGAGTTGTCGTTCCATGAAAAGTATCGCAACTGTGATGGTGAAAAAACAATTGCAAATATGGTCAATCATTAATTTACTTTTAAAAGAATACGTAGACGATTTACGATAATAATGAATATATATTTTCTCAATATCTCAAAATTCAACGGTTGCACGAATTGCAATCGCTGTTTTATGGCACAACTGACCATAATCCATAAATATTAATTCACTTAAGCGTTTCTGTGTTTATGGGCTGTAAAGTTCATAACAAGCACGAGTCGTGCCAAGAAATCGTAAACTGCAACGCAAACAAGAAAGGAGTTAAATATTAAAACTTATTAATTTGATATAAAGGGAACCACGGGCATTAATCTGATGACCACACGCTATATCATTTACGAAAACCGTTGGCTGAGTTACAGCCCCAATACAAGGGGCGGTTGGAGGCCATAAATCTCAACAAAGAGGCTGCCGTAGGCAATCTAGAAAGTAGACGGTGAAATACTGTCCTTATACATGCGTTGTTTAAAGGCTACATATCTCTTATGGAAGGAAGATCGTGTAACCGGTTTGTTAACAAATTGAAGATTGATTTCACTGTAGCGTTTCAGTGATTTATACTTCACACATTTCCACGAATGTTAGTTAATCATTCCCATGTGTGAATTTAACGAATGAATATTCTGTTTGTCCCAAATATTCTAGCAATTAATCAGGTGACTTTTATCCTAAAGACGTAAAATATTTGGAATGCCGCTTAAGATCAAATTACACATTGTAATCGGTATTTTTGAGAGCTGTAGTATTCTCTTATGTTGTAAAAATAAAGACCAACAGAATAAATAATGAATATTGAAGATCCAACGAAATACGTGTGCTGTACAACTTGTATATTATGCACTTTACTGTGAAATAAATGTAAAATAGAAGAGTTATTTTTTCTACTTTTTTAGCTGTGGTAGGTGCGGTATTCATTACTATTAAATTAGAACATAGTTTCTGTATTTGGTGTAAATTTGTTGTTGAAATAGTACTCACTAGATCCTATATCCTAGAAATCCCCTATAAGTGCTACAACTAATTAACACTGAGTGAAACTTCGAAACAAATTAAACCCAGGATTCGGTTAAAAAAAAGTGGATTTCCTAATCCAGGTTCATTATAGACAATTTTGTACGACGACAACTTGCAAATACATATTTTCGATATTGTTGATAACCATATAATAAACAACAATTGTAACGCATAAGCCTTGGTTTAGTTTCTGCAATTATAACAATTATTGGATTCCAGATATTATGATGTACACATGTGTATGTGCTGCTTACTACTTTTTTGATAAAGTCGTGCTTCTACTGCATATTTAAAATCATATTCTACTTTCCATATTTGCACGTTCTATACCGATTGCTTGTCTGCTGGAGGTTGTTCATAGGGTATATAACACTGCGTTCAACAACAGGTTGCCTAAGCAGAAGTCCACAATCAAATGCAGGATTTTCAGAAAAATGACGTTGTCCAAATCCGAGTTAATAATATTCCTTCTATACTCAATTGATTGTCAGTGTATCTTGCAGAACACCAATATTTCTGTATTGTGCTCCCCTAAATTGTGATTATCAAATTATTATAGTATTAATATGAAGCTTTTTTCTTAAAAATGGCTTTTTCTTAAAAATGTTGCGGCATGTGTAAAGGATTTTCTTGTACAAATCTGTAACATATCGATATTGATTTTTGTTTATTAATCTATTTCAAAATAATCAATGTTTTTAATCACCTGTGCCCAATTTACCTTTGTTGCCAACTTATCCTGCTTTGATGTAAATTTTGGACACTTCAGCAGCATGTCGTATTTATAGCGAAATCTTAGTCAGTTTCAACACAAAGTTTCCTTTCATAAACATGCCAAACAAAATATTGGAAATCATCAAACAATTTATACCAGAAAACAACTAGAAGGTTGAACTTGCAAGACTCTGTCTGACCTTCTTGTGAAACAAGAACTTTTAGGAACAGGAGGGCAGTGCACCATTTTCACCGGTCATCGCAAACTTCTTTGTGAGAGTTTTTGAGCAAAAAATTATTGAACCTAGCAACCTAAAACAATATAGGTATGTGGACAACATCTTGGTTACATCGTTAAACGGATGACTATCTGCGAAATTTGAGCAAATAAAAAACTACCGTTAACTTTACGATGGATATTGAGAATGACGATACCTTACCTTTTCTCGACGTATTAATGAAACACAATGACAGTAACAGCATAAGCCACGCCATATATTGTAAAAAAATACACACTGATTGATACCTATGCTATCTCTTATCGTTATCGCAACAAAAATGATCTCTTATAAATAGATTCACAAGAAGAAAATATCACCAATAAAGAACCTAAACTATCTGATACAAAAAGTACACAACGCGTTACAAAATAACAGCTGTGGCACTGAAGACACGCTTGAAAGATGGAAAGAAACGAGGATGTAGATCAGCAAAAACCAAAAACATGTACATATCCACCCTGCATTGCCGGAGTAACTCACAGATTAAAGAAAACTTCAAAGAAGAAGAATATTATCATGCGATTCAATACAATCTGCTGGCATTCATATACCAAAGGCAAACTTCAATACCATTGCAGGGGAAGTTACATTGGACAGACAGGAAGCAGCATTAATTGCACAATTAGGAAATATTTACATCAAGAGAGAGATCATCGCATAAACTATGACAACATTAAGAGTCTGGCCATAACCACATAGTACCATTAAAGATTAATACGAGAATCAGTACTATGTACACACATCGAACTTGAATGATCAAAAATTAGTAAAGTGAAAAAGAAAGAAAGAATATAACGAGGAACAGAAGACCAAATCATTCTTCAAAAACCTTCGAAAGAAACTATCAACAAAACGTCAATTGAAAACTTATCTACGCTACAATACCCAGCAAACTTTAATGCAATGTCATAAGTAATCGTTTCAAGAAAATTTTGCAATTTTATTTTATGATTTCACATTGGAACACTTCAATGTATTACAGTACCTCTGCGTAGAAATTTGACTGGACGGAACTTTGTCTATAGTCGGCTCTATGAAGGATTCTGTAGCCTGGCCAAACAACAAATACTAATATCATAAACATACATACATTATTGCTACAAAAATAGCGCATCTTCTATTATTATATATATCTTCTTTTATTTCTTTATCAGTTGATCATGCATTAAAAATAGTGAAGTGAATCGTTCGATTCTCACCATCACTACTTCTCACTACAGTGCTGGATCTTTCTGTACAGCTAGATACTACTCATAACCTTACAAATGTTCAATGATTTCCATTACTCACTGTTTTGATACTTCCTGTACAATTAAAATTATCTTTTAAACTGGAATTGAATGAGCTGCAAACTAATACCATAACTTATAATATTCTGTGATACCCTGCTTACAATAGTTATTGTTAGTGTAATATGTGCCATATGTTAAATAATAAATTAATTAATTTCGAAGTGGCTATTAAAATGACCCCATGTTGTGAATTTATGCAACCGTATTGAAATAGCACTGGCATCATTTCGGAGTCTTTATAAATAAATTGCATTTGTATTAGTAGTGTAACATACATAATTAAAATTATTTATAGCCTAAACTTACAAATTAGAAAGTTAGCGGCAAGGTGAGTTATGATCATTGCATTTTACATCAGAATCGTGTTCGTGATATTTTATTATGTTTTGCTTTAGTTAATAGTTTCTTAATACATACATATTTATACTTATTGCTACTTTTGAACTGCCTATAGAACAGTTATCTAACACAGAATCTTCATCAATACAAAAACAAAGAAAATTGTATCGCTACACATGTCATCTATAAACCGCGGAAATTAAGACAGCACGCATGAGCGCCGACCGAAGTTAATTCGTTCTCGTGGACATTTCCATGTTAACTGCGGACTTCTCTCCGCGCGTAACACGCTTCTAATTGGTAAAAAATCGAAAACTGTAAAATTTGAATAGTATTTTTGACAATACTTTTGTAGAAAATTTCATGCTCTACAAAAAAGGTATTACAATTATTTTTTGATTCATTAAATCTCAATAGGTGAAAGGTTATACGTTCTTGCTTTTTTACAACAGAAATATGAGTTTTTTTTGAAGTCATTAGGTATATCATATACGGAAACGACATCATAGAGAAATGAAAGCAATATCTTAAAGATTTGCTAAAAGGAATAAATAGGTCGAATACATTGAAAGAGGAAATATCTATAAACAAAATCAAAGAAACTATTAAAACAATGAAAATAAGAAAGGCAACGTGATACGATAAGATCATCATAAATATGCTGAAAGCAGGAGAAGATAAAATGATGGAACGCTAGCTTAACGCTTGAAAGTTTTATAGAACGAGATTGTAACAATATGAGAAGCACCAGAAGGTTGACAAATAACAATGATCCCAATACATAAGAGAGACTAGAAAAACTGTAACAATTAGAAAGATATCACTTAGTAACTTGAGCGGGTGAAGTGTATGCAAGAATAATTGAGAGAAACTAAAAAACTTTTCAGGATACATAAGAAGAATCTAGAACAACCAGCGCAGCCACCGATGTAAATTTCGAGATGATATTAAGAGAAGAGGAGGAGATATATGAATTTCGAAAGAGCATTCGACAAGGTTAACGGAAATGCCATCTGAAGAAGATTAGAAGACAGAGGAATTGGAGGAGACTTAGAAAAGGGAGTACAAGCCATAAGATAACGACGAACTACGAGAATAAGACAACAGCACAGAAAATTTTAAGATGCAAAAGACATGATACATTGTATTCTGAACCTTCTACTCCACTCAAAATACAAAGACAATAACTATAAATAAGAAGAAAAAAAATTAGATAAAAATTGGACAAACTAAAACAGAAGAAGTGGGAAGCTTCAAATATCTAGGATGTATGATACCGCAGGACGAAAAACTGAATGATGAAATTAATGAGAAAATGGAGGCAACAAAATGGCTTTTTAATAATAACAAATAACAAACCAGTTCTGAACAAACTCCCGAAGGAAGCTGAAATAGTTAGGAAGGTAACAACCCAGATACTCACATTTACGGACAAGTAACAGACACGGCAGTGAAATGAGATTCCTAAGAAAGAACTGGGGAAAACAAAGAAAGATAAAATAAAAACACGATATTCCGAAGGAAGTTGTACTTGCAACCGATAACACACAAAATACAGAAAAGGAAATTACGATTGTCGGAGTACTAATGGAGATGAAAGAAGATCGAACATTGAAAAGAAGGTGTGGGGCGATAATAAATAAAAACTTAAGGTTAAATATTTGGATATGTGGCTTGAATAAAATGGGTAATTAGGTTTACGTTTCGGCTTTTCTTTATTTAAACCAAAATTACATTAAGCCTTCTTCAGAACTATAATATAAAAGTAAAGTATTGTAACTTTAAATATTAAAAATATTACTTGTATTTTAATTGTTAGACAAGGAAATGGTATTAGAACCATTGTATTTATAGAGTCAAAATAATTGTTCAATTTAGTTAAATGTCGTTATAAAATTGTAAATAGACAGAGACATTTTTACAGTTAAGACATACAAAGACAAATTATATGGATATAAAATTGAAACGCGTATTGCAAAGCATAGAGCTACAAGGTTAAATCGAAAAAACAGTCAAATAAACAAGCGAAAAACGAAGAAACGGATAAAAACCTATAGTTATGTGCATGGGGACACAATAAAACAGATAGAGAATATTAAGATAAACTTCCCGGATGTTACGTCCCTTCTGGAGGACAAACTCGAAGAAGGAGCTATAGAATACGTGAACACAAACACCCAGACAGGGTGTTTCCTAAGTAATCTAAAATATTATATCGGGCGCTTCGTCACTCAATTTTAAGATGAAAAGTTCATATAAACATGTGTGATAAGTCTTGTCGTTAATGAGATACAGGGTGTTGAATTGTTTGTAATAAATCAGCTGTGATTGTATTTGAAATTAATTTTTCCTTGACGCTACTGGTTTTTAGAAGTAATGAAAAACATGCTTATTATAAGTGACGTTTGAAGTAACGTTGACAACTGTGTCAAACCAACGCAAACAACGAACAATAAATTTTTAATAATACGATCTTTTTGTGTTAAGTTAACAACGATGCCTGTGTTTACTAATGCTGAAATGGCTAATATGCACTTCTTGCACTTCTTGGTATGGATTAGTTAATGGTAATGCCTTAGAGGCTAGACGTATGTATGCCCAGCGTTATCCTAATAATCGTTTACCATGTTCAGATACGTTTACTAAGCTACATATTCGTTTACAAGAAACTGGAACTTTTGCCAAATCAAAGAATATTATTGGACGACCCAGAACTGTGAGAACTCCACAATTGGAAAACCAGATTCTTCAAATAATTGATCAACAGCCAGAAACGAGTACCAGAAAAATTGCTGATGAACTAAATGTTGGTAACAGAACTGTTTGGAATATTTTAAAAGATAACTTATTGTATCCATATCACGTTCAACGTGTACAACATTTGCTACCTACTGACTATCCGCTTCGCATACAGTATTGCCAATGGATTTTAAATAAAATAGCAAACAATCCCAATTTCGCTGCCGATACTCTGTTTACGGATGAAGCCAACTTTTCAAGACATGGCATTATGAATTTTCATAATGACCGCATATGGGCAAATGTAAATCCACATGCCATAATTGTAAAAAGATTTCAACAAACATTTTCAGTCAATGTTTGGCTTGGCATCATCGCAGATTATTTAATAGGACCATTTTTCCTTCCTGCACGGTTGACCGGTGCGACATACCTTCATTTACTAGAAAATAAACTTCCAGTTCTTTTAGAAGATGTACCTCTTATTATTAGAAGGCGCATGTGGTTCATGCATGACGGAGCTCCTCCACATTTTTCATTGATTGTTCGCGAGTTTTTAAATAACGTTTTTCCAGACCATTGGATCGGACGAGGATCTCCACACCCATGGCCCCCTAGATCACCGGGACGCAATCCTCTGGATTTTTGTGTGTGGGGATATTTAAAATCGCTCATTTACACAACCCCGATATTAAACGTACAAGATCTTCAAAATCGTATCATACAAGGCTGTAATCTTATTCGTAACAAACCTGGTATCTTCGAACGTATTCGGCAATCAATTAGACATCGAGCAGATGCTTGCATTTTAGCTGCAGGTGGACATTTTGAACATATGCTCTGAAATATAATATTTTTTCTTTATGTTTAACACATGTTGTTGCTTCTAATAAAATAATAAAACACCCTGTATCTCATTAACGACAAGACTTATCACACATGTTTATATGAACTTTTCGTCTTAAAATTGAGTGACGAAGCGCCCCATATAATATTTTAGATTACTTAGGAAACACCCTGTATATGCTGCCATACGAAATGGACCGAGAGGGCGTAAATGACACCGAAAAGATGTATGAAATTATAGACAATCTGGGGAGGAGAGGTGAGGCAGACGGAATCCAACAACTAAAGGTTTTAACTCTGGGCAACGTTAGCACTGACTATCTCCAAAAGTGCACGGAATTTGTGTTTAGGGGAACCACAATCAAAATTCAAGTTGTCACAAAAACAGGGTTCCAACCAAAAAAGAGAGGAGCTAATGCGGGCCAAACGTCTGAAAAAGTGATAATAAAGTCTGGAGGCAAACAATACGCAGACATTCTAAAAACAGTAAAAAACAGCATAAATATTGACCAGGCAGGTATTAAAGTTAAAACTATTAAAAAGACGAGCAGAGGTGATGTAATGATGGAAATCCAAGGGGGCAAGGATAAAGCTGAAGCCCTGAAACAGGAGATAGTAAAGAAAAATCAAGACACGCACGTAGAGATCAGAAATAAAAATGAAACCGTATACGTGACAGGCATCGATGCAGACGTTAATAAAGACGAGATAATGCTAGCCATTAGAAATAATATCAGAGGCGCAGTAGATGCGACAGACATAGATATAGTGTCACTGCGGCCAACTCACTACGGAAACCAAAATGCCACAGTGGTGATGAAGAGAGGTAGTAGTGGGTAAGGTAGTAGTGGGTAAGGGATCTATGTCAGAAAGAAACCATCCGGATAGGCTGGACACCGTGCCGTATCAGACCAAGGGTAAATCTCATTAGATGCTACAGGTGCCTAGAATTTGGCCGTCGTAAAGCAGAATGCCAAGGAGTGGACAGAGAAGAAGTGTGCCTGAAGTGTGGAGGAAACGACCACCGAGCCAAGGAATGCACGGGAGAAAGCTACTGCCTCACGTGTAATAAAAGTGGACATCGGGCAGATCAGACTAGATGCCCCCATTACCGTAAACTGATTCAGCAAAAATATAGGGGCATGACAAATGAAAGAAGAAAGACAGCAGTAAGTGTCACTGAGGGAGTAAGAAAAAGACAGGGTAGTCAAAGGCCCGATCGTGATGGTGCAGAGTCAACTCCCGATGAGGTTTTTGCTCCCCCAAAGTCAAGGTAAATGGCAATTAAAATTCTCCAAATAAACGTCGGGAGGGCATACGCAGCACAAGATTTAGCGTACGCGACAGCCAAAAAATAGAATTTTGATATCTTATTCGTTTGCGAACCCAATAAGAAAAGGGTGAAGAGCCCGGAATGGATAAAGGACACCAGAACTAACGTGGCCGCTCTGATCATGACAAAAAGCGTTGAGATCCTTGGGCACACGGTGGCGGATGGGCATCTAGTTCTGCAACTCAGGGACTGTGATATTGTGTGCTGTTACGTCTCTCCAAACATCGATACCTTGAGCTATAAGCTGGAAGTGGATAGCATAATGAATAGGATAAGCAAGAGACAGATCGTCGTACTGGGAGACATAAATGCGAAATCCCCCCAATGGGGAGGTTACAAAATGGACAAAAAGGGAGATTACTGGCTGGAGTGGATTCACGCGCAGAACATGGTTGTGATAAACACCGGCATAGGGCCCACGTTTATCAGACGAGACACTGAATCCTTTATCGATGTGACCATACCTACACAATTAATCGCTAAACGAATAGAAAATTGGAAGGTACTAGATGCGGAAACTCTCATTGAGCACAAATACATTTCTTTCGAAATCAGCGGAATAAAAAGACCGAGAACTGTGGGCAAAACTAGGACGATTGTGGACTGGGAGATGTTTAGAAGTAGGATTAAACAGATGACGGAAGGTAGAAGAATAGTGACGCACGAAATGTGCACAAAGCTTATGCAGCAGGCCTATAGAGAGAGCGCCAAACGCCTGAACACAGACAGCAACACCCCCTACTGGTGGAATAACAGTATAGATGAAAAAAGAAAATCCTGCAATAAACTTAGGAGACAATTAACCAGAACTAGAGCTACGGGGTTAAGTGGCCAAACTAGGGAGGAAACCAGAGGAAGGTACAAGGCGGCCAAGAGGAAACTAGTGAATATGATTAGGACGGCTAAAAAGAAGTGCTGGAAAGATCTGTGCCAAGAGCTGGATAAAAACATATGGGGGGACGCATATAAAATTATTGCTAAACGATTTAACACTCTAGCACCTTATAGTCTTAACCCTGACAAAAGAAGGCAAGTACTATACGATCTTTTCCCACCTGTACTGGATCAATTGGAAACTAATACTGCCAAAGCGAGTGTAACATCGTTCACGAGTGAGGAACTGATCGATGCGACAGAAAAAATGAAAGCTGGAAGAGCCCCAGGATTAGACAAACTGCCTCCTGAGGCAGTAAAGGAAATTGCTAGTTGCGCGACAGACTTCCTCTTGTAGGTTATGAATAAGCTGCTGGAAAAGCAAGAGTTCCCGGACACCTGGAAAGTTGCAAAAGTTGTCCTAATAATAAAAAATGGAAAACCCCCAGAACTTTCGAGCTCTTATAGGCCACTCTGTATGTTGGACACGCAAGGCAAACTGTTAGAAGCCCTAATAAGGGATAGACTGCATACGGAATTAGACGCGCGAGAGAAAAATCTCTGAATATCTTATAAACATTGTAATAAGCTATCTAAGAAACAGGAGAATTATGATCGACGAGAGCGAAACACTGGAGACTAATATACGGGTTCCGCAGGGATCTGTACTTGGGCCGACTCTTTGGAACATCCTGTACGATGACATCCTATCCTTGGAACTGACCAGAAATGCTGTCAGCATTGCATATGCAGACGACTTAGCCCTGGTAGTAGGCGCGGAAAATGAAAATACGCTGATGGAAAATGTAAACACGTGTCTGACACAAATCTGCGATTGGACTAGACAACACCGGATGACGCTAGCACCAGACAAAACTGAGGCAGTAATAGTCAAAGGGGGCCGCAGGAGGGACCATGTCACATTTACACTGGAGGGGGTGACGATAACACCAGCCAAAGCCATAGTTTACCTGGGAATCACTATGGATGAGAAACTTCGTTTTGGAGAACATATAGCGGCAGCCACCACTAAAGCTGAACAGAAACTCGCTAGACTAACGAGGTTGATGCCCAACATAGGTGGACCGGGCAGCATGAAGCGGGCTTTGCTGTGCAGCGCCATGCACAACATCATATTGTACGGAGCCCCAATCTGCCAAGACCACTGAAATCCACAAGTACAATAGGCAACTACAACGAGTGCAAAGGATTGTGCTCCTGCGTGTGGCGTCGGCGTATAAGACCGTCTCAGGTGTAGCACTTCAGGTGATTACTGGAACGATACCTATAGACCTACTAGTACGAGAGAGAGACTATCTATATGCTCACAGAAGCGGGGAGATAGAAGCTCTGAAACCGCTAGCAAGAACCGCGACAATAAGCACTTGGCAAAATAGATGGAGAAATGAAACTGACAAAGCACACTGGACAAGAAGACTTATACCAGACCTGGAAGCGTGGATAAAATGTAAGCATAGACGGGTAGATTATTACTTAACACAGGTCCTAACAGCGCACGGCGTATATAGATCCTACGCAAAACGTTTTCATAAGGACAACACTGATGCCTGCATGTATTGCGGAATGGAAGACACCGTAGAGCACACTATCTTTGAATGCCCCAGGTGGCTCGAGCTGAGAGTAGCAAAACATGTAAAAGTAGGAGAACAGCAACAAATTGGAAACACGTCCACCAAATGATCACAGACATCATGCGACGCAAAGAAACTGATGAAAGAGAGAGGCAAAGAAGAACTTTGCTGGCATAAGGGAGATAGCCCGCCGGGCGCACCTGATGTGATGTCTTCTGACGGTTCTGGGTGCGTCTTGAGTTATTTTTGAAATGCAGGAGGTTTTAGTGGGTAAACGGTACATTGCACAGTACTGGAGTCCCACACACCGTCCATAAAGGATTACCTCCTGGGTAAAAAAAAATAAAGAAAAGCCGAAACGTAAACCTAATTACCCATAGCCACATATCCAAATATTTAACCTCAAATTAATACCAATTATGGCTAAACAACTACAAAATAGAAAATAAATAAAAAGCAGAAGGGTGGCCGATGAAGACCGGGACAGAGGATGTAAAAATATCAGTAGAGAATTGGGGAGAAACGTGGCAAGAAGGAAGACAAAACACGCAAGAAAGGAGATGGAGGCACCAAAATATGTGAGCGATTAATTTACATATATCCTGACTTATGTCGAAATTAACAATTATTTCTACGAAGTCAGCAAAATCACTCTCACTCCCACAAAAGCAATGTGATGTAGTTTATAAAACTGGTTTATAAAGCGCATTATTGTATGGCGGTGAACGATAATAATATTGATTAAATTTTAATTAAAGTTACATAATATGTTTCAATATTAAGCTGCTCCAGCCACGATTAATTTCATTATTCACGTATCTATAAAATCTATGTAATAATACGCTTCTCTTTTTTGAAATTTGCTACCCTGTTTTGAATTGATGCACACTGTTTTTCTTTCTTTCCTTGCTATTTTGCATAATTCTCATTTCGAGGATACTAGGTGTTTCCGAAGCTACATCTTCAAATCAATGACGTTACATTTTAAAATCTTGTAGAACCATCACTTCTTCGCTGAGTCGACTGCCTTCAGAGAGTTCCCCTATCCTACTTGGATATGATAAAGAGATTTATTATTATTTCAGCAATTTTATTCCTACATCTGGCCCATATCTCTTTTCATTTTATTTTTGGGCTACCCAAATGGCGCTGAATCGACGACGATACATTTGGAATGGTAAACTGACATAATACATGCAAATGATCAAATTTGTAGTCAAGGAGCATTCAAATTCTAAACCACTATTTGCAACATCTGAGAACGAGAAAAACATCGTCTGTGGAGCAACTACACTTACCTTCAATATTCCTTTTACAAATATTGTCAATTACAGTGGAGCAATTTCTAGTAAATCGAATAATAATATTCATGTAAAAAACTAAATCCAAACTCTGCACACTGCCAGGTTCATCGCTATTTCCGACACAGTTTCTGTAAGTCACCACATATAATTATCGTGTTACTCTTATGTACAACACCATTAATAAAATCAAACAATTTTTCGGGCTAATACGGGTTCCCTAATGGGAGTAACAATTTTTCTTGATGTTTCATGGTAAAACTTTCAAGGTGGTATAAAGTGACCAACCCACAAAGTTTTATTGCAACTGGCGATTTATACTTGGGAACTCTTTCTTGTTGGTATGACAAACCTCTTTTCGAGTACGAACAACTTCAATAGGTCCAATTCTACTCCACTTCATTGCACTAAATTATTGCACGGAAGGCAGAAAGATATTTAAGATGCTAAGTAGGCGTAAATTGTTATACAGTTGCTAACTTAGATTAGATTGTAAAGCGGGAATGTTTAGACAGCACACAGGAACACCGAATAAAGCTGGCTCGAATGTCCTTGATAAATCAAAACAGTCGCCGACCTAGATCCGGCGTCTTGTAAAATATAGTTGTGTTTAGATATGTATGTACGGATCCTTATTGCACTGATAACGATCATTAGTTGGCATTTAATTGTAGCGTACTAGTATAAGAATAGTTCGACTCCTCAACAAATATTTATTAACGATAACAATCTGGATACTTACACTATGTTGCAGATGTTTAACCTAGCAACTTCAAATTATTGATGCTTTTGTCGTAGGTAAGTGTTTAATAACATATGTAGTACCAACTATTAGCCAACTTCGTACTCCACTAAAGAATTAACACATAGGTTTTCTCAGCGTTCACTAATCTATAACTATTCCAACAAAGTTTTTGCTAGGTCATGCGGGCAATGAAGCATGACGAATAAGAAAATTTCAATTACATTAACTTTCAGTTCCTGCTTGAATTCTACAAACATTCTTTTCATGAACAACCTAGGTTTTAAATTTCTTCGTTTTATTATTACAGGTATAACTGAATAATCGTTCTTTATGTCGTAAATTAACACGAGTAACACAACACTAGAACCAATGACTTTTATTGTAAGAAACAATAATACGACGTATTTATGTAGTGTCGGCATGGTTGGTATTGTTTATCTTTCCCCTGCAAAACGTAGTGTCGTATTACACCCGGACGTATTTAAATTGAAACGTTATTAATTTGCGATACGAAAACAATAAAACCGTGAATAGGCATGGGCGGATATCCCTGGAGAACGAGAACTTTAGTCTATCAATTCTCTGGAAGTAACACCATAAAGTTAACAGTCCCCGGTGGATTTTAACACTCTCCGACGTCCTTAGAGATTGCAAGCCACAACGTTAATCTTTTCTGATGTTAGTAACGTTATTGCATCATAAGTGGCGTCGTTAACAGTTTTATTTATTGATGATTATATGGAAACTTCAATTAATGAATACAAAACGAACTCTTTCTTTACCAGCTGTGACAAAGAAAAACAGTATTAGTAAGCCTTTAATATTAACACATTATGGTTGAAAACAGAAGTATTAACGATACAAGAGTATTATAGCATTTTGTTGCCTTCAATTTTATCAAGGATGAGACTAGAATTAAAAAAAAGTACAATTAGCTTATTTTTTTAATAGATATTAATTACTAAATTGTGTAATTAATAAATTATGGTTAAATTAGTCGTTTATTTGATTAAACTAAACACCGAAAAAACAAAATCGGAAATAAATTGAAAACGAAAAAGATTAGAGAAAAAATATTTATTGGACGACGACACCGCCTTCAGAGCAAAATTGTTGGTTCACCTAACAAAATTTTTGGAGAAAATAGTTTCAATAAAAGTTCTTGACTTGTAGCGGATACATGTAATCATTAGAGTGGACCAATTCGGAGCGAAAGCAGAGGCGTGACTAACGAATTGGTTCCCGCGTGCTCCATCGCACATATGATTACTTAGTATGTTGTCCACGGTCATCGTGTGTGTACGTATTATAGTAGCAGGAAAGTGTATTCACGCCTCTGCTTTCGCTCCGAATTGGTCCACTCTAGTAATCATTCTTTGCATTTTAGATTTAATTTAATTTGATTCATTCCTGTGTATATTCGCAAAAATAATCACTTGAAACAGTGTCTGCACCTTTAAAATTACTCGAGATGTTGAATATTACATAATGCAAATTTTGAATACTAAACAAATGAAATAAATCTTTAACTGCTTAACGTATTTTTTTACTACAACAAGGGTTCATACATAGTAACGATTTTGTATGTACATGTATAACTCTTTTGCCAACCTCTGCCGCGTATTATAAATGTTATAGCTCCTATACAAGCTCGACAAATTCGTCCTGTAACAAAAGCCAGAATATTGCCGTATTGTCTTCGTTAGTAACTGGTGTTAAAGTTTTGTTGCTGATATGTTCTTATTTTGAAGAAATTTCTAAATTTTCTAATTTGTTTGGTACCAAATCTATTAAACGCAACCACCTATTATATATTATTTACACGATTCCTGTTGGGTAACTATCCCTTCTGTCTGCTATCAAGGCTTTGTGGTGTATTATTAATAAAAACTTTAGTACGTGGTTTAAATTCGTATAAATTAATTCAATATCTCGGGTACTTTTAAAAATATAAAAAATTACTGAAGTAAATGTTCCTTATATGTTTAAATAGATTCAGATACTGTAAAAGAAAGCAATATACTTCCATATGAACAACTGTAGTTGACATTTAAAATGTTAATTACATTCAAAATTGAAAGAATAATTATCTGTGCCCGTAAACAAGTTTCTTTCAAACTACTTACTATACATTTCATTCTCGATGTAAAAGCTCGTAACATTTTAGGTGAACCATTGTGTATAACAGATGTTTAACCATATTGATTTTTGATGCTTAATCCTCTCGACTCTGTTGCACTGCAACAAAAAGACCGTAATCTGGTTAAAAGTTAATGTTCTTAACTTGAGTTGATTTACCTGATAAAAGGTAGACACATACATTATTTCGTTCAAACTGAACAGCAAGTGAACGCTGCCAGTATTCCTTGTGCACTGATCAAAATTAGGTCATCCTTGATTAGTTTTGTTTAGCTTTACACTTCAAATTATCATTTCAACAATCATACTGACAAGTTTACGTTAGTTATTCTTCCTTATAAACATGCAGTGCAGTGTATAGAGTTAAATGCTGTCCTAGGCTGCCACGGTCCGAATCTCTACTATAAGGACCTTTAATGTTTGATAGGTTAATGATTCACAAAAATAATCTGATTCGAAAAAAATGTTGTAAAATATTTTAAACAAATGACTTTTTACACACATTTTAACAACCACACATTTCTATATACATATATTGTCATGTTATTCTTTGTATTTTTACTCCAGGCCTGAAGAAGATGATATTCACCGAAACCGGTCGCTTTTATATAACACAATATACAAATTAATTAGGAAGTACACTTTATTTAGTTTCATACCATTCACCTAATTATGGGCTTATTATTAATCAGTAGATTTTGTATTTTCTACTTTTATTTTGCTTTTTTGTTTAGTTTTATATAGCACATATTTACACGATTACAACGCGGTCAAAACCCCCGTATATAGTTATATAGAAGCACTATACTATAATAGGGACAAGATTTTCAATTGTGTCTCCAATTACAATACTCTTCAAGTGCTACGAAGTGGTCAAATGTATACAATTCGCATGGTTGTACCGATTCATAAAGTCTCCCTTTTCCACAGATAAAAGTAACAATCCAGACACTTTTGAAAAACTGAAGATGAAGAAGTCATTATGGCAAAATGACTTGATATCAGATCGGTAGTATTAGCGTAATAAAATCAAACCATTGTAAAAAAAAACGATGAGATAAGTCTAGAAAAATTACATTGAAGTGCAGAAGCCAAATCAAGGAAAAAAATCTAATTTGCATGTGGAGGGGATGTATAAATTATATTTGTTTCTAATATTGTATAGAGTTAACATATAACCGAGAAAGTGGACGTTGGAGATAATTGCGCATGCTGCTGATTTGTCGTGTCTGGTCGGTGAAATATATAACATGGACTTTCAACACTTTAGGCCCCAATAAAACTGAAGTAACTTACAACAGGAAAAAGGGGCACCTCCATATTAACGTAGTAGAAGCCGGGTAGAAGTAAACATCTTTCACAATAACTAAACGTAAATAAGGTGATCGTAGAGCCCTCTAACTATCTTTCACAATAGTAGAGACTCGCTGCATTAAGAAAGTGAAGTTGGATGAATATGAACCTGTTCATAATTAATAAAGACTAACACACGAAAATAATATACAGTGTGTTCCATTTGAAAAAACTGAGTTTGAGATGGATTTACAAGACTCGATCACTATGTATATATGTATATTCTACTAGTAGGAGTAACATTCATGCAGTTACAACGCTTCAGTATTTCGGTTCCGTCAGTGATTGAACCAGATTGAACAAACTGAGGTTATACTCTAACAACTTTTCCTGTATTGAATTCTAACTAGTCAGATGAATGGCTTGCCCCTCACTCCCCGTCGCAAAATACCGATCCATACATTCCTTCATATAATACTTATGATCCATACTGGACTTTATACATTCCATGTTTACGCTATCCTTTGTTTTGGTACCTTTCTGTTGCAACTTATGTCAATATAGTCTTTTTTTTACTTCTTTTGTTGGCGCATCACTCATGTCTCATGGCATTGTTTTCCATTCTCTGCCAATTTACCCTCCTTATTCTTATTCTGATTGTTTTCCTTTATTTAGTTCGCAGAGAGGATCACTTAAGTGGTGATGACAATATACCTACATCTTTTTGAAAATGCAATCTCTAGACCGTTATAATTAAAGTGTAGTACTGATTTAGTGTAAAATCACAAAACGTTAAACATATACAATATATATCCAAAAATACGTGAACAATGAGTCCTGCAGTAGATACAAGAACATACGCAATAAAGTCATGCCAGTTACATATGTCAAGAAGTAATGTTAACACATATTCAAAAGGAGTAGTGTATATGTTAGACTCAGGTGCTCAAATCGCTCATTTGTCGAAATAAATACTCATTTCGCGATATAAGCAAAGTTCAGTGATCAGTTTCCGCAAATACGTTTTATTTCGGCATACATATGAGTAAGTTGAATTACACATGTCGCGAACTGAGCAATCCGTGCTTACTCAAATGCCGATTTTGAATAATGCGCAGTTCCCGAGTGTTGCATCGTTTCCGTCTGCCATCATTTTCTGCAAGTCTCAGCTTGTTATATTTAACTGAAACTTAGTAAGCAACAGTAGTTCCTTTCTTGTATGTTAATTATAAATCGAATAAACATGAGCGAACCATGCAATCATCCGTAAATAAATTTGAATTCTGGAACAAAGTGTCATTGCATTTTGAGAAACCGAACAATAATTTTAGTTCACAGCAGAGAATTTGCAAATGCTGTAATCACGAACTTAGCAGATATATTTCCGGCACAAATTGTTCACGGAAAACCACGCCATTCAGAACGCCAAGGATCTTGGTGGCTATGATTATTTCTGAAGAAGATGGTTTTTATAAACTAGACACAACTAATGGCGTTCTGGAGAAAATGTGTACTAGAAATAAGTTTCAGGTTAGCAATGGTTTAGTTTTTGATTAATTTTCTGTTGTATGAACGACATTTTTTCTAACAGTTGTCCCAAAGTAAATTTATAAATATGGAAGATATTTCATCAACGACATATTCAATGAGAGATTGGTGTTAAACAAACTGGCTATAAGCAAGAGTTTATAAAATGCAATTGCAAAAAGCAATGCCAAAATAAGAAATGCAAATGTATTTCAGGCAAAATCAAATGTAACAGCAAGTGCGGCGGTAGTTCCCTCTGTATCCCCCTGTGTCAGATGTTTAAGCATTTCTTCATTCATAACTTTTACTGTCTCGGTTCACGCATCTAATGACACTTTGTCATCAAGTTTAGGTTTAATTATTTATCGATGATCTTGCCGTTTCGTTCATGTCTGTTAAATTTATGTTTCGTTTGGTTCATGAAATGACAAGCTGAAACTTAAAAAACAGCAAACAAAAATAATGCTATATTATCGGGAACCGCACATTATTCATCTTCGACATTCGAGCAACTAATGATTGCTCAGTTTGCGAAATGTATAAATTAACCTATGCATATGCCGAAATAGAGCATATTTTCGGCAACTAAACATTTTACTTTGCTCATATCGCGAAATGAGTATTTATTTCGGCAAATGAGCGAATCGGCATCTGAGTCCAACATATTGATTTTATTATTATTGATCTTATTGATTGATATTATCTTTTCTGTATTTCTTTCGTTACCGATGTATAAGTATATTTTAATATTCTTGACAGGACGCTAATTGTAGGTTTGATATACATGTATTTTTTCTGTGAGTAATCCTCTTATAAACGAATATGCATATGTACTGCACTATATCGAATTTGTGAATGTGACAGCCCCTTCATACTTTATTATAATTATTAGAATTACTTAAATATACACTTTATTTACTAAACTAAACAGCGAAATAAATAGGCTAACTTATTACTTTTTCTAACAATAAAAATTTAACTCAGTTACGCACTAATTTAATAAATAATAATAAAAATTAACAAATGTACCTATGTATAATTCATGTTTGATCATACTATAGTACATATTTCTAACAAGACAAAAAATATTACTGTATGTAACTCTTTTCCGATTCTGTCACAATAAGCGGAAATGGTAAGTGAAAGCACAATAGGCAATACCTACATATACAATACGTATACATATACATATATACATATTATGTAGATACATACATACCTATCATGAAAAGGGCAACAGAATTTGTCAAAAACAAGAACAGTCTTCTTGACATAATAATTACTTTAATCCCCCCGTTGAAAATAAAATTCCAACTAACCAGATAATCTTTTATCTTTATAAATTATACCGTATTAAAGGGAGATAACAGTATATAAGGTGGTCCGCGTTGTACAGAATAAAAACATCCTGTAGACCGTTTTCTAAGGGTCCAGAAGAGATGCTAGTACGATAACACTCTTCTAAAACCCATATAGAAGTATATGGTCTATTTATAGGCATTGTCAATGTGCAGCGCTGTTCATTTTAATGTGTTTGTTTTTCTGCCATGAGAGTAAAAGGAAAGAATCTATTCAACATATGTTAGCGAGAGTGGGATAGACGCAGTCTCTTAAAAGTATCAGGTTTCCACCAGCAGACAGCTGTTTTTAGTACGTGGAAGTTATTTTTGAGGGCCTCCGACTATGGAAAGTAATATAGATGGACATTTCTCAACGAATTTTGGCCATCTCTAATAATTCAAATGGTAAATAAGTTGTCTATTAAAGAAGTATTTTGTCATCAAAGATAAGAGTGTTATATTTATATTTTACGACATACTCTATTTGTTAATGGAAAACCGCAACAGAGAATGAAATGCGACTTAGTGCACGTAATCCATAACGTAATTAATGTGCAGTTTGCCAAGAAGGGTTTAACAATTAAATAGCATTAATCGTTGATATGATTATCTTTGAGTTTATGTCAGAAATTGGATTACCTTCCAATTTTGAAACTATTCTACTGGACGCGCTAAGACAGGCAGTAATCTTTAGTACACGAAGTAGTTGCTATTATACAATATACAAATTACTTTGCACAGCCAATTTATATATTTTTTACAGAAGATTACTAAGGAATATTATCATGACCTGAATTTCTTCAGACTTCTTATTTCTATTACATATCAAAACTAATGATCTATTGTCACAAATATGCATTCTATAGCATCAGATCGTCAGTTCTGAATTACAATTTCACCTGTTTCTTCTTTTCAAGTACACATTTTTACCATCTAACTGTCAAGCAAAATTTTTGACGTTCTCTACAAAAAATATTGTGCTTCGCTGAAAATATTACTGCAGTTTTTCAATATTATTTTCCTTTCCAATTGTACTGTATCTTTTTCGAAAATGTATTACATCTAATACTAAGCGTTAAAAAAATATTTCGTTGTAGAAATAATCTCCAAATATTACTAATCCCTTTTAATAATGATATAAAACAATAATATTGTGCGGGCGCCTACGTTGTTTGAATTAAACTCAGCCTAATTTATTAAACAGCATGCCAAAAGAATTAGTAGAGGTCTTTCGGTACGAGCAACGATGCAGAAGGCCACACAAAAGCTTTGAAACTAATGCCCATTGACAGACTAATCATCGGACCTCCGTAACATCTTCCCGCCGTCCCAGAGTCTACACGTTGATGAAAAGAGAAAACTTGCTTGAACATTTTAAGAATTTTAGTGGCTTCTCGGGCTCGGTGTGATATAACAATATATTCGTTTTATACAATGCTCTTATACTTAATTCACTACAGGAGAAAATAGTATACATTCACATATATAAATTACCTTGCAGGAATCGCAGCAACTTCAGACATATTATTTACTTTATATCGTTTATCTACTAGAAAATTAGAATACTTTCAATATTTAGCAGTTGTATGAATTATGAAAATTAAATTACAATATTCCACTTACAACGAAAAATTTGAATATGCATACTAACATTAATACTCAACCATAGCAGCTTTTCCTTCTGCGGTAATATGCATACAATATTGCTAAATCTATCAATACTTGCATTACATTGGTTTCCAAATACAAACATTAAAACCGAAATAAAATATTATTGAATATTATGTCAAATTCATCGAAGCTAATTACTTTCGACTATACCAACTAGGTAAAAATATGACTTGGTGGAGGATCATCGATTAAATAGCCTCCAATGAAAATAATATCCAGGAACATACTTCTTTGGAGAAGTACTGCTAATTTCCGTCTGAGAAATACTTGTCTAATCTGAAATTTGTGTCACATCATGGTACATGTAGAGTTTGGTAGGTAGCTGAGGAATTACTGTCCTATATTTTGCCATTGTGACATCTAATAATTTTTTAAGAACTAGGTAACTAAATATTCCACAGGTCATTTAAATGATCAACTCGCATTTTATTCTGATACAGGTTGAAAATACATCCATACACGTTGTGTTACTGGCCACCTTGAACCAAATGCCTTTAACAAGAGTGATCACTCAACTAATATTCTCCGGTTATAGAAACACCTTTATCTTTATAATCAATCAACAATATTCCTTCTAAAAAGACGGCAGCAATTACTCCTGCTTATACCAATGAATCGGTTATTTGGAAAAGCGAACATGTCCAATTTTTGGCCATTTTGAAATTTTGCTGCTCGAGTAAAGATGATACATAAATACATCGAGTCCCAAAATACCGTTGCCATGAGTTTCTCAGCTCGACAGCTTCGTCCAGGTCTTCTTAAAGAGAAAATGGAGTTTTGCAATAATGTGATCCGGTGGCCAGGATTCCCTTCCTTGTTTAAATAAACTATGCCACTTGTACACCATGGCTTTTCCTGGACATCCAAATTATTTTTTTTTCAAGTATTCACCGTAAACCAATGACATCTCATTCATTATGGTCGCGACTGATTTTCGGTTTATCTGCAAAAAGGAACTTTATATATTCGATTTTTTACATATTTCACTTTTCACTCCTGATTATGTTACTTGGTTGACGATAGCTCAAAGACTAACTGTCTAATAACAATGAAACTTCGTCAATTTATACTAATTATGAGTCGCTGCACAGGCCACGAAACCCCCAATGCGTCTAATCAATCCCCAACATTCCCCCCTACAATCCGCGAAGTTTTAAAAACGCTCCCTCGTACTAGATAAAAAAGGTAATTTATGAAAAGTTTTACTTGGATTTGTTAAATTAGTTTTCTTGTCTCCTGTAAAATTAAATTAGTTTTCTTGTCTCCTTATACTTTTCTGGACATGTTCCCTTTTCCAAATAACCGATTCAAATGTTTCGGATGTGAATAGTGATTCTAGCAAAAATGAGCGTGTACCTTCACCGAAATACCACAAAGACTGAACGCGATTATGCCACAGACCAGTTTCTAGAAAGAGGATCATGGTGATGAACCTGAACTACCACGACAGAATGACATAGCTTCCGCCAAATTCAATGCATCAAAAACATGTGAGGCTGATTCTGTTAGTGTCCTATTAAGTATTTACAGAACTGTTTTCATTTGATCTCATGAATCAAACAAAACTTGGTACAACCCAAACCTTCCAAAAAATTATTGCCACAAATCCTTTTGAAATAAGTTTTTTATCTATAATTCTGACTAGCGATGCGGATTTAGCTGCTCTGGAGACTTATCAAGCTTATGGTTGCACTTCAACAATAATCATCCAGTTACAGATCACACCAACGATAAACGAAAAAAACCAAGAAGAATATCAGATTGAGAATCAATATTCTATAGATGAAACAATTATAGCTTATAAGGAAACATATTCAAACAATTTACAGTAATATATGTATGTACATAATAAGTCCCATAAATGAACTTATAAAATTTTTGTATGAGCAGACGCACTTGCAAAGATGCAGTTACTTTGAAATAAGTTGAAGACCTTCCTAATGAATTGACACTAACAAAAAAACTTTAGGCGTAGGTGCATGTGCTGTTATTTCTTTATGTAAACTGATATCAGTCTTAAAAAATGCGGCAATATTTTGTAACAACTGATTTTGTACCCTATAGCTATTTGCCTACGTAGAAGAGAAATTTGGAATATTTATCCCACGAATAATTAGAAATAATAAAATCGTTGGGTATCAATTAGTCTTGCCCATTTGTTTATAAAGCAGATAATGACCAAGGCATACTAATATTAAAAAGGTATGATATGTACATATGTACTGTTGACGAGTACCGAATAGAATATAGCCTGTACCTACAATAAAACGATATTCAAAAGAGTAAAAGAAAATCGTTGAGTTTTCCCTTGACCTGATAATATTAGAGTTAGAACAGTCTTATATTAAGAAACAAAATACATATATTAGTTGATGGAAGCCAGAGACAAGCTAATACTGAACTTTCATGATCTAAAATCAGCAAATGTCTTTGTGACATAGTCTAAACATAAGGTGATGCACACTGTGTTTGATCACATCAAAACTTTTGTGACCAAGTTCAATATTTTAGGGGCACAACTCGAAAATTGACTTAAAGGGCATAGTTGAAAATATATGGTTGCTGCTATGTTCCGTCTTTTGTTCCCATACGGACATGTTCAATAAATTACGTCAACTGTAGATTGCCTAATACTTCTAATCAACTGTATCAATAACAATACAGCATATAATATACATATGTAACATTTATGTAATTGTACTCCAATAAAAGTTATCTTATAACTTTAATTGGTTCAACGTACTAATTTGCAATATTTATCTCTAGTCACGTTTAATACAGCCCACTAGTACACACCACTTCTTGTCTATTTTAGATATTAACCTGTTCCGGTATCTTTCAAAATCTTTAATCACTACTACAACAATATACAAGCAACCAAAATCATACATACGCATAATACATCTACAGTGTATGTATAATACATATATGCACACGACATTCACATTGTATTTCAGTTTTATTGGATCACCTAAAGTGAAAAAGATCCCACTAATTTACTTTCGTTCTAGTTACAACGATAGGGTGGTATACGTAATACACCCATATATTATAATGTATGCATAGAGTGGTAGCAGTTAAACATTATACTGCGCATACCGTAAATAACATGGTCATTTACATTTTAGTCAATGAGTGCTCGCTTTTGTACTGCGGGGACGCTTTCGGTGGGAGGAGCGCCGCATGACGGTATCCGATATGCGCGGACATTCGATACAAACCGGAAGTACGCAACGCATGCGCCTTACGTACACCGAGGATCGAATTACACGATCGGTCGTACTGTGTTGTTCCTAACCGCTAACTTGCAAAAAAATACGGAATGTGACAGTATATGATTTGCAGAATGTGAATAAGAATACTGGAAGAGTTTCAAATATTTAAGCTTTTATGATGACATAGTTGTAACATAGGATTCCGTAGATTTTTTAACGGCGATACTGTACTATAATTACACTCATAACCGTCTAAACAGTATCGTTTGCAATACTGAACTACGTACTTGAATAGCTAAAAGATAAGAGGGGAGAAACTAATTTAACCAACACTAATAGCTCTTGTATAATAATTTAAACAGAAAATTCGATTGCATATAAATAACACATGCAAGGCTTTAGCGTAACTTTGCGTAAGTTCATTGCCTCTTCGATTGATAAACACCTTTACTATAGTCCGTTTACGATAATAAACGAGGTACGTCGTCAAGAGACGTCATGTTGACATCACGCAGTCTTGCCAAGTCCTTTGTTTACATCTGTATGTATAGGTTATGTGTTAATAGTCAATTGGAATATAATTTGCCTTGACAGGTAAGTCTTGTACCGGGTGGTCAATTAAGAATGTCGAATATTACTGACTAAAGTGACCCCGAGAAATACCTACGTGAAAATTATTTGGAAAAGTGTAGGATGACCGCTAGAGGGCGTAACTGATCACCAAAAACCTTAATTCTTATTTTACGCAAAATTTACCAACTTAAGGTCTATTAGAAATATAAAAATCGGAATTTATTGAGAGTTTTGCATATTTTACGTCGGACAACTTTTTTGAATTTTGTCAAATAAGGGGGAGAGGGAGGGGGACAACTTCAAGAATTAGGCCGTCATTAATATTAATAACTTTATTATGCTGTTTCCTTTTTAGTTGTTTTTCTGCATTGTTTTTTTGAATTATACCGTTGTGCTTTTCACTAAAATCTTAAGCTTTCAATTCATTATCTTATGGTATGAGCATAAATATAACCTTCAACGCACTGTTCTTTTCAAAAATCATAAAATTTACATATTTAAATTTCCTTAACGCCCTCTAGCGGTAATGGACAAAGCAATATTAAACAGTTTGAATTACGAGACATAGTCCAATGAAAATCCTTTCCAATAAGACCAAATTTGCTAAATTACGTTCACGGGAAGCAGAATAATTTAAATTTATAGAAGAAATTTTTCCATCCACACGCTTCAGAAGATATCTTCGAATTGGTAAAAGATAGCGATACCTGGTTTTCGCTGATTTGTTGGTAATTTAGCCGACTTTTTTAATTTGTTGTCAAAAATGTATGTTTCTATTTAATATTTTCGAGAAAAAATAAAATTCCCGATAAAATTTAAAGAGCGCCCTCTAGCATGCAGGTCACCTATTAGATTGGTTCCAATTTGTAAGCATTAGATTGAAGGAGTAATGCTATTTTCAACGAGACTAAGTTTGCAAAATTCGGTTCAACAGAACCGGAGTTAAAGCGTTCCTTCAATACAAAGTGAAAATTTTTGTTCTCTGAATGGGAATGAGATATTCAGAAATTTCGCATTTTAACAGCAAAGCTGTCATTATCAAGGCGAGCATCCCCACACATTAAAAAAAATAATTAAAAAAATGATAATAATCCTAAATTAAATCTTCTATCGGTCAGGTCCCATCAGTCTCCTGGGTCTCTAAATTTCGAAGCAACTTATTACCTAAAATAAATCATTCTTGAATTATTTAACTTTTTTCCGAAAATTTGGTAGTTTGTAGAGCGCATTAATAATAAACAAATAGAATCTATAAAAACTGTTAAATTAAATAAATATAATTTGAGTATTCTATACTTATATTGTGTATAAGTCAAAAATGAGGTGTAACAGTTCATATAGAATATTTGTTATATCGTCATACTTTTACCAAGATTATTTAGTTTATTATTATTTGTATGTATGACACATAGTATCCTATAGAAATATGTGTTATTTGGCAGCTACCAGCAGAGTTAATACCGCGTAAATTATATTTTATGTTGAATAGCATTAGCGACATTAGTAGCATGCTCAATTTAGGATGCGCTATATCTCCTGTAGTGAAACATAGTAAGAGTTTAAATTGTTACCTAGTTTCTCCGTGCCCGCACATGATAGCATACAACATTTCCTACACAGCTTTCATACTTTGTATTCATATACATATACACATGTATATACAACCTTGGCCAAATGTCTTAGACACTCTTTACTTTCATAGGTTCGAAAGGTGTTTCCGCCCGCTTTTTGGTCGATTTGTTGACGATCAACTATTCATATCGTTGCAGGGTGGTACGAACAACACATCGCGAATACTTCATTATTCTCGCTATAGCGATTAAAGTCTTACTTTGTGTCTTAAGTAGGACTGTTTGCCCACGTTCTACTTTGGTTAATTGGCAAACTTTTGGCATTGTTTCACTAAATTAAGTTCAATCCATAAAAATGAAAGTATCCGACACAAAATATCCTGGTTATAAACTCCTAATACATACCTCTCTCCAATCGCGTCGACAATACACTAATATTTAAAATCGAAATATTGCTGCCTGTTTACCTATTGTCCCAAAGTAAGCAGTAAATATGTAAATTAAGTATAAATTCGATGCTCATTTTCTTGGAAGTGTAATAATACTTATAATAATGGGGTTCTATGAGGGTGTCTAACACATTTGGCCAAGGTTGTATTTGTATAGTTTTGACTAAATGTTATACATACTTCGTTTGATTCATTTATCTCTGCAATGAGGAATGAGGTACCAATAAGAATTGACTGTGATCCCTGAAGAATGTGGATTCTTACATATAATATTTTCTATTCTAAAAAATTAGTTATTTTGTTCTCAGCCGTCATTTGCAAAAAGTGACTAACAGTTACTTCCGCTGAGAAATATCTTATTTTGTAATTTCTTCTTTTCAAATAACATTTTCAAAATTTATATTCTTACATTACATTTTTCAACAGAAAAGGATGATCTAATCAAAGAGAGGACGAGATTCTCTTTGGCGGTTATAAATTTTTTAAAACGAGGACTATGACAGAAAGCAGATGTATATAACTAACGGAGAGAATCAATTGCACATATATTTGTATATGTAGTTTTCTCTTTCAATTCTACAGGTGTTAAACTATTATTGCCTCTAATCCTTAAAAGTCCTATCGGTATCAGATTTTGGACAGAGCCTAAATGCTCAATATATGTATGTAGTCTTTTTCTTAAATTTTCTCAGCATTCTTACACTTCCGTTCATTTCGTTACCGACCTTCCTTGTTGCAATGAATGAGATAATTTTAATTAAGCTTTTATTACCTCATCATACGCTTATTACCTCATCGTTCTGAATATTTAGAAAACCTGAGAGAAAGTTCTTTGCAGCTGAATGCAAAACAGGAACACAAAATTAGCATAGTCAAATTATGCAATGTCGAAAAGCAGTGAAATCTTGGATCGTTATTCTTTAAATGAGAATACCTTAAAAACGCAAAAAGTACATTTTTTCTTTACCACACAAAACGTTAGCAGAGTTAAATTATCAAATTTCGAAAGTGTGGTAGCAGCGTGAAGTTAGAATATCTCAAAAACATAAAGACCACAAAATTTTTTCTTTGCAGCACAAAACGTTGTCGTCAAACTTTGAAATTTCGAAAGTGTGGTCGCCTTCGTGAACCGTAAATAATAAACAATGTGAGGTAAGACCACTGTCACAGTTCATTAACCCTGACTTGTGTTTGTAAATTTCTAAACGAACTAAAAAAGATTCTAATTTATCTTTTGAGTTAGCGACGAAACTACGCAAACCTGGGCAGAAATGGTAAACCATTCTTAAATTAGTTCTTTGAAGATACTACTTAAACCTATTGTAATATAGAAAGCATAAGGAAGAAAAATAACCGATAAAGATTCAAGTCTTATTGATAACCTTAGTCTAGAAACCATTACGCTCGAACACATTACACCTGTTCCCGTTTAAGAAAAAGGTGAGGTGTGTTGTGTTGTGTTTGTGAACTAACAAGTTAAAAGCTGCCATTTTGTACTGAATACAATCACGGAAATTCGAAAGTAGAGTACTAGTTTCTTTCTTATACATGGCGAATTCTAAAATGAAACATACATATATTGTTTAGAACTAACATGCTAAAAACAACTTTTCTCTTTTGCGTAAGTAAACTCTATGCTGTTGCAACAGTAATTTAATTTAACAAAAGAGGTGCAATATTACAATTCTTACAATCGAAAAATATTTGCCTTCAGATTCTAGGTCTAATCGACATACTAGATTTATGAATCTTCGATAGTTTTTATCATTTCAACAAGATATTAGAAAAATTCTATTTAAACTAAACAAAACAAAAATTAATTTGACGTAAAGTAAAATGCCAATGACGTTAAAGAAGAAAATAGTGTAAAACAAAGTTCAGAACTCTATTTCAAAGTCCGTCGATCAATGTAACTCCCTGTATGCCTCAGATACAGCGGGTTACATTTCCTTTATCTGACTACAAAAAAAGACTACACCGAAGAATTTTAGGAGAGCCTTTATCTCCACATATACATACATTAATTATTCATATCGTAAGGGTGAAAATTTTATATATTGAAATTCTAAAATTTAATTGACTTATAATGCAATATTTTTTATCGAAAATATCAAAATAATACGTCAAACTAAAATTAGAACATCACACTACTTTTAGCGAACACGTTTGAATGCTAGAAATCGGTAGAATTTATGTATAATCACATCAATGTTCCGTATGCAGCATTGATCCATTAATATTAGATAATTATTTAAAATATGTTTAGAGTAAATATTACACCTTATTTAATTCATCCTTTACTAGTGTAGTTGCTACTATGGCATAAAAACCAAAACATATTTTTCAAATGTTACTCTTCTATACCAGCTATTTATGTATGCATGTAGTCGGCCCAGCTTACACAGAATTTTATAATATAATACCTAACGATCGTAAACAGTCGAAGGTGTAGATCCGCTTTCTTTTCCGATGACTTGTACGTCACTTAACCTTATGGTATCCTTAAACTTATGCTTCATTGATGAGACAGCGGTCCGTAAGTTCAAACATCAATAAAAACATAAAAATGTAGATACGGCACCCTAATTCAAAGCCCGGATTAATTTAGAATCCCATCTCTAAGGTGAAAAAATCTCTCGTTATAACAATAAATCTATTAATTGAATAAATTATATGGTTCTGGTTTTATATGCCGTTGGGCACCATCTAACAGTAAAACTAAGAATTTCAATAACCATAAATTGGCTTTTATACTAGACATAAATTAGAAAGAAGGTACTAAATTCAATTCCTTCTTTATGTGATAATTGTGAATTATTTTATGATAATAATTTATCATTTTTGTCCCAATAAAATTGTTATTTTACTTCAGCTTCTGACTATATTTCCTATCATAAAACGTAGTGAATTTATGATTTATCAAGTAATGCATTTTGCAAATACAAATGGAGTAACCAAATGTTGGGATTAAAACTTTAATTTCATTTTTCGTATCTTTATGATTAAAAATGGCTAGTGCTAATAAATAATCATTTACCAATCTACCACAGTAAAATTACAATACAACAAATATAATTATTACCCTTATTTTTGTGTAGCAGGAAATAAAAAAGAAGTGAAAGATGAACAGCTGAAGAACAACTGAAAAGTTTTACACTTATCCAAACAAACGAGGCTAGTAAGACACTCATTACATAGTTCTCATTACTGCATTCGGCTTTCAGTTGATATCAGTTTAAATATTTATTATGTCATGTGTAATTAACTATTAAGGATAATGAGTTAATTTATTTATTATTTAAAGTGTATTTATTAGCTTAGAGATGTTGTCTTGTCACAATCATTGATGTGATGATGTACTTTTTGTATTCCCACAGAAAGTAACTTTCAAGTAACATAAAATTCAATCCATGTTGCCATTTGAAAAAAGAATATTTGTTAGAAATCTGCAAAACTTGTTTGTATTGTCAACACGAATTCAATTTTCATCTGTATAATATATTTGAAGTATATATTAAAAGAAGTAATATAACCCACAACCGGGGGGTCCAACAACACTAAGGGGGCAATTCGCTTAAATTCATTAAAATAATTGGTCGAAGATATGCTTGTAGTATATTCCTGTTCTTGTGAGATTGTTTTAAAGCTAATTAAATTGAATACTATCATTCTCCATAAACGTGATTGACACGATCTTTATGAATTTATCTTCAAATTTGTGTAGGGCGGGATTAAAAGTAAAGTATATGTTATACATTTAAATCGACAATATAAATCAGTATATACATCTTTTATTGTGAACTGTTGTATTAGATTACTAAAATGTGTATAACACACAGACCTGTCAGTTAACATTAAATCACCCCAATACCAGCATTCATAACAGGAAATATCTTTTCAACTTTAGACGTGACATGTTTAAATGTGTGTTATTTTAACCCCACATTAAAGTAACAACTGTAGGAGAACGACACCTTCGTTTCTCAAACCAAAAGCTTTAGGTATGTACATACATACATAGGAGCTTCTACATACGTTTGTAATAGGCGCATTATTCATGAAATCATGTGTTTGTATTTATTATGTTCAGTGTCACTTGTTACGACATACGACAAACTTGAATACTCAAATGTTTATATGATTTATAGAGTGATACGGTGTTATATCAAAGAAGTAGTACATATAATCCAAATGAAGTGCAAACACGAATTAGGATAATTTCCTGGAAATAAAACGAAAAAGTGATGATTCGTAGCAAAACTAGTAATAAACACTACACATAAATAAAGTGTGAGTCATCTACAAATGATTTTCTGTCTACTTACTTCTGCGGAAGTCGATAAATTTAGGAATGTTTCAAAAATATTGGTAAGAGTTAGTATACAAACATATATCATTGATGTATTTAATTACCTATGCAGCGTAAGTAAATTCGGCAGCTGTGTTTTATAGTACGTTTCATACTTTAAGAACACACCTACCTAACATGAAAAATAAGTTTATGACTACAAACAGAATATTAATATAAAGTTAAATTTTAACATATATTGTCGATCGTAAATTTAATCGTGCCATGTTAAATTTTAGTAGATATATACAAAATGCACATTTTAAGATTCATCCAAAAATAAAACCATTTTTTCTTCAACCGTAAAAAAGTATAACATATTTTGACTGTCTGGAGTATCTAATGTTGTCATTTTCTTTACTGGTCCAAAAAAAGTGGTAAGTATCTAAGCAACAAAAATATTCACTTTTAATCCTAGTAAGTAAAAGTGGTTAGTTTTAATCCTAGGATACCATTCCATAACTATTCTGTTTGTTTTCTTAATTTTCTAGAAACGTCGGAATGCATTCAATGGAAAGGTTGAAGACTAAATGATATTTATTTATTCATTTACAATAATTGGGTACAAACAGAACGAACCCAGTAATAGTATCCACGACATAATAATTTTATGTTCGGAAATACATTAACATGTTAACATATTAACAGTTTACAAAATGCAAACAATAAAAAATGTAAGACAAAAGAAATAAAAAAAAACAAGAGTAAAGTTAAAATATAGAAAATAAAAGAAAATCACTAAACGGAGGAAGTTACTGTATTACTAATCAGCAAGTGTATTAGCCAATTGATTGATTTTTATTTCTTGTTTAAATGATCGAAGTGTATTATTGAAAATGTCGATTGAATTATAATATATGTTGTAATTATGCAGAAGCCGTAATATGGGGGAGTTTCTATATGAATTGGTTTTAGTCAATGGTGGTCTAAAAAGGACCATACTGCGTATTCAGAATGCTGGGATATTAAAATCAATCGCTGCAAGAATGTGAGGTGCATCTATGAAACCATTAGTCTCAACGTTATGAATATAATGTTTGAAATCACAAGAGATGAGATACTCAGAGCGGCCTCCAATAAAAATATGATATGCAATGTAGTCTGTTATTTTTATACAACTTCCACCTCCTGCAAAACTTTAGTTTCTCTCTGACCGTGGATAAGACAAACCATGAAGGAAAACGACTGTGACAGTTTTCAGCGGAGCGTGCTTATTAAGAAATGGAATGAAGCCTATTATAAAAGGTGTTTACAGTGTTTTCCAAGTCTAAGTCATTAAATATCTCGACCCAATGCAGATCAGCCAGCTCCTCGTTAATTGCCTCGTAATTGGCTTTATCAAAGTATCTAATAAGATGATTTACAGGATGTGATCGCGCAACCCTTAACCTACGTAAATCAATATCTAAAGGCGGATGATGATCATCAATTTTGAGCAGAGGCGACTGGCAGATCTGAACCGAGTCAACAACATGATCGTTAGCCAAAACAAAATCAAGAATTCTATTATTAACATTAGTAACAGGTTTAAATTGCAATAAGTTACAATATTCAATAGTATCAATAAAAGTTGCTTCTGTAGTACCATAAGAAGACGGTGTCATGCACTTCTAATCAGAAGCAACCTCTGTAATGTGCGGCAGATTAAAATCACCCAGTATTAGTAGTGAGGCATCAGGATAGGCTTCGACAATACGGACAAGATTTGATTGAAAACACTGGTTAGCGACCTCGTCACCAGGCGGCAAATACACACAACAGACCAAAAGCTGCACTCCGGAACACGGAATAGGAACCCACATATCCTCCGCGTCACTGTGGAGCTCCGGTAGTGCAGAAACGGCAATACCGTCGCGAACAGCCAGGAGAATACCACCACCATCGACCTTCTCAGAAACAGTCGATTCTCTATCCCTACGGTATACAGTACCATATATTTTTTGTGGAACAATTCGTTGTCGTATAATAATATTGTATTTTGCATCTAATGTTTGGGTTTATAAATACTTTGTTTTAGAGCGTAGTCCGCGAACATTTTGATAGTAGGTACACTGATACTTCCATAACAGGAAAAATCAATGTACAGCACTATTTGATGCGTTAAGGGTCCTCTTCACAAGCGACGGTAATAATTTTGGAGGTGTCATGGCGACGGGCATACATAATTCCGTGTTTAACCTAATGGAATTTATATTTATATTGACCGATTCTTAATAGTTGACCCCGCTAAAGGTGAACATTTTGTTTCGATCAGAAAGTTTTCACCTCTAGCATGGTTTGCACGTCGAGTTACCGTGACCTTTTGGAGCCCCTAATTATTTTGGCTTCTAAAGAAGCTATTTACATGAGTGGCGGAAATGTCGAGTTTAATAGATTTTGTATCAAAATCCGAAACCCTCATAATAAAAACTTGGACCGTGAAAGCAAAAATACGATAGGTATAGTTTCAGAAATGGACGCTTTCGAGAAACCGATACAAATTTGACGAACTGTTTGTGTTTTCTATTAAAAGCATTTTTCCATATTCAATATGTAAATAAAAAAATAAATTCATCACAATATGCTAAAAATAAATTACATTTGATGTAAATGAATAACAACCGATTCTTAGCTATACTTACGTGGCTTTTGAAAGAAGTCTTACTGCGGTATTTGGGCTTATTTGGGGAAACAAAAAACTTCAATGTTTGGTTTAATGTTTGAAAATTTGAATCTTAGCTCAAATTTTGCATTAAACCTGATTCTGTATTTATCTTTCATATAAGTGGCTGCAGAAAATCGTTTATCGTATAAATATATTGTACAAAAGGGTGATTAAATTTTATTAACCTTTTCCAAAACAATAGAATATTAGTTTTTTTATCAGCCAAATATAAATTAATCCCTAAAAATATATTTCATCAAACCATCGAATGAGCTTCTCGTTTTTTCAATAAGGTTAATGAAGCATTTAAACTTACATCTTCTTGAAAAGGAGTTTTATTATTCAGGTTTATCAGATCCATTTCTTAGTAAAATTTCTTAGAGAACCAAAACATTCGTACTTATTCCTATCCACACCTTTTACGCAAAAGTTAAACTTCTTTAGCGTGGCTTTCATTTCATGCACACTACAAATTGCTGATACCCGGGATTGGTAAGGACAGATTTAAATCGTTTACGTTAGAACAAGTATTAGCTAAACGTACAAGTTTCAACAAAAGCTGCTTCAACTTCATGCTTCATGCACGAGCCAACTAATTTCTGTAGAAAGTAGTAACAAAACGTGAATGCTTCCAAAGTCCAAACCAAACGTGTAGATACATTGAAAGATTAAATTAGCTGCATTGGTCGACTTGTCAAGTTGAATCGCAAGATAAATCAATTTTATTCTTTTCAAAATTTCACTTTTTACGTCTTCCAAATCAACAATTTTTCACGACACTGTATTGTTTCATAAACGCAACTGATCAATTTTCCTTGTTGTCTTTTCTCCAAGCATACATCTCTTGCACACGATCCAACTACATGTTTTGCAAACTGCTTATTCGAATCACGCAATTCTGTAAATACATACATCAAAATGATGTCAAAAAAGAGTAAATCCTGCGGATGTTCTTACTGGTTTTAGTTTAGTGCGATGCTCACAACTTTCAGAATGCTTATCCTGTTAGCCCCAAATCATGGGCTCAAGTAAACGACAGAATTATTAATAGCTCATCCACCCATCCAGTTTTAAACATTAATCAATAACAAAATTAGGGAATAGTATCTATTAATCGGCGATCATCCTGAGTGTGCAACATCGCTGAGGTCCGAGGATTAATTCTCAGGGAATCAGTTATTTTTGCAACTAACGTCGAAATTTCAGAAAAAGTCACCATTATTGTATACACAATAGATTTTGGTACAGATATTATATATTCAATTAATTGGTGAAGACAATATAAAGAATCAATACACTACACTGCATCCAGGAAAATGGGATGCTCTTTGTCGTATGAAACTGTAGTACGCTACCAAAATTCACTTGAAAGCGGTGAAAATAAGATATGAAGCGACGAAGAAATTTACATTTAACATAACCCAAACACTATATGTATGTATATGACGTATACTTGTTATTAACTGTACAGCCGTGGCCATATGTTATAGACCGCCTCCAGAAATACCTAGAATCCATATTTTTATGCTAATATTGAAATTTCAAGTAAAGCGTCTTGTTTTGGGTGGTCTTAAACCGTGGAGAACGTACTGAATTTGTAAATGGCAGTTCTACGCAACGGCGATAAATAAGGAAACATAGGGAGTGCAGCAAATATAATATTTTGATTTATTTTAAGTCGTGAAGCAGTAGAGATCTTTGTGTTCCCTTTTTGCTTCTAAATTAAATTAAAGTTTTGTTAAAATAAATATTTGTTTATCAACTTTTGTTTAACAACAAGTATGCCTAAAAAACCTCAATTGAGTGAAACAGTGCGCGATCAAATTGTTTTACTACACAGACAGGAGATATCGCAAAGGAACATTGCAATACAAATGAAATATTCCAAGTGTGCAGTGCAAAACACCGTAAAACGATTCTTACAAACAGGATCGTATAATAACCCACTTAAAAGTGGCAGAAAGAGACTGACATCGAGTAGAGAAGACAGAATGTTAGAGCGAATTGCATTGCGAGACAGTAGAAAAACTCTCTGCAGACCTTCGAGACCCAGCATGGTGTTGAAATTTCGGCATGTACGGTACGAAGACGGTTGGTGTCAGCAAATTTACATGGACGTAGGCCGCGACGTAAACCGCTTCTTACAGAGAGGCAAAGGAAACTACGCCTTGCTTTAGACACAAAAATAAAAAAATTGCACAGGAGTCCATTGACAAAAAGTGGTATGGTCTAATGAATCTAATATAGAGGTAAAAAACTGGCATGCCTAAACTTACATTTAGTTACAACGAAAACAATAATTTCATCATTTTTATTACAAAATAAGAAAACATTAAACTTAAAGATTTGTTTTGTTTATTTGCATTTATTCAGCACGCGTGGTGGTCAGCCTAGGAAAGAGTATCACCCACAATATATAGTTAATACTGTTAAATTTGGTGGAGGAAATACTATGATAAGGGGGTGTATGATAGGAGAGGGAGTTGGGGAAGCGTATTTATGTGAGGGGCGAATGAACAGCATGCGGTACATTGAAATGTAGGAAGAAATACTGGAGCTATCCATTGTAAAATTTTATAAATGGAAGTCAGGCCAATATTTCTTTCAGCAAGATAATGCGCCATGCCATAGATCTCAGGCAGTTATGAGATGGTTTCAAGAAAACAAGGTACCATTACTAGAATGGCATCCCCATCGCCTGACTTGTCATCAATTGAAAATTTGTGGCGTATTTTAAAAGGAAATATGCGAAGACATAAACTGTCATCACAAACTGATCTTGAAGAAATAATTTTGCGGGAATGGCAATTAGTTTTGCCAGGTGTCTAGGGTAAAGGCCGTAATAAAAGCTAAAGGGGGATACAATCAAATATTTATTTTATTTATTACTGTTATTTAAAATAAGAATAAATGTTTTATTTGACTTTATTGCGTTTACTTTTCGTATAATTGAAAATTTACTACCTGGACTATAACATATGACGGAGTGATCGGAAATACAAAGGTTATGTCTATAAACAACACTGCGACATAATTTTAATCAAAATTAAACTTGATGCTTATTCCACCAACAATATAAAAACGATTTATAACAGTTTATAGAGTGTAAGAAGGAACAAGAAATTGTAAAGAAAAGCAAAGCAAACCCAGTAAATAGGGTCGCACAATTTGAATTAAAGATTTGGCACCAAGCACCGAATGACAGAAGGGAAGAATAGAACAACTAGTACGTAGATTGTACTGGCCAGAAACAGAAATTTGCTGACTATTTTGCCTCATTAAATGTCCTGAAATCGAACGTGACATTGTGACGACAGTGGAATTTAACTACAAAAGAGGGAGAAAATATTTACTGGCTGTGTGCTTAGAGCTCTTCATATAATGATCCACTGTTTGTTCTCTTCATTGTTCTAAGAAGTTATATATGAATGAAAATATTTTGAAGCCAGGCAATCGTTCCTTGTCCGTTTTAAAACACCTTCTACAAAATACATTATTCGAAAACATTTCAATTTTAAACAAATTTCATAATATTAATTAGTCGAAAGTATTGAAAGAATTTAACTGCCAGACTGTTTACCAAACAGAAGCTCATGTTCGCGTAGTTTACAACTATGATCGTTCAAAATTATAGATAAAAGGCGTTGATCACATGTCTGTAGCAAAAACATGTTTTTAGAGAACATTATGTAACATGATAACATTTTTTCTTTAATAAAGTCATGTTCTTATTGTTATTATTTCAAAGTATCTTTATTTTAAACAAAATAAGTATATTACATTGTATACGGCCTTAACCTAAGGTAAGTATAACAATATATAACAAATAAAAAAAAAATAATGTGTGTATTACAATAAGTTTCTTATTTCAGTTCACCTTCCTGTAGCGGGACCATGCAGGTTGAGTGTCTTCCGAACAATGTTGACGGTCGATAGTAGTACCGCTTTTTGCATCTCGATGTAGGTAGCCTTAGGGACATCAAGTATTTCCAGGTTGGTGAGGAGGGACTTTGGAATCTCGCCTGTAGCCCTAATTATGATAGGTACTATCTTGGTGCTTTCAACATTCCAGATCTGTCTTATCTCCGCAGCGAGGGGTAAGTATTTCGCTACTTTTTCTTTATGTTTTTCTACCATATTTGCAGGTGATGGGATGGCGATGTCAATGATGATGCATTGGTTGGTTGTCTTGTTTAATAGTACGATGTCAGGTCTATTATTGATTACTGTATGATCAGTCTGTACTGTTCTATCCCAGTATAGTGTCGCGCTTGGTGTTTCGCACACATTTTGGGGTTTGTATTTATAGTAGGGCAAGCGTTCTTGGACGTACCCGATTTTCAAGGCCAGCCAGCTATGCAAGATCCTGGCAACCGCGTTATGGCGTTCGGTATACTCTTTTGCCGCCATAACAGGGCACGCGTTTGCTATGTGCTCAATTGTTTCTGGTCTCGTTTTGCATACTCTACATTTGTCGTCCTTTAGATTAGGTTCTTTGATGATATACCTCCGGTAGTTCAGTGTTGCGATTACATGGTCCTGTATTGATAACACGAACCCCTCCGTTTCGGGAAACAGGTCACCGTTCTGTAACCACATATTGGACGCGTTGAAATCAATGTGTTCTTGTTGTATGCTGTTAAGATGCCTTCCGTGGAGTTCTTTTCTGGCCCATGCTTCCATCAGTTCAGGCACAGTGCTGCCCACTCCTATCTGCGCGTTCCTATTTTCCAGATTAAGGGGGGTGTAGTTTTTGTCTGCCTTAACTATAGCGGCTAAAAGAGGAGACTCATCCATATTTTTATAGAAATATTCTCTCATACCGTTGCTGATTTTGAAATGGAGTCGTTTTATATCGAGTAGTCCTCTACCTCCTTTGGTTCTTGGGAGGTAAAGACGCTCTAGGCATCCGTGCGGGTGGTGTGAGCGATGTTCTGTCAGTTTCTTCCTCGTTAGCCTGTTTATGCTGTCCAGGTCTGTGTTGGTCCATTTGAGAAGCCCAAAGGAGTAACTGATAACTGGTACTGCATATGTATTTATGGCGGTTGTTATATGTTTTGACTTTAAGTTAGTCCTTAGTATTTGCCTCAGTCGGTTCTTATATTTGTTGATTAGGGTGTCTTTAATCTTTTTGTGTTCTATTCCTGTCGCCTGCAGTACTCCCAGATATTTGTAGTTATCAGTTTTTTCCATTGATTGAATTACTTTTCGCTGTTCTTGTAGATGTTCCGTCTCCTCCAGCTGATAGTCTCCCACTGGCTTCCACTTGCCTCTCTCCATTCCGTTGATCTTACATTTCTCCAGGCCAAATGTCATGTTTATATCAGTAGAGAAACTCTTTACCTGTTGCAGCATATATTTTAGTTCGTCCGTGCTCTGCCCTATCAACTTAAGATCATCCATGTATATTAGATGATTAATTTTTTGGTTATTCGCTACTTGATACCCGTAGTTTCTCTTATTGAGCATGGTGGACAGAGGTCGTAAAGCCAGGCAGAACCATAAAGGGCTCAAAGAGTCCCCCTGGAATATGCCTCTGTTGATTTTGATGCACCCCAGGGGCTTGTTGTTCAGGAAGAGTGTCGTTTCCCATTTACTCATGATTGTTGTGAGTGCATGTCGTATTTGTGGTGCCACCTTGTATAGTTCTAGCACCTTCTGTAGCCAGCTGTGTGGCACGCTGTCGAAGGCTTTCCTGTAATCGACATAACCCCAATATAGCTTTCCATTCACTTTTTAGTGTGTTCAGTGATAAGAGTGTCTATAGTGATTTGCTCCTTGCACCCGTAGCTATTTCTCTGGCATCCCTTCTGCTCTATAGGCATCAACCGATGTTTTTCCACATGGCCATATATCTTATTACACAATACAGCTGTAAATAGTTTGTATAGGGTTGTTAAGCACGTTATGGGTCGAAACTGATCTGGGCTAGGGTCTGGTGCGTTGGTTTTTGGGAGTAGGTATGTCATACCTCTGGTGAAGAACTGGGGGTATTATCGGGTTCTCTTAGGATCTTATTGAACACCTTTGCAATCGTTGGATGTAATGCTGGGAATCTTTTAATCCAGAAGTTTTGTAGGCCGTCTACTCCTGGGGCCTTCCAGTTTTGGAGTTTCTTTATTACTTCTTTTATGTCTTCCACACTTATTTCGCTGTTTAACATGTTAGGGGTTTTGTCTACTGCTCGCATCTCATCCTTTATCCATTTAGCATTATTTCTGTGTGTCTTTTGTTCTTCCCATAAATTTTCCCAGAACTCCAGAACTCCCTCCTCTGAGACTATTCTTTCTTGTGCTTGGTTTAGTTCGCCATTCTCCAAGTTTCTGTAGAATGTTTTCTGACTGTTTTCGAATAGCTTGTTTTGCGTTCGCCTTTTGTGACTCTGTTTGTAACGTCTAAGTCTATTTACCTTTACTGTCAGTTTTTGCCTTACCAGGTCCAATACGTCTCTCTCATTTATGTTTTCCAGGTTTTTATACTTGTTAACTATATAGCCCGCTTTGTTCTTCAGTCTATTACTGGGTATGTTTGTTTTTAAGAATTGTGTTAACACCCCCATTTCTTTTCGGTATGCTTTTCTCCAGTCTCATCTCCCATGGTCTTTTCATAATTTTCCGGTCTGCCTTCTGTTCACCACCCCTCAATTCTTGTTTGTTTGTTTCCAATACAGTAGCAGCACCTACATACAGCATTTGCTGAATATCTGTTATATTTTCGCAGTCGACACTCATTCGTTCTATTATTTTGTCGACCTCTTTGACAAGACCTATTGTGCCCTTTCTCTGTTGTAATCTCGGCAGCTTTGGTCGCTTTGTAGGATCCATTCCCTCGTATAATCTCTGATTTTTATGGTAGCATTTTTCAGTATTAGTTTCCTCGGTATTGATCTCTGGAGGCTGGGTTGCAGGTGTTATTTCCTGCTCTTCTTCATTGTCAATTCCCAGTTCACGCGCTACCTCTCTTCTGATTTGTTGTATTCTATCATCTGGTATGCGGTTCTTAGTAATTATAGTCCTCTTCTGGTCGATAATGTTTTGGATCTTTTTTACTCTCAACACTGGATATTTCGCTGCCATGTCGTTATACAGTTCCTCGCCATAAGGACGTGAGCTGACCTCCAATTCTGTGATGCGCAGGTAGGAGCGATACAGTTCTTCATTCATCTCTGATGACCATTTTATTCGCTGGCCTTCCTGCATATTGTCCGGATCTGTGGGCTGAGCAGTTAAATTGTCAGCAACACCTTCACCAGTAGGAGGATTAATGGTGTTGTTAGGTTCCTCTTCTGCTTCCTGTGTGGTCCGATGTACCTGCAAGGGGGCACCACCAGTGTCTTCCCCTCTTGCAGCGGGCTGGCTATCTTGACGGCTCCGGGAAAGGGCTGGACCCCCAGCCCTTTCCCCCGCACCGCCCCTTTTCTTTCTACTTCGTGTTTCCATTAGTAATACATTTATTTGCATTTTTCAGCTACCTGCCAGCTTCAGAAACAGCCGATCCAACTTGGACAACAGACGCCGACCAGGAAGCCGTCCACTTTGAAATCCGTCGCGCCTGGATTTTTCTTCCCCTATGGACTCCTCCGGCAGTTGCCGTTGGTCCTACTTGAGGGGGATATGCTTATTTAGTGGTGGCAATACTCGCCACGTCACAGTCTTCTTCCTTAGGCATTGCAACATTTATTCAGGTGTAACTTTCCCAAGGTTACCCCTGTTGCACCCTCCGAAGACTGCCGCTGCGGTCAGGGACTGCTTATTTAATATTCGCAGCTAGCCCCCATATCTGGGGGCCGTTCCGCTATCCGCCACCTCGCGGACCCTGTTGGTAGCTGCAGCTTGCCCCAGCTTGTTATTATTATTATTATTATTATGTGCCTTGTCACACGACCATGACCTTCCCAAGCCAGGTTCTTTTCACCCAATTCTCGGGGTCCTAGCGTCGAGCAGGGCGCGGACGGCTATTGCTTTTTTATTTTTTATTTAGTTTTTAGTTCTACAAAATACATATATTTGTGTACATACATAAATAATTAACTTATATCTAGATGGTCTGATTAGTTTCTCTTGGGTATATTGGCTGGGTGGTCACTGCAGTGATAGTTGCCGAATCCGAGCAGCTCGCGAATACTCGGCTCCGGCTCAATCTTCGCCATCTACTTCCCCATGCGGGGATCAGCAAGTGGCGGTATCCACTATTATTATTATTATTATTATTATTATTATTATTATTATACACCCGGTACACCCGTTCTTGACTATTGCGGCCCGCCCCTCCATACACGAAGCGCTGGCGAACAACTCATCATGGCAACATCATCAAATCAACAGAGAACACCGAAGAACAACGTCGAAGAAAGCCCCAACGGTGGCTTCAGAACACCAACAGCGCAGCACGTTAGGTCGCCAGTTACTATAGATCTAACGACATTCAACATTGTGCAACCAGTAGACAACCGCGACGACTCCGAACTGATTTCCGAGTTTCGGCGTCGTGAAGAGGAGCAACTGCAGAAATGCATAAGTGTCATTAAGACGATGAAAACAGCGATTGGCAGGCAGAAGAACGTCTCCATGGATGTTAAGAACGGCTTAAAGGAGCTAGAAGAAGCAGTGGACATGATCTCCATCTGCAGGAACAGGTGGAAGAAAGTCGAACTACAAGCACGGCAGCGCGTGCAAGAGGCTCCAGCACTTACAACGGAGACACAAGCTACTTCTGCTGCGGCCAACAGAATCGTAGAAAAGAAGAAAACGCATCCTTCCGAGAATGTATGGATGAAGGATCGCGCTGGCAGAAGAAAACAAGCCCAAGAAGAAAAGAAGGCGGCTGAAAAGCTTCTGACAGCAAACAGCAGCAGAAGACAGTTAGCGGTCAGAGCAAGGACGACGGTACCGACAGAAAAAAGCAAAAGAAAAACAAACAGAAGAATCGAAACACGAAGCCTCGACTAGATGCGCTTCTTGTAAAACCCGCGCAAGGAAAGTCGTACGCCGAAGTACTACGAGAACTACGCAGCAACGCGAAACCGGAAGAGACGGGTACCGAGATTAAAGCGGTCCGGAAAACACGTGCGGGAGATATGCTGCTGGAACTAGGACCCAGCACCAAGGATACTGCAGGTTTCAGCAGCGCGCTGAAGAAGATCCTGGGCGAGAAGGCTAACATTAGCACTCTAGAGCCCAAAGAGACTTTGGAATTCAGAGATCTAGACTGCTTAACGACAACGGAGGAAGTCCGCGCAGCAGTGACAGCAAAGTTAGGAGTCAGTGACGGCGACGTGAAGATCAGCCTCATTAACGCGAACAGCAGAGGGCTGAGACTGGCTATCGTCCAACTGAGTCAGCGTCAAGCCCTTAAGCTGCTGGAAACTCCAAGGATAAAGATCGGCTGGATAAACAGCAGGATTAGACGCAGGGTAGAAGTCGTCAGGTGCTTCCGCTGCTTCGGCTACGGACATCGGCAGGCTACTTGTCCCGGACCAGACAGAAGAACACAAGGCCTTTGCATCAATTGCGGAGAAAAAGGCCACCAACGGAAGGACTGCAAAAACAAGGCAAAATGCTTCCTCTGCACGGGAGACACCGCGACACGCAGCCACGTCCCTGGGTCCGGCGCATGTCCCTCCTTCAGAAAGGCATTAGATCAGGCAAAGAAGAGCCAATGACCAGAGTCCTACAAGGCAACATGCACCGAAGCAGAACAGCAGACGACCTCCTCATCCAACTACTACTGGACACCGGAGTAGATCTGCTGCTTATCAGTGAGCAATACCGGGATAAGGAATGCACCGGGTGGTACAGGGACACACTCGGCACTGCAGCTATATGGATCCCGGACACGAACAGCGTCATCATCGACAACCACGGAGCCCGAAACGGATACGTATGGGTAAAGTGCGGCACCATCACCTACGTGAGCTGCTATCTCACGCCCAACGAGCCGATAGCGGACCTTCAGGGTAAGCTCGACAACTTGGAAGACGACCTTCGAGAAATGGCAGGGTCCATTATTCTAGGAGGAGACGTGAACGCCAAAGCCGTGGAGTGGGGTATGGAATACACCGATTCACGAGGAAGACGTATACTGGACATGGCGGCCAGACTCGGACTCAGCGTGGTAAATGTCGGAGACACCACCACGTTCAGAAGACCAGGTTACGGAGAGACGATACCGGACATCACATTGGCCTCGGAGGACATTGTGCGGGCCATCGTGGACTGGCGAGTCATGGAGGACTACACCGGAAGTGACCACCAGTACATAAGCTACCACGTGACGAGGCAGCAGCCGATCAGGCGAAATCCTGCTCAGCCCGGTCCTCGATGGAACGTAGCGAAGCTGGATGAAGACGCCCTGGCTCATGCAATCGCTCAGGGAAAGGATGCCGTCATGGAATGTACCGGTTCGGCGGAGACAATTGCGGACGCGACCATGGCCCTCATACGTCGCGCCTGCGACGCCTCTATGCCGCGGAGAAGGAAACACAATAGAAGAACTGCGTATTGGTGGAACGACGAGATTGCAACCCTCCGGAAACGATGCTTACAGCTGAGGCGGAGAATAACCAGAGTGAGACGACGAGATCCGAACGCGGCAGAACTAGAGTCCGAGGACTTTAGGAACGCCAAGAGAGATCTCAAGAACGCCATCTACAGGAGCAAGAAACGTAAGTGGGAGGAGCTGCGGCAGGACGTTGACAACGACCCATGGGGCCTTGGGTACAAGATCGTCATGCAGAAGCTTACGACGAAGACGGCGAATCCAGTCCTCGAACGAGATCGGATGCGGAACATCGTTGACACGTTGTTCCCAACCCATCCGGAGAGAACTGCGGAAATGGAGGACGAGCTATTGAACGATATCCCGCTTTTTAGCGGAGATGAACTGTCAAGAGCGGCGAACTCCCTACAAAACCGGAAGGCACCTGGACCCGACGGAATTCCGACGGAAGCTCTCAAGATTGTGGCGCGCGTCTGCCCAGATCTGCTTCTGAACATGTACAACCGCTGTCTAACAGAAGGAGCGTTCTGCAAGAGATGGAAGGTACAGCGACTAGTGCTGATAAGCAAAGGCAAGGGCGATCCGACCACGGCATCGGCATACAGACCGCTATGTATGCTGGACACGGCTGGAAAGCTACTAGAAAGACTGCTGAAAACACGACTGGAGAGCAGCATAGACGACGCGGGAGGCCTGTCCGAGAGACAGCATGGCTTTAGGAAGGGACACTCCACCGTCGGCGCCGTAGCGCAGGTAGTGGAAACCTTCGAAGCCGCTCAACGTGGAAATCATTACTCGAGACCCCTGGTGATGCTCGTCACATTGGACGTAAGAAACGCCTTCAACTCGGCGAGATGGGACGTCATGTTGGACGCCCTGCAGAACACGTTCGACACGCCATCCTATTTACTTAGGATGATACGCAGCTACCTTAGCGACAGGAAGCTGATCTACGACACAGCAGGCGGGCCGTGCACCAAGAAGATAACAGCGGGAGCGGCGCAGGGTTCCATACTCGGCCCCGACTTATGGAATGTGTCCTACGACGGGATCCTCCGAATGGAGCTGCCGCAAGATGCGTATCTGATAGGATACGCAGACGACGTAGCGGCAGTCATCCTAGCGCGTGACGAGGCGGATGCCCAGAGAAGGCTCAACCAGGTCATGAGAAGAGTCACCACATGGATGGACGTACACGGCCTGACCCTGGCAACGGAGAAGACCGAGGTCGTTCTACTGACCAGGAGAAGAATCCCTAGGGAGATCGAGATGACGGTGGATACGGAAGTCATAACCACTACAACTTCCGTGAAGTACCTCGGACTGCGGCTCGACAGCAAGATGACCTTCTGGCAACAGATCCAGTCATCGAGCGATAAGGCCGCTAAGGTAACGACGATGTTGAGCCGACTAATGGCCAACGTAGGAGGATCGACGGCGAGTAAACGCCGGCTGCTAATGACAGTCACCCATTCCATACTGTTGTATGGAAGCGAGATCTGGGCTGACACCTTACGCCAGGACAAGTACAGAAAGCGGATGGCTTCAGTACAGCGACGGGGAGCACTCAGGATCGCCAGCGCATACCGTACGGTTTCCGAACCGGCGGTGCTCGTGATCGCAGGAGTAACCCCGATAGACTTACTGGCTCAAGAAAAGAAGAGAGTCTACGAGACACGACGAGACGTCGGTGCACGACAAGCGAGAGCGGACGCTAAAGCGCTCACACGACAATGTTGGCAAGAGCGCTGGCAGAACGACACCAGAGGACGGTGGACGGCCAGACTCATCCGCAACATCACGGAGTGGATGGACCGAGACCACGGCGAGGTAAATTACTACCTCACCCAGTTTTTTAGCGGACACGGATATTTCAACGCATACCTGGCTCGAATGGGTAAAGCAGAGAACGCGACATGTCAGTATCACGACTCTGCGGAAGATGATGCTCACCACACCTTCTTCGAATGCGAAAGGTGGAGTGACTACAGAGACACTCTACAAGACGAAGTAGGACCTTTAACGCCGGATAACGTCGTGCAAACGATGCTGTCCGGACAGGACCACTGGCAGAAGATCGCCACGTTCGTCGAGAAGGTGCTTAAGGAGAAGAAGAGAGAGACCCAAGCAATGGAGGCAGCCGATCGAGGCTAACTACGAGGTGCCATCCTGAAGTAATGCGACCAGCGGTTCCGGGATGGATTCTACACCTGACAAAGTGAGGTTTTTTAGTGGGTGCGAGCCCCACACACCGGGGACGGGTCTCGTCCCTGATGGTGCGTTAAGGCATTTTTCCTCACTCAAAAAAAAAAAAAAAAAAAAAAAAATTATTATTATTATTATTATTATTATTATTATTATTATTATTATTATTATTATTATTATTATTATTATTATTATTATTATTATTACTATTATTATTATTATTATAACAAAACAAGTAACAAAAACTCTGGAAAATATTTTATGTAGGTATACAGGGTATATCACGTAAGGCGGCTATTAGAAGTTTTATGGGATCCATAAACAGTGTAAACTCGACATTTGGGATTGAGTACTTACTTTATAAGGTGTATTATTCTAAAATATTTTCAAGTAGAACTGACTTCCGGTTACAGCGGAAGTAGATACAAGTTTCTTATTTTAAATGGAATATTTTTTTTCAATTCATTCAATTCTACATGTAATTATGAAACAATTTGCATTATAGTTACCTAACTCTAGATTCAACTGTTTTTGAGATAATTGCATTTTTGTTAACATTTTTGCATTTGTATAACTTAAAATAAAATTTGCTATTTAAGAAGTCAGAAAAGAATAAGGTGCCATATTTTCAGAGATCAAACTACAAGGACATAAGTGCCGATTAACATTATATTTTGGATCTACTTTTATACAGGGTGTTTCAAAATTAATTGCTAATATGGATATCTTTAAACATACGAAACTCCTTTTTTTAAATAGAACATGGTATTTTTTATTACTGGATTGAATGAAACTTCAAATTCTGCGTCAATAAATATTAACGTATAATATGTCTATTTTTCCTAGTTTTTGAAATATTCACGATTATTTGTTTTAGTTGCATAAGAACCGCTAAGAAATTTTGAATTCGCATAGTGTGCCAGGGAAATGACATACATAGGTAGTTGTGAACTCGCTGTCATTTAGTGTACGAATTACGGGCGTCTTTAACCAACATTCGTGGCGAAATTAATATCACTGCTACGACTACTGAACTTGACAAAAGAATTACAAAAGAATTCTCATAATAATAATTAAATATGAATAATGTAATAATTTAATATGAACTATGCACTAAAAAAATGAATCTATTTTTCAATAGTACATTTGCTGTTATTAACTGGTTCAAAATGTATAAAGTTCTTTTGATATTCAAAATTAAAGCAAAATTGCAATGATTCTTAACATTCTGTGCACTCTCCTCGGATAAAGATTGAATTTATTATGTTCTATTCATTACTTTTATCCTATGTGTGTTACTCTCGGTTTCTTATATTAAGTTTAAAGATAAAGACATACATACATACGTATGTAATACACACGTGAAAAGTAAAGTCTGTCATAATAGCTACATTTGTGTTAGATATGTTATTAATTTCCTCGGCAATGTATTAGCAATATGCCGCATAATTTCCCTGATATCTACCCAAATAGTTTTGGGACACTGTATTTCCCTATTTAATATCATTCAACCACGTCTAAATCTAGCTTTAAGAAATATTATAGATACTGTGGTTTGTGGTGCATACGTAGTAATGGTACCAAGTGTGTTTCTAATTTCCTTAGTTCTTAATTTCGTCAAATCTTGTTCCAAAGACCTGACGCAATTTTTTTTTAAATTAATTAGACTTAGATTGCGTCATGTACTCCAACGTAAGTTGAATTACTGTAAGCGTCTAACATGAAATTGAACTAAAAATGTTAATGTAAAAAGGCAGATAAACATAAAGCACTTCTAAAATGAGTATTAATAATGTATACGTTAAAACGTTATCTTATAACAATGGTGGAATACATCTGTATGGGAGACTATGTTATGATCTGAAACAACGGCATGATGAAATCGTCCGATGTTCAATCAATAGCGAACAACAAAGTATTTTGTTGTCTGACTTAGTATCAATTACTAATCATTTCATTATTTCACCATCTAAATGTGTTTATTTAAAAATAGTACAAATATACAGCATTTATAAATAAAAAAGTGATATCGAAGAAAACGAAAATGAACGTATTTAAAACTATTTACCGACCAATTGTGACTGTTCGATGCGAATCATGGGTTTTGACCAGAAGCCAAAAAAGTAAAATACAGGCGGTTGAAATGAAATATCATAGACGAGTGAAAGGGGTCATAAAAAAAGAGAAACTACAGAACGCAGATATAAGGGGAGACTTAGACACGGAACCGATACTTGACTTCATTGAGAAAAGGCAATTAAGTTGGTGGGGACATTTACAAAGATTGAACGATACGCGACCAGTTAAGCAAGTGCGGATGTCCAAAGCACAACGCAGACAGAAAAGAGGAAGGCCAAGACAAACGTGGGTTGCAGTCCTGGCAGAGATAATACAGAGGAAAGGAAAAACGTGGTTGGAAGCAAAAGCATTGACGAAAGATAAAAAGAAATGGGCAGAATTTGTATACAAATAGTACTAGCACGTATAAGAACACAGTGTGAATACACAAAGTATGTACAGTGGCAAATGTAATATATACCCTACATCATAAGGTAAATGGGGATTTGATAATATATATACATATACAAATATGAAATTAACAAATGTTAGGGAAAGAAACACAGGAACAATTCTATATTAATTAATTATTTTAAGATATTGCAGGTCGTCTCAATGTGTCTCATATGTATAACAGACTAAAGTAGACTAAAAATTGTATATATGTATTCCTGTACAATAATTTACACTATGAGTAATACAAAAATAACTCAATTGTAGAAGCAACCTAAATAAAATGTAGTACAGATCTATGAATTTGTATACAAACTTCTCCACAATAATGCGAACTTTTAATACTACAAAGCTCAAACTAGTCTGTAAAATTACGCCGAAATAAAAAGCAGTCTCGAAGCAAACAAGTTTAACGTCTTCCAGTACTATCGAATTACGAAAAGTATAAAAATTAAGCAGTCGATGTTCAAAGAACGTACAGTCGAGGCAGACTTCGCCATTAAAATTAATCGCCTGTCGTAAATTTTCCAAATATAATATTAATTTAATTTCTAACGGAACTACAGAAGTTTGCGCGCGGATATACGAAAATTTTTCACGGCAATTAGAACTTTGTGTATGATGAAGTAGCAGTCACGCGAACCACATACTTGGAAAACAATTGAAATAAATCAAGGGCTAATAAAACGGTAGGGATCCGCAATTTCCACAAAACTAATGTTCCAGTAATGACAGTCCGTACTATATATCAATGCTTCGCAGACAGTAAAAGAGCAAAACCGCAGTAATATATGATAGATATAAAGATGAACTTGTCAAGGCGGTAGAAACTTCGTATCTATTAATGTTGCTTTTTGTGAGTTACGTTTGATATATTGTATTCTTAAAACGAACAGTACGAAAGCTAATCTGTCGTTTTGAACCTTTTACATATTATGCATATCGGGAGGTACAAAAGTATGGTGTAAGTAACGGTACGAGCTGGCGTCAAGCCTCGTTGCCACAAGTAGCTATTATGTAGCCTCTCTAAACTATTATCGGATGTCCCTATGGGGTGAAGTACCCTCTTGCAGGGCCGGAGTATAAATTCTTTTGCGGATAAATACACAAAACATTAAAAAGTAAAGATTTAGTTATATACTTAACGACACACTTCTGACAAACGTTGTAACAGTAAACGTTAAATATGTTTTATTAACTTATAGCTCAAGTTGTTGAACACATAATAATACTCTAGGGTACTCTGGAGAAATTTGTAATTAGATAATAAAAAATTGTCTTAACCTGAATTTTATATCTGCGAGGAGACTGTTAAGTAAACTTAAAACGTTTTCTTTTAATCTCCATATGCACTGGGACTAATATGCATAACTTAATAGTATTATTTTCTGTTATTCAATTACTACTTGTATTCATTTAGTATTCATTTGCATTAGTCACAAATATTCAGTTTACTTCTATCATATCCTGTTCTGTTCCCGCAGGATTCGCATATTTTTCTTAACTTAAACATAACACATTATACTGAGTACGTCCCTGTATCTTGAGATGATATGTGAATTACATGGGTAGCCAACAAGGGCGTTATATGCGGACATATACTAGACGGAAGTCAATAACCGTTTTTGTGGATGGTTTTGATGTTAAATTATTATAGTCGTCCGTGTGACAATGCTCTTGTTAGTACGATCATTTATCTCTCCCAGATTTCGGGATCGGGAGCAAAATGTCGAAATACGATGAAATCCTACAAATTACAGTTTTATTGTTCGAACTGTCTTTCCCTTATTGCGAAAATGTGAATCACTTTGCTTTTACTATTCTACGTATGAGTGTATATATCTTTTGGTAGCGCTACCGTCTCTTCCCTTTTTTGGATTTCTATGAGAATATCAACTGTAGGTAGTGAAAAATCTTTTGTGCAATGAGTTAAGACTTAATCAGTGATATTCACTTTTTTATAATATAACTACCTGGTTGGATAGATGTAACAATTGTTGATTACTTTTTATACGTGGTATTGTCGTCAAATTGATTAAATAAATTGTATACATTTTCGTAACTGTCTTCTTTAATTATTGGTAGCGATTCGAGCGGTTAAGAACAAAATTAACGTTACTGTCCACACATAATTCTATAAAAAAAGTAGCGTCAGATTATTATTCTCTAAATTCAACTTAGATTGCAATAGTTTACGGTTATATACATCAATTATTTTATGCGATTAATTAATACTGTATTCAATTATTTGCAAGTTTGATAACCATGTATAAAGAAATAGGTACGCGTAAATATATTTAATTATATCTACTTTTCATATTTACTAACAATTTCTCTTTTCACTTATTTTTTTAAAGAAACAAGTCAATAAATAAATTTAGCAAAAACAATGCATACTGTTCACTCCCACTAATATACAAGACCGACCGACTCTCACAACACAAAAACAATAATACCGGCATTACCGCTTTAAAAAAGCACCAATTAGATTCCAACCATAATTTTGATTTTGATAGCACAAAAATACTCCACAAAGATACAAAACAAAAAGCCCGGGATATTTTAGAAATGATATATATTAAGAAAGATGCAAATTATACAAATGATAGAACTGACATTTCAAATTTGTCAAAAATCTATATATAACGCTATATTGTAGTTTTTAACGAAGATATTTATGTAAACTCCTTTTACTACAAACACTGCCCTGGTAAAAGCACCTTTAGATGCAACAATGTGTGTGGTAAAAATGACCATGTGTTGTATTTCGACCTCTCCCCGCCCTTGCATTTATTATATTTATAAATTTATTTTTTAAGAAACGATGTTTCTTTGTAGTCAACAATAAGATTTTTTTATGTTCAAATGGTAAGTTCCAGATTTAAATATCTAGATTTTGGTATTTTTTTATATACTGCAGGCAATATTCCGTATTAAAAAAATTAAACTTAGTATCTCAATGAATATTATTTTATAAATTAAGTATTAAGGCGTAGTATTCCTAATTAATAAAGTAATATACTATGAAAATAAATAACACGAATATATAACAAAATAATGACCAACAAAATATTGCTTATTGTTAACAAATTGATGTCAGTGTGTCAATACTTCTTTCGTAACTGCAAATCTGATATAGTTAGATGAATTTGCGAATAGGATTAGGTATACATGGAGTATATTTCTCAGGAAAGTAAAATGGAAACCAGATTTATGAAAATGTTTCTGTATTATATGTTTGCTTAATTTGCTGTTTCAGTAACCTACAAGTGTAAATACTTGAGGGATTGAAAGATAAGTACATAAAGGTCATAATTAATTATGTAATAGTTAAATGGAACAGATTTTTTAATTATCATTAATATATGTATTTGTACATATAAGTAACATAAGCTATTATCTATAGATAGAAATGTTTGCATGCATTCCACAAAATAATTGAGATAATATGTTTCACTACCTTTGCAAGTTGTTACCATAATTATACAAAATTGGCATTTTTTTCTTAAATTAACTGCTTCTGAAAAGATTTCTAATTCCTTGTGTTTACTTCAAACCACATACACCAAACATTACCGAGCAACACACCGATATTCTGCATTAAGGATAAATGTTTTTGTGTACATTCCAAATCTTCAGTCTTCAAGTCACTAACATTATACACACAACACAATTATAACATATCAATAGTATTTCATGCACTTACATTCGATGTAAATAGGGATAAGTCACAGTTATAATCTTCGTACTTCTGTATACATTTAATTCTTTGGCCAATTTTTGGAATTAATTCTTTTATTACAAATTTCGTTAAATTATTGAAGACTTGCAAATCAATGTTTTGTTCTATAAAACAAAAATATACAGGGCTGTTCAAATATTCCTGAATTCATAAATATTTTAAGATTACATATTTTTTCAAAAAAAAAACAAAAGTTTGTTGATACTGAACTATCATTAAAATATATTTCTAATTTCGAGGTTCCTGGTGTTATTATGAAACTTGTAATTAATTTCTTTTTCATAAGTTTTACATACACAGCGTGTCCCAAAGAGTTTTATACAAATGGAGAAAACATTTATATTACATTTCACAAAAAAAATTATTGATAAAAAGCTCTGCATGACTTATAGAATACAGGGAAAATCAAAATTACATGTTCAGACTGTAGTGATTTTTCCAATGATGATGATCGATACTTAGGTATCGATACCAATACAACAATACCTAGGTATCGATACCAACGAACTACGGTAACAACTACGGTATCGTAAAAAATCATTTTTAGAGAAATATTTATTTTTAGTTTTCATATATTGACTCAAATATTAATGAATGAGGGTAGTTGTATGTAATTATTCGCGTACAATAACAATAATTGTTATAAAAAAGTCGAAGTATCATAATATTGTACATTTGATACTGTAGATATGTTATTGAATATAATTACTGAAATCAACCTGAAAAAATCTATAGCTACAAATCAGTCGTAGATATCGATACGAAGGTCTCAATTCAAGGAATTAATTCGAGGTATTGATTCAAGGAATCAATTTGAGGTTTCGATTCAAGGAATTAATTTAAGGTATTGATACCTTACCGATTCCAGTACTCGGAATGGATACCGTGCACGGAATCGATAAATCGGAAAGCATCGACACCTCGATTGGTATCGATATCGGATACCAAAAATATCGGTATCGCCCAGACGTGGTGTCTGATTTCAGTAAATTTACAGATTTGGATATTCAATTTACGGCTTCCAAAACACTCACTGACTTTGCCAGGTGGTAGGAACTGTCCGCTGTGCTCAAATGAACCATTAGAGATTGCATTAGTAGTAGTAAGTTTTCATTGCGTAAATGATGCCTTGATCCATTGGCTGGGTAATACTAGTAGTTTTAGGTGGAAACCACGCAAGAGTAACGTTTGAAAAGTGAATTTTTTGATGGCACAGTGCATTATATCGTGGAAGAGTAGCACGTTCCTGTTTTGGTTCTTCATTGTATTATCAAAAGATTTAACCATTCTTCCATAATTGCACTTGTCATCCAAGATTTCCTATTACTTCGCCAAATTATCGGTAGTTTACTTAAATCTAAATTTTTAAAACAGCGCGGTTTACAAGCGTTGCCAATAAGTAAATGTTTTTCACCATTCATGTTTCCGCATAAAAATACTCTCAGCATTTTTTTAACCATTTTTTTCTCCACTACAATTTTCACCACATAAGGCTAATGTTTTGGATGGTCAAGCTCGATAAAATAGCCCTCTTTCGTCACCATTAAAAATGTTTTCTGGACTATAATTACCAATCAAACTTACTTTTTCATTCCATTTTAAAACTGTAGTTTCACTAACGTCTTTTAATTCAGCACAAACCTGATTCTATACTATTAAATGTTGTATTTCCTAACTTTTTGGCGACATTTAGCGCTTGACTTTGCAACATTGGTCTGGATATCGGTAGATTTTTTGATCGTGCGTCCACGAACCATTCCCATACTGCTTTATTTATTTCTTCGTTCCTTGCTTTTTTTAGCTTTTCGCTTTATTTTCCCATTACCTGCCATCCATTCGGTAATTATGGTATCTTTTTTCTCAGTGTGTTATCGAGTTGTGTTTTTCCGCATTTAAATTTTATCATTGTTTGTCGCACAGATATGTTTGCCTTTTCTATTGCTTTTATTCCATTTACTTTTTCATTTAAAGTTAGAGAGACATATTTTTTCCTGTCTTGGTATCATAATGTCAAATTTATCAAGAGCAGCACGTCTTCCAGATAACAGAAACTATATTAAGCTAATGCAAAAATACATACGTATTTGTAATAATTATTGCGTCATTAAACTCGCTCGCTTCCGCTTTATGCAGAAAACGTGGTTCCGCTTCCACGTTGGGAAGATTTCGCTTTATTCAATAATAAATACATTGAAAACGTATTTGTTCAGCCCGGACAATTTTTTCTGTGAGTTCTGCTTTGAGCAAGTTTCACTGTAGTATGAATGCCACAAAAAAAAGCATAGTAATACCTCAAACATGCTCAAAAGTGAAGGTGTATAGTTCCCCGCAGTTGAAAGGCTTTGTACAGCCTAACCTATCCCCACGTGTCCATATACCGAATTGGAAGTAATATTACATTGCAAAAACCACTAGCTTGGGCAAATTGTAAGTAGAATAATATTTCCCTCATTTTATATCTCTTTTCGTAATGTACTTATTATCCGTGTCTTCGTGCACTTCTTCAGAAAACTACAAAAGCTTACACAAATCTGATAAGCGACATATAGGCATCGCTCCGGTCGATTTTGGTTACACTGCGCTCGTGTCGCATCTTGAATTTAACAAATCCGCCCAGACCACCAATCCCTATATGTTAATAAAACTTACGCAAAACTTACGCACGCATTTGGTTCATGTATACCATACATATTTAATTGGGATATAGTTGCAGCTGAATCATTTAAGAAATGGATAAGGCAGCTCATGTTTTACAATAAAATGATATACTTACATACTACTAAACTGATAAAAATGATTCCCATAATAAGCATATATGTAGTATATCATAGACTATAATGCATATCTGTATTCCCAAAAAGATTGGATTCTTCCATTTAATCTTCCACTGTCTATCAATAAGCTGTATTGTATCATTCATAATTTTATCGAGAGTAGCAATACCATCCATATAGAAGTAACAGCAAAATTGACTAAGGTTAGTTATTGATTAGAATACCTGATTCAATGCACATTCCGAAATCGATAGAGGCATTATATGAAGCCTATCTCACACATAAAGCAGTTACTAAACTTAAGCAGACTATTGTAAACCCGTATGCAGATTTTCTTATTGTTTTACAACAATCCTATATTCAATTCACTTTGTAATCTAGAGGTATTGTATTAAGACATAATCGAGTTATAAGATGATTCATAATTGAACATAAATAGCTAATTAATGCGTCAGTAGCCAGATAAATAAAATAAAATGCTTCTTGTTGTGATTACAGAAACAGTGTGTATTATTTATCTAATTTTATTGAAGCTGTATACATCTAAGTTTACGAAACTATAAATGGTTTTCTAGAAACGTGTTTCTGTCTATTCACAAATGAAATGATTTTTGTAAGATTTTCTATATAAACTGTTTGGATAAACTGCAAAAGTGTAAAGCACATCCCGTCTAATGAATTAGGACAACTTCAGCGAAATAACCAACTACAAAATAAACATTATGTCGATCGTAAGACTAGTACTTAATTAGAAATGTTGTCATTTCAGCTTCACCATTTTGAAGTAGTATATTTTTATTGACAGGTATTTACACACTCACGTCAAAGGTATAAAACAGAATTGTCTAGAAATGAAGCATAAATGTAGTTCCACTTTCTGTGAGCAAATAAAATAAAGTATATACACATGTGAATCTGAAACAATTTTACGGTTAGTTAAATAAACGAGATAGAATTTAGGCAACTACTTTGAAAATGATGCTAATATGTACGCGATTACCTTATTACCGATGACTAAACTGAGGAAATGGATAGGTGTTTAAATTTTGTTGTTAAATTTTTAATAATAAGTTTATTCTCTAAATAGGTTATAATACAGTTTAATTTACAACGCTAAGGTTAAAATATCGTACGATTCGAAAAATGTATTTCCCTAATTTTGCTCCTCTATGACACTGTATCTTAAGTCAGCTGCCCGACCTCCATTCTTCTTTTCTTCCGCAACTTGCATCCTTCAATTACCATCTTGGTGCCCCTCTTTGTACTATTACCGATAGTAAAATGTCTTACAAAGTTCATACAGAAGTTTTTCAGGAATTTTATGACTACAAAAAAGAATATTTATTTCAAAACATACATAAATTAAACATGTCAAAAGGAACGGAGATATACCTAATACTGAAAATATAATGATAATCAACAATCACATGAAAGACTTAAAAGTATTTACAATCAAAGAACTCTTGTACTGCATAAAAACAGTTTACTTTCTAAGAACTTGGTACATAATTATATATCTTCACTGCCTCTATTGCCACGTCTTTGTGAATACATATTAGTAAAAGTACTTTGCGGGATTTTTAGTACCAATGTTTCGCTGGCACGAGTTCTATAGTCGTGAGCTTGGATAAAATGTGAAAATAAATCTGTAGTTCTTCCAAACAAAATATGCGCCGTCAAAAACATAAATACACGGCATAGTTAAAATGTCTTTAGTTTTAAGTATCCTAACACAAGAATATCTTCTCTTGAGATTGAAATTACTTCTTACACATGATTTTTGCACTCGAAACACTTTTAAAGTATGTGAAAAATTCATGCGTCAACAGATACATAGTAGCTAGCCACTATAGCATCTTCATTAACCACCATTGAAATTCAGCGTAATGCGTATAACTACATACATATCATGCTAACCAAATGGTCCACCTGATTCTTCCAACTTTGGGGGAACATTTGGGAATCAAGCATAAAACCCTAGAACTTTGCATTGTCTATGGATGTCAATACTATGTTTCTGTAATCAACTTCTACTTGAGGTGGAAGCGCATAATATTGATCATGTTAAAATTCAATTGTAGGTTGTTGTTAATATACCATTCTTCTACATTCATCAACATGATTTCGCAGGTATTATAATCGACAAATCGTCTGCGTACATTGTCAATATCTTATTAGTACTTGACGGAAGATCGTTTGCGTACAGAGCGTAGCGTGGTCCCGGCATGGACCCCATGGCACACCCCGATTAAGTTCATACAGTCGGACACAATTCTACTACCAACATCGTTGTAGACAGTTGCTATTCTTTGTTTTCTACGAGACATCTCCGATTTTATAATATTTAGTGCTAAACCACGAATACCTATCATCTCTAGCTGTGTTATTAGGATATCTCATGACTTATGCAATCAAAAGCTTTGCTAATATCGAGGAATTCTGTGGCAACTTTTTCTCTATTGTTTAGGCTGCCTAGGATTTTATTTAGACATATATAAACTGATCTAATTGTAGAGCGACCCTGTATGTAAGCATCTTGATAATTAGTAATTATTTGATTGGCATGGAGGAAATCTAACATTATATTCAACAAAACTTTCTTAAATATTTTTTGCTGTGCTAGATATTAGTGCAATAGCGCAATAGTTAGCGAAGTCGGTTTTATTTCCCTTCCTCTTCTAGATTAGACATTACATACATTCTTAACTAACCTTTTGCAAGCGTGGCCTGTAGCAAGATAGAGAATACGGTTATCATGCGATGTTAATTATATATTAAGTGTAAAAAACAAAAACTTTAGTAGAGTTTCTCTAAACTGATGGATAAGTAAAGCAAGGTCAAGAAAATAATTCTCGTTTTTATATCTTATACCTGATACGATATTTCCTGTTGGGACTTGGGATTTTCACTTGAAACATAGTATGTCAACATCAAATATTGCTTGCTTCTTAGTTAAATGTACCATATTATGAAAACTGGAGATTGATGATACAATTATTTTTTAATACATCTTCACTTTGTGACCGAAATAAAATTATTATTATTATATTATTATTAGTACTGACCGAATATTAAGTTAAACATTGCATACATCGTATTCTCGCATAAACTGCATTGGTTTTTAAGGTATTGAAGGTTTGCTATCTGAAGAATATACTAAAACTGTTAAAAATACTAATTGCAACTATGCTCTTAATTTGTCGACTAACTTAAATAACCTATTTTAATCGATAAGGCAGAATGTTACCTGTTATTGGTAATTTTATGTTTGTGTAATTTTTGTTATAAAGAAATAATAGTCTTAATATACACCTAAATTTAAAAATTGTGCCTTTTGTACTTCAATATAATCCTTTCCTTGTACCCCTTACCTAAATATCGCTTCCACAAAACAAACAAACAAACGGTAGCGTTTCGAGTACATCGAGAAATAGGTGTACTTTCCCGATGGATAAGCTTGCTTGACATACATACATAATAAAGAGATCTTGTTATATATGCGTGAGAAATATGCATAGGGTTGATAATGGAGGTAATGTGGTTTCCCTAATCCTATAAACCCTTGTTCGTTCCTGACATTTCAGTGAATACATGACAGTGGTCTAAATTTCCTAACAAAGTATTTGATTTGCCCACTTGCATTGTTGCGTTGTTACAATGTCAAATAATTGTAATTATTTGCATTCAATGCGCATCAAGGATGATGACGATTAACGAAATTATAATGAAATGATTTCTCTCTGAAATAAATTGTTAAGGTGTGTATCAGTTGTAAAGTGGACAAAATACATAACCATGTATTTGAATTATATAGATTTTTGCACTTCGTATTTTTTTTTTACTGGTTATTAAACCTTTTTGTTCAATATATTATATATCCTTTCTTTGTAGTGTATGTTTCGTTAGTTCTTTTTTGATTCAATCTAAAATAGACGCTTTAACCATGTTAATATGAATTTGAATATCCTCGGTTGTGATTTTAAGTAATTTATTATCATTTTAAATAAATCCAAAATAGTTTGGAAATGCGATCTGAAGGTACTCATAGATAATTTCGATAATCGATTTCAATTATCATTTAATTGAAGTTATGTATACCCAAACTAGTTTGGATTTATATCCTGCTTTTTCTTTAACTAATTTTTGCTTGTAAAAACGATCCATACTAAAATACGATTTAAGTTAAGAGTTTTCTGTTTTTTTAAAGTAATATTTCGCATCAAATAAATATTTCATCCGGCCAACATATTATAATATATGTTGTATACACCGTATTTGCAAGAACAAAAGAAGATAAGTGTCCAGTAAGGAAATGGAGACAAACAGTTTTCCGTGATGTCAAATATTTGATTTGTGGTGGGGAATGTGTAAGTATGCCTGTATTCGACGATGTTGGCCAATTTTCTACACATGCAAATGGCGTACGCATGCAATCTAGCATTTAATTTAAATTACAAGAAAAAATTTACACGTTGTATTCACCATTGAACGATCAAGTGTGTGCACTGATCGTAACATAGTTTATATACCATTATATTGCATCCTAATTTGCAATTCAAGGTTGCTATTCTTCGACCACCTAGCAGTACTGTGGCCTACCGTAAACCTGATAACGCTCGAATAGTCCTGGTTATGCATGTAGTAAGTACAGTGATGTACTTTAGTATTGACTCATTCCTCGAGGGCAGTCGACTATATATCGTCGTACATAAGGGTTATATTTATAAAGTTTTATGGCATTTTGAGTCAGTACTAAAGCACGTCACTGTACATACCATATTTAATCATGACATGTAACAAAAATGGGCCAGATTGAAACTGCGCATCGGAATCACAGTGCACATGCGTATTTAAGTGAACAGGTAAAATTTAAATTAGTGACAACCGACTTAGTAGTTTTTGCGTATAAGTTTCCATTTTGTATCGAAGAAACTATATTATTTTGAAAGGTTATTTTTTAAATATATGATAGGAATAGTAAATAGATAACAGTTTGTCGAAGATGGAAAGTATTTGTTAGCAATGTAGTTCATAATTTCATGTAGATACCTAGATATGTACAGGGTGGTCAGATAAGAATGCAAAGTGCTGTATCTCTGAAACTATTCGTCGTATACACTTGCGATGAAAAACGTTATTACTCAAATGGTCAAAAGAAGACCGTGGAAAATATTTTCAGATTCCCAAGATGGTCGCCAGGGGGCGTAACCGGCATCTTAAACCTTTAAAGTGATTTTTCACTGAAATCCACCCAGTAAATGTTACCAAAAAAATATTTGCTTTTTAAAGCTAAGCTTTACTCGAGTAATTTTTGTTTAACACTTTTTGACGTATCTATTAAAATAAAGTGGTGGGGGGTAATTAAATGTTTTTTTAAATAACCATCTGTAACTCCTAAACGACTGAACTGATTTTAACAAACTTGGTCTCATTGAAAAAAGCATTTATTCGTCCATCAAGCCTCTCTTACCTGTGATGTGTCTATTTCTTAGTGATGCCGCTAGAGTGCGCTTTTTGATATAATAACAGAAAATTGCAAAATTCTCTAAAAAATTGAATGCAATAATATGACTCTTATTTGACAAAAATGTAGCGAAGTGATACCTAAATAGGCTAGTGCAAACCGTATCTCGATAAGGTGTTCGTAGCCTAAAATATCGCAGAAAGAAGATTTAGTTATCATATAATTTTAAAAAGACGCTATTACACCGGTATTTATTGTTATTTATTTGTCTTTTTTCAAGATTTAATTGTATAATTTATCATTTTTAAATAAAAAGGTATACCTAGTTCAAAAAATTGTAAGCAAAACGTGTAGGGGCATAGTTATCAATGCATATAATATGCAAGTGCAAGGTACGCAGAATATGAAGAGGAAAAACAAATGTCTAAAATCAACAAATTGTACTTATAGAGGCAGTGTAATTTATGTTGTTTGCAGGCACAAGTAAGGTTTAAAAGTATTGAAATGCTGAACTGTAACATCCGCTAAACGAAGTTACGAGTTATGTATATTATTAACAGTTTTTTTTAATTTTATTAAGTAATTGTTTAGGCAGAAATCTAGGATTTCTTAAAACCAATAAATACAATTAGTTCTATATAACAAACCTACGCAAATAGTTAATAGCACAATTATTAAAATAGTTTACAACTTCCTCATTTGCGCATGCAAGCAGTATAATACATGTGTAAAGTGTCATTATGATCTTTAAAGCTTTTAATACATACCCTAACTGTTAAGTTGTAAACTAAATCAATTATGTCCCAGTTAAATGTGCATATCAGTGCAGTATATTACTACCGTCTACCGTTAAAGTCTATGAGCCCGACTGTTTTACACACCAATCTCTGAACCTCCAAGTGACATATTTATTTTCTATCTGATAAAATAGAATAAGAACAGACAACGCATAACACAAGGTGTGAAAACCTTTTTCTATTATTCTATTTTGATCGGATACACGATAACGATACTGTATGAAACGATACGTTAGAAGTTTGTATACGGAAAAGGGGTTTAAACACTTTGAATTTCGATAGCTTCATCTTATTTATTTCCTGTTTGGCCAGTTCAACTTACATATTCATTTTTGGTCGATGTGAAAAGATATCTGTGTACCTGAAAATTGTAGCCAAAAACCTTTTGCACTGCCCAACTACACGATTTTAGAATACTGTATCAACTGCTAAGTTGCTCATTGTCACTACTTACATTGGAGAATATTATGTACTGTAATACTGTAGTTTTTATAAGACTGATGTGTGTGATATGTTAATGAAACTAATAAGTTACTTTTAATACGGCAGATATTGTGTATATTATTTGTATGATATAAAATTAAAATACAAAGGTATTTGAGTATTTTTAGTGGTCAATTGAATTTCGATATTTCTGAGTTTACATTATAAGAATTCTAATTATTTACGGTTTGTGGCACCGAAACAAGCTCTACACTGTTGGCTATAGCGCTAAACACAAATGCACGATCTTCGCATGCTGTCATCACGCGAGGTCGTCCTGCCCGTGGCTGAAGGCGCGTACGTCCTTGCTCATTCCACTCTGGAGATGCCCGTTGCATTGCCGACAACGACCGATTGAGACGGCTCGTAATTTCACGATAGAATATACCTACCATGTGCATTCCCACAACCATTCCTTGCTCAAACTCGCTCAGATAACGCAAACGACCCTTCATTACGCACAATGTACGATTACATAGTACCCGTTTGCATCACAATAAAAACGGCCGGATTCTTCCACCCGCTTCGATTGCCATGCCGACGCAATGTTGCATCTGTCTTACCCTTTCAGTGAAAAATGCAGTCTTATAAAAATAGAAACCTTCTATCTTTACGCGTTCAGGTTATACAGAGTGTGCTCGTCACTTTTTTCGAACAGTGTATTTACAGTATAAGTATCAGGAGCGTGCTATAGTAATAGCTAAATTTTCATTAAAACTATGCAATAAAATAATAATAATTAAATTTATAGTCATTGCAAAATTTTCTTGAATTTTAACCAACATCATCTGATCAGGTCTTCTAAAATTCTGAAAAAAAAATTATCTTTTACTCAAAATAATTCGCATTGAAAAATATGACAAATACGAATATTGCATTGCAGAATTGAACGACTGGGATAGACGTGACAATTAAAATGTGCATAAATATAAATTTCATTCAGTTCTTCATCTATAAAAAGTCCCGTTTATATGCCAATAGTTTTCGTATTTCGAAATCTTAAAAGGTTTGACTACATTCTTCTAAATTTGTGCCTATTCCTTGTTAACATTAAAATATGAAAAACAGCTCTTTTATATGATATTCTGAATTTCTTCTGAAATCAAAGAAGATATCGGTTTCCTCTGTTACGCGAGATTTTAAATATTTTAATATTTTCTACATTCTTAACAACTCAATAATAAAACAACACCTTACCTAAAAAGTAAGAAATTACGACGTCCTGTTATATTTGGCGCTCTTAATGATACAAAAGTAATTGGTTGGCATATTAAAATTCCATTTGCCTTGATAACTCTTTTTCATAGCTGAAATCTTCGTATGAAAGTATGACCTCTGCGCATTTTTCACTGCTCCAAGATTTTTCGAGAAGAAATCTAGGTGCGAGTAGGAGAAATATACGTTTGAGGATAATTTACAACCCAAATTTTTATTAGATTTTATAAGAATGTTGACAATCTTACGGTAATTTTTTCCATTTGGATGTCCCAAAAACGTATGAATAACATTTTTCAATGATGTCATGTTGCTTTTTCTTGTGGATTAAATAAATAGTGTTTCAAGCTTGTCATCATACATTAGTGATGTGGCTTTACAAATTTTTCTTCTATGATTTTTGCATTCATTCATTTTAGAAAATGTCTGTTTTAAGTACGTGGAACCGTCATAGCTTGACGAGATTCTCGTTACGGTCATACTTTTATAATGTAGTGGCTTTTTCTGTCCCTTCTATCCCATTTCATGTGTAGGTACTACATTAGTGGATCACGTTTTTGTAGATGTCTAGACCAATACCCAGTGTAGCAACTGTAGCATCCCAACTAGCTCATTTGGTTCGATCATAGTTACAATGTTCTAGGAGTTTTTATTTAACAATGAAAAAATAAATTAAAAAAAGTTTTAAAGATTTTGAAAGAATTAAAATAACAAGAAAAGTGAAGCTAATACTGTACTGCCCATAATATTTCAAACATTTTAAATATTTAAAAAACTGTGGGTGATGCAAAAATTCAAAATTCAAACATATTTCACAACGCAGATATCTTTTCATAAAATCTGCATCTGAATTTTATAAAGATACCTGTTGTTTAAATAAAACTGCTACTGAGCATCACAGAGCAAAGTTTCCATTGCAGGTTGGATACCAATAAATACCATATTTTTGACACACGTTTTTAATGTAATAACTTATTTCCTGCAGATAATTATGTTTAACGTATTTGATTATTAACTATAATCTGATTAGCATAATATTATAAGGAATGATTGTTTCATGTCATTTTACCACCATACATATAGACGTACTACGTATTCATACAATAGCATTGAATCTTTATTGTATCTTTCTTTGAATAGGGATACATACACAGCAATAATAACACATAATTAGAAACAATTGCACTTAGTTACAATAACTATCAAAGGAACAAGTTTCCCACTTCTTCGCAAAACTATAGCTACAAGATTCGGATTTTCCTTAATTGCCCTTTGTATGTAACATTGTTGTGATTTTATATTCTTTAGATGAGCCTAGATAATGATATTCCCAGTAATAATGAATCAATTCTTCTTTTTTTTTTTGTTTGTGGTGGGTAGCAGCTTCCTAAATATTGTTTAGCGACTGCTGCTACAATTCATAAATTTGTGTTTCAATAAGTGTTAAATTGAATCAATAACAATGTATTTATAAAATACGATTTTAATTAAACATTGCAATGTACTACTACGGTAGTTAGATTTAACGTAATTTGTATACCTCACTTCATTGTACTGTAAAACTTACAAATTATAAATTAATACGTTATAAATATATGTACAATAGCTTAAAGCTGCAAATTGTCTTAATACCCTTATGAAAAGTAATGACCCGTGTGGTATACAACGACGTCCATTCATATCTCTATTATTTACAACCAAACTCCCTTCTAATAAAACTAAACGTACAGAAATAGAACTAGTGAATGAACACTTAAACACAATTATCATGTGCTACAATGCTAAAATGCTTTACAGATAATGTATAATGCGGCATAATTAGTGTTATTTCATAGTATTGTTTTGACTTTTAGTTGAACAGGAAGGAACAATTATTTTTATTTCATATTCTTTATAAATAGTTTGTTTGCCGCAGAAACAATTTGGAAGATTATGAGAGGTGTCTAAAAATAAACAATTTTATACAATGCCACACTGTAAAAATGTAGGTAAAATTACAAAAAAGTCACATAAAACAGTATAATAATGTATCTTAAGTATACATACAAATATATATGTGAATACTCTGACAAAATATGTACAGAAAATACAGAGAAGTTAAATAATCACTTGTGGATTGTATAATATAAAATAAGTATGATTTTTTGCCGATGGTATACATACAAGATTGTAAATTTCCATACGTGTACATAAATTCACAGCTTTGTGTTGCACATTAATTGTTGTGTTTGTCTTAAAGGTACTGCAATGTATAAGTAGATTCATATGCTGCTATTATCTCATAATCATATTTCTGCCGAACCTTTACATCGGAAATTTTCTAGCTTTTTCTCGTCGTAAGTCGGCGACACCTTAAGCAAATTTACGAACATAATGTGGAAAGCGTGATGGACCACATTCAAATATAATATTAGTTAATTACTTTGTAGTTTATTTACTGTGAAACTCTTTAAAATGCTAAAATTCGTGGACTGAATTTAGAGCCTTAAACCAGCCTATATATACACGACAATTTTATGGTCCTAATAATCTATTTGTATAATTGATCATATAAAAATGAATGAGAAGAATTAGACATCGAAAATAAACAAATTTAATCATTTTGCAACATCTACCCTTTCAACCCGTTTGTCTTTGTCACTTTCATATTTATTTAAGCATAGTATGGAAACAGCTTTCCTTAGATCTCTATTAAATTACACCAAAAATACATATATCCTACCAAAATAGTTTTATGATCTTTTGAAAAACGTAACATTTTTTGTGGGAGGCTAATACTATATTTTTCATTAACATTGAAAATACACGAAGGTGATGAAAAATGAAGTCGTATTGTTCGACCACGATTCCGATAGACAGTGATATAATTTCGCTATATATCTATTGGTAATAATAAATGAAATTTACATTGACATATACTGTAAAATTACGATAAAGCTTTTCAATTTTACTTGCAATTTTAACTAACAGTTACGCTTTTTGAAACTCGTATAATTTACAGCAAATAAGGATTACAAGAGCAATCCGTTGTTTAACAATAAAAGAACTTGGTGTATTAATATTGTACACTACTGTAATTTTTTGAATTTACAACAAAAACCAGTTTGTACATTTATAAACATTTTTTCAGTGTGCATTTCTTTCCGGAAAATGTTGTCGTAGTTAAGCAAAAGAGCCACTTTTATCAGGAGATTTCCGTTATGGAAAAAATTTATCAAGGCAAATGGAAGCCTAAATATATGCTGACTAATTACTATTAGACCTGCAAAAAGATGATCAACAGACGAAATACAGCAGAAAATTGTTTCTTACTTTATAGGTGAGTCGGAATGTTTGAATATTCTGTAGTTAGAAATATAGAAAGTTTTAATATGTTTGAAATTGTAAATCTCTGTCTCTCGAAAACCTTGCATGATGGGAAAAAACTGATATCTTCTTTGAATTCAGGACAGGCATGAACGGAACTTATCACAAAAAAACAGAAAGTAACGTTCTCACATACACTTATCATATCAATCCCAGTGCTTCAATAAAATCTGCAGTTATTTCTACATTTAGCCTATTTTTCAGTGGAAACTCCATATTTTGAGTTCTGTGGCGAAGAGAAGTTTACTTTCTGTTCCTCGGTGATAGATTATGTACAAAAACACGATCACAAAACATATGTACAAATTCCCACAAGTATTTGTAATTGCGTACAGTGTGATTGTAAAAAATTATAAGAAACACAAAATAATTTTACGGTATACACACTAGAACATGAGCGCGTTTCACATATCAAAGGCTCATAACAATTGGATTTTTCTTTCGTATGATATGATGCCGCTCCGCCAAGTAATACTTCTTAACTGGAATAAATAAACAATAAACTTATTAGAATAAAATCTACACGTCGACTTCAACAACAACTAAATATATACACAGTATATATTTTATTTACTGATAACTAAATACATTAAAAAATTTCACCACATTCTCTGCTCTGCTGTCACTGTGAAGATTAAATTTTCGCCATAACATAGAAGAGAAACTATGATGTGGTCATTTCGTTCGGATTATTGCAAATGATTATTTTATGCATCAAACATAGCTTTTACATCAAATTCTTGTATCTTATATATCGCAAGAATTGTAGCAGGAAATGCTTGTGTGTCATTTTGATGGCAACAAAAAACAAAGAGTGTCAGAAGAATTTCGGTTTATTTGCCGGTTTTCTTTTTCAACTAACAGACTTATGAATCGTTAGTACAGGCGTATAATATGAGTATAAAACCGTTGTATTTATTAAAGTTTCAATAACTTTTGCCCCCTTCAGAATGCTGAAAATGATCTAGAAATTATTTTAGGTGTGCATAACAAAAGTTCTCATTAACTCATTTGAAAATATGATCAACAACTGCTTCTTAAAAACTATAAACAAACTACATCTAAGAAACAGTTTTCTTTTTGTCTTAAAATATATCGTAGACAACACTTGAATAGATACATAGGTAGGAATACATACACATGTCCTGTATACAACTCCAGGACCTAATTACATTTATGACATTCGTCCTTAACAATTTCCCGTGGTTGTTTTTTGATACTGACCGACCTACAAATGTTTGTAGTTTACGCGATATCTGACCATAGCTTTCGTACAGTCGAGCTTTAGTATTTAGGTTGGTCCCATCAGAATCGATTAAAACAGACTACACTCAATGAAGTTTCTATAGTGCGATTTAATTTTGTAGTTCCTCTGTCCCTCTATAAATATTTAACAACGGTATGAGTTGGAAATTACCTAGAATTACATTTCTGAACGTAAACAAATAGCAGAGACATTATTTTGTTATTACCGCAACTGTTAGATATGTAAGAGGAGTGCTTGCCGTGCAAATACGAAAAAAATTTCTATAATTCTACAGAGTTAGACAAACATGCTATGAATTCAGCCATTACTTTCTTTACTTCTATACTTTATTTATTGTTAAATATATATGTACCTATATTACCTAAGTAGACATATCACTTCATTTGAAAATTATTATCCGAGAAAGGAAAAACAAAAATAAAATGTTATAAAGAAGTAGGGTGTCCAAATCGAGCCATACCTAAGAAAATAGGATGATGCTATCATCTCATCAACAATTTTATAAATCTGGGTAATTCCTACTAAGTACTAAAATTGCGCTATAAGGGGAGTAATCAAAAACTAACTCGAACGCAGCGCTCATTTCGGTTAGCCTCTTCTGGTAATGTAATCGCACAAGAAATAAAATGTAATAGCAGTAACTAACAGACGTGTACAATAACATTTTATCCGGCAGTAAACGTTTACAATGGTCAAAAAAGGTTTCAAAAGCTCCGCTAAAAGAGGCACAAAGGGTCAAGACTGAAATTTGCACAAGATTACCTATATGAGATGAGATCATGAGAGTGGAAAATTTTTGGCGAGAAGAAATTTAAGTTGGACGAGTCTGATGATTACAAATATTATTAGCACGATTTGCAGAAGAACACTGAAGTTGCGATGAGCCAAAATTTTGGTGGCGGTTTGGGCTGCTTTTACGCATAATAATAAAACCTCTATGTGTTTTGAAAGAATTCTAATTCTTATAATATATAACTGCTAGACATTTCCTCCTTAACGTATTAGTACGGTCGATACTTCCCTTCAATAATTTTTGTTATTTTCTCTGGGATTTATGTTTTTTTATAATTCAGAATTAACTTCAATGCACAATTTGCTGAAGATATTAAGATAACCAAATATCAAGCAAGTAGAAAAGTTCATGTGGCACTATATAAATAACATTTGGAATTCTCAAATTATTGAAGCGTGTAAACGAAAGGCTTTATTAAAATAATAGGCTTAAAATATAACATTGTCCCTATTCCTCTTAAAATAGTTTTGCTTTTCTCTGAAACTTGGTAGAAGAAAAAATATTTGGAATAAACAATTAAATGACCTCAAACCTAGTTGAATCTATGAAAACCAAGCACAAAATCAATAATTATTTAGTTTGAATTCCAAAATTTGTTCAGACTACAAGATAGGTATTAATAAGCCTAGTAGAAACCTGCAGAAAAATTATGTGATTTTACTTTTTGTTGGTTTGCATTAACCATTATGAGTGTTGGAATAAAGATTATGTACATACATCAAAGGTAGGTAACAGTTGTAGTTTTCAATACTGCTAAAGCATAAGTTATAACAGTTTTAACAAGATTACATTGTTTACTGGTGTTGATCAGCATTTTGTAAGAATCATTACCTATAGAACATAAAATTTTGTCTGTGATATTTCTAATATGCTTATCGGTAGTAATTCCATCCAATATTATCAAATATGGTTGCTGAAGTCGCGTGATGATTGCATCTTATAAATTATAAATCAGTAATTATTTATGTAATTTAAAAAATATATCGTAAAATCCTAGCATTTAACAAAAATATTACGCGCCATTTTCTAGTGTTTTCCATGCTAGAGAGATAAATTCACGCTGATTTATATTTCCTTCACATATTTTCACAAAATGAAATACTGAGGTAAACTAAAGCATTAATATATAAAAGACACAGTACCTACCTACATAATTCAATATGAGAACTGCGAGTTATTAAATATTCAAATTAATTAAAATATAACGAATTAGAAATCATTCAATAAATTTTTCATGGTTTCGCCAAAGTAGTTTGTTTTCACCAAAGTTCTAATCTAGTATCTATAAATTAAAAGCGAACCAATCGACTTCTCGATATTTCCAATTGACACCTAACCATTAAAAATGATGTTCCTTCTTTAATCTCGTCGAAATGTGTAAGATACAGAAAAGGATATACCAGCAAATAATCGGAAGGGGATCTAAATAAATGTTCTATGTTGTACGGAGATATCAACAAATTAGCACTTCTCTCTCGAACCACCGTAGATAATATATAACCAACTTCCAATTGGAGCTTGTAGCTTTAGCTCCGCCTAGCAATATCCAGCTACCTCCTGAACCGCCCAAAAGCTTTCTAATAGAGAAAAGGATCCCAGTTTTTAGCAGTCGTAAACGATACGTGTTGTAGAGTGAACGTCTCGCATGTAGGCAGATTCAATAGCTTTTTTATATACGGTAATCAGACAAATTAGAATCTACATAATACGATAGAAATAGTGCTTACAGTGATACATAGGTGTTGTGATTTTAAGAAACAGTTCTTTTTTTCCCATATAAAAGTGTGACGTGTTCGCAACCTTCTGATTTTAATAACAAACACAATCATACATACTACCGAATCAAAAATCAATTCAAAAATAGAAGTCATCTTAACATCGTCCGTCAATTTGAACTTACACAATCTCACGCGATATTATCAAATCTATTGTTCAGGATATATTTTTCCAATTTAGCAATTAATGCTTATATATCGACGATTAAAATTTTTAATTAAGTAATAAACCCGACAACATCTAAACTTTATGGACACTATTAGTGAAACATTAATTTTCCTATTTGGCTGCAAAGTGTTAAAAATGTGTGAAATATAGAAACGTGGAAGTTGAACAGAGTGCGATGTTGTCAGCAGGGTTGGGCTATGGAACCCCTGGATCTGGGACCACGCCTCCTTATAGCCCACCACCACGTCACAGCCCCCTACCGAGCTTTGGATTTACACAAGAACAAGTTGCATGTGTGTGCGAGGTAAGATTTTGGATTATAATTATTAATTTTCAACGCCTGTTATTTTCAGTATGATTTCGTAGAATGTAGGTACATAATAATTATTTACACTGGGCTTAATAGTAGGGCAGAAATTCTAATTTAGTGAAATGTGTATAAATTTATCTTTCCAACTTTTGGTTTAGTCATTAACCTTAAAAAAATATAATACAGTAATCTAAACTGAAAAGCACTGCGTAATTGTTAAAGGTACGCGTCTTTCTAAATTAGGTACATAAATGTTATTTTATTCTTGTGATGATAAAAACGTAATAAGAAACGTAATAAGAAACTCCCAAATTCAAACAATGAAAATGTGTAGAACTCAATTCAAGTTCTGTCACCTCCAAGACCACCAAGACCTTCAAGACTTGGTGAAAAGTTGATTAGCTTTTAAATAAGGCTTTAAATTTAAAAAAATAAGTAACAAAGGTTATTGCCGTAACAAAAGGGAGTGCTTTCCCGCTTGTTCTACGTACAAAATATGAACAATTTCAGTAAAAGATCGATTAATTGTACGTACCAACTTGAAGAAAATGTATCAAAATAATGTAGCTGGTTTACATTTCAGTGATAAACTAAAATTATATCATTTGGAAAGAAGAAGGTATTTTCTTTCTAAAGTAGGTAATCTTGAACTTAATTATTCTATTAAAAGTATGATCTTTAACTAGCAAATTGCTAGATTCTATGTAGAACACAACGGAGGACGTCTAAAATGCCTTGACTCAAATAAGTGTGCTTCTAGATAATATACTCAAATCCATTCAAATAATTGTCATAAGTAAGTAAATAGTGATATTACAGTGTTTAAAATCCGATGCAGAATTCATTACCACAGTGAATGACTATTGCAACCACTTTTAGTGTGGGATTATACAATACGATTACATTTTTGTTTACAAAATTGACACATGAACATGGCTGAATAAAGTATCAACTCACCTAAATATTTGCTAGAAACACTCTTAATACTTGTTGGCATACCATGGGTATCAATCACGTCTTGTAAACGACCAGGCATTGAAGCTGCCAGTTTGCCAGGGTTGTCTCTTCTGATATAGGTACTGTCCCAAGCTTGTTGCAGATATTTCTTTAAGTCCTGTTTATTTCGAATTTCATATTTACGGAGATGTAAATCCAATATATGCCACAGATTCTCTATTATTTTTGGAATCTGGGCTTTGAGCTGGCAAATTTTGGTTAAGTTTGTCACACTACATTTGATTTCGATCGCAACAATTAACATTAGCGTCTCACGCGGTAGTTACTTTTAGCATAATTATTAAAATTGTTTCTTAAAATCAAACACAATATGCTTCCTTTTGGAAACACTTATTGCCAATTAAAATTAATAATTATAAAAAATTATACCTATAAAACCATTGCAATGACGAAAAAACAAACCCAACGAAAATAAAGACGTGCGACTATGGCCATAGAGGAATTAACCAATTGACATTCTCAGGGTGGTAAACTTTAAGCACAGATATTTCATACATTTTAACAGATGTTAGCTTCAAACATTTACGGACACGGTGTATGTCTATGTATAAACACAGTAGCCAAACCATATAAAGAAGTAATAATTGTTTGTATCATATGTGCTACCTTTTTAAACTTGGTATCATAAAAAATATAGCTGTAATTTACAACTGGAAGCAATGAGCTTTCCACCTTGTTTTTCTGTTACCGCCAATAACTGGATTATCAACAATAAACGGCCAAAAAGGGACACAGCCTAATCAGTTGCAGAAATTATAAAAAACCGTTGACACCAACTTATGTCGATTTTCCCCTTGTCATAAACAAAACTAATTTATTAAATTATGTAGCAACGTAACAAGTTTGTTAACAAACATATGTATGTATATATGTACATATGTGTACCATTACTAAAATATTTCTATGTTTCTATACTCACAAGAATTGATTGTTAATAAAAGATATGCTGGTATGTACGAGTTCAAGTCACAGGTGTACCTTCATCTTTAAGTAAGCAAATTGCGATTAAACACGAGTTTAATGCAACGGAATTTTGAAAACTTGCACTTTATTTATGCCTCCTTAATTTAAAACTACCTACTACTTTTTCAAATGTACACCTATATTATGTTGCTTTTTAACATGTTAAACGAAATAGCAAAATAAGTACACACCAAATTATGTTAAGACCTAAATTTAGTAGGACTTTTTTAATGTATTTAATAGTACGACTTTTTTGATGTATTTAATATGACACTTCCGCGCCAATAAATATTATTGTGCTTAATTCACCTCGCCATTTTATGAAATATTCACACGTAAATGTGTGCCAAAATGTTACAAATACCACAAACACATTTACTTAGACAATCATTCTGGATACTTTTATATTTTCAAATAGCTATTTGTAATGAGGTTAGATTCGTAAATAAAATATAAAAACACCACGCAGATACGAACAATATTGAGCAAGGAAAAATGTTGGTGTAAAAATTCAGTTAAAATCTACGTTCTAACTTGAAAAGCGCAATACAGTTTCTTGTGTGACCACCAATTTAAAAAACATAATAAAGATTGGGTTTGTCATACTTCCTATTAAATTGCAAACACGTCCCTTTAATTTTGTCTTTTTTATTCGCATTTTTCGCTAGATAAAAATCATAACAATGCTAGCAGAAATGTATCCAACATACAGGATCTTGAAGACTACTGTCAGTGGCTGAACTTGACCAAAATCTGCGGATACAAAAACACATAATGTCTGAACCAGGATAATAGTAAGGCTGTGTCAATCATATTACTCCGATAGGTTACGTGAAATTGTGTCGACCTCCGGAGTCCATATATTACAAGAATAGATTTTTCTGCTATTTACTACGATTTCTACAACGGAAATCATTAGCTCCGTAGCAGCAATCACCAACATTTTTTTGAGGAACACCAAACTATACCCTACAGTTACAAATTATGGCTACGGCTTGCTACTTCCTCGTGCTTCTTTGTAGCTTCTCTGTGTGCGAAAAATAAAGTCAATTAAACAAAACAGTTATGTATTCTGAATACTGAACTCTCTTGTCCAAAACTTATTGATGTTATTACACGTATAATATGCCCAGTGCTATCTTTGTTTTGTTATTGTTGCATATCTAATAATACATAAATACTCATCCATTAAAAGTGTTGATCGAAATTATGTACTTTACAAGCATTGTTACATGCAAAAAAACGCAGCACTCCATCAATGCAATGAATTTAAGAGTATAGTTTGTCCTTTTTGTAGGATATCTATACAATATTCTATAGAGATAAGGAAACGTTCCACAGCAGTATATAATTAGAATAAAAATGTTTGAGGTATACAAATGCAATCAGACATAGGCAGCTTAAAGCTTGTACATATTTTGCTTTGTGGTGGGCTGCAGCCCCTTTCTAGTTGTATTTTTTGTCAAGACTACCGCTACAGCTATTGTTGATATTTCGTGTGTGCAAATATGTTTTCATGGCTTTGTTAGAGAACATTACCCACCAAACGGAGATCATAGCTCGCAAAAATGTGAGCGCAAAAGTTTACTACTGCTATTTGTCATAATTTATTCATTCTATTTCTATACACACTCTTGTTTTGCCCTTAGAATCTCTATCTCTTTCTACAAATATCCTATTTTCAATTTTGTTTCACACATAACTGTCCATAATATTATAAAATTAATGGTCTCTGTGCATATACGAAATATTAGTTTATTGAAAAGTTGTGACAAAGCAAGAGTTGTTACAAATACCTCTGTAAAAAAAATTATCATCTCAAAATATTTATATGGTTATCACGGTGGTATTAGATGAGGCTACACCTTCGTATCAAGAAATTAAAAATTAAAAGGCCTATAAACATTCACCAGCGGCTAGTTCCTGAAAACTGTCGTTATCGAAGACAATATTGATTTGGTTCGGGATGTGATATTAAATGATGGAACTTACCGTTAGATTTATAGCGGAGACCTGTGTATTTTTATATAGAAGTGTTGAAAAATTATTGCACGAGAAATTCGGATTCAAAAATCAAAAGCGTATCCGTCAAGTTGTCGCTGAGACGAATTTGGCGATAATTAGTGGAGATCCAGATAATTTTTTGATACCATGACCCAAAATCGAAAAGCGGAATAAGTACTGCCAGTCTCGCTCCTAAAATTTCGTGTTCGTTTATTTGTTGCAAAAATCATATTCACAATTATTTGAGATTTCCAGGAGGATATTTTGTAGTTTTGTAGTTTTTTTTATGTATGGGCGTACTGTCGCAGGTGAATATTACAAAAGCCTAATGCCAAAAGTTCTAGAGGCCATCAAGATGAAACGAAGAGGAAAATTGAGACAGGATGTGCTGTTTCATCAAGACAACGCTCCACAAAAGCTGTGTTTCAATGGCTGCCATTCACATTACCGAGTGTGAAATTTTTGAACAAGCCTTATACTCTCCTGACCTGGCTCCTAGTAGCTACCGTCACTTTCCAAAATTAAAAGAAGATATAGACGAAACCGTCTTGGGGATACCGAGAAGTGATAATGGTAGTAAATGAGTGGCTAATGTAACAAGACAGAGGTTTCTTTTTTCTAAAGGAATCTTGGCACTTAGAAATCGCTACACAACCTGTATTAACATTTCTGGAGATAAACAATAGATAAATAGGATAAATAACAGTTACTTGGGACAATGTGTACATAAATACTGCAATAATAACACAAGACTTTTGAAATACTTATTGCTCGAATAAACATTACTAATGAAATGATATCGTTACTGATTCAATTATCGATAAGCAAAATATTTCGAAAAGCTTCCGTCGATTAGTGCTATAAACTTTCAAAAAATTTGTTTTTTATTAACTGGTTTATATTTTTCATCTTACTTTTATACAATATCTTACCATATCCATCCATAAAAGCTGTAGGATGCTATAAGATTTTGATACCAGGCCAAGCTACAGTTTGCTTTTTGTGAATTCTTCCTGCCAAAACTCTATTTTGTTTTTTTTTACTATTATCTAGAAAATTGTATCATATTAACCAGAACAACAACACGTAAAAAAACTTTTTAATATCTTAATTACAGATTTAAAAGTTGTACGGCATTTTCTGTAAAAAAAAGTCTCGCAAATATTAGTATTATTGACCCAATGGGCTGAAATGTAACTTAATATATTCAGCATTTAACATACATATATGAAATATTATTTTATTCTCCATGTTATCTATATTTATACTTTTGTATGAAGAGATACTGTCTATTTCTTCGTAAAGGTTTATAATCTCATGTTCCATCACCTGCTTCCTCCAAAGATTCTATTATGAAATGAAGTGCTTGGCTTTACCTCCATAACATACACTATCGACAAATCGGAGAACAGTGAACCCTACAATACTAACAATAGGCACCCTGAAAAGGTTCCCTCTTATTTTTTAGATCATAATAAGTAACGTAACATCAATTAAACGAATGAAAAATATCGATCAGGAAGCTCTGCTATTAACATTTATTTTCGAACCTAATTTTAACAGTGAAATTAGACGATATTCTAAAGGGGTATAAATGAAGATATCTCGAAAATATATAAATCGTAGTAAACCTAAAATGTTTAAGAAGTTAGTTGAGAAATAATAACACAGCGAAGCAAGTTCGACAAGCATGTAAACTATGTAAAGATAATGTTTATAGCTTTTAACTAAATTGCCAGGTTACTGTAAAGGTTTCTTATATTATTTATAAATAATAAATGGACTGCCTGATGTATGTCAAGAAAATTAATCTTCATTTCATAGCAAAAAGTGTGCAGATAAAGGTTTGATACCTACAAAGTCACGTACTCGATGTCAGCGTCATCAATCATCAGTAATACGTATATGTTGTGAATTGACAATAACTTACGTCCAATTTAATTAACATTCTACTATAAATGCCATAATCTAACAGACGGTCTGTAAAATTACTGAACAAAACGAAACGTTGAACTTTGCTGGCCGAACCTTGTCAGAGAAAGATATGACAATAATTTATTTCACTACAAATTCAGTGCCAATTTACAGACCATAAGTAAGTTGGTACACTGACTAGAACACCAAACTCTCTGATTTGTACTCTTTTTACTACTTCTTCATCCATTTTTCTAACAGTAGTTGTACATTTCTTTGAGAAATTTCATATGCACATAAAGACCATAGTTCTCATTGCGTCTTTGTAAAGATTTCATTCTTTATTTCACATTGACAAACAAGATATATGTATGTAGGCTCTTCTCACTCATCATCAATTGTGGTCTTTGGTAAAACTTTTCTTTCTAGACACAATGTTACCACAATATAAACAATAAAGCTGGATAACCACTAGGCTGAGTGATCCGTGGGGGAGAAAACCGTTCTCTAGAGATATATGTACGTGTAAGTGAATTCAATGTCTTCCATTAGAGCTGTAGCGCAGAACGGTGTGGTCGGAGCGGAGCAGATCTACCTACGTATATTAAAGCATTCGATCTGTCCCAATGGATGGCATGCTTAAAGGTGTCACATGACACAACATCACGTAAGCTAATTATCATCAGAAATTGTAGTAGGTTTCTCATAAATGTTGCAGAATCTACTAGAAAAGGAACAAACTTAGAGACTTCATGCCTACTTACATATATAAAGTTATTATAATCAATGTAATATATTTTAATAAGCAAACAATGATATAAAGCTTAACAAACGAAGAATGAATATATTATTTGATTAAATTGACAAACACGCTGTGAACAAGTTATGGAGATTGTATCCACTATTTTATTTCACCTGTATTGATTAAGCAAAAATAGTATGCTAATAACTTCATATGTGTATCTGCTTATTAATGCTTTTTTCTGCCGAATTACATATTTTATTCCCTCTACTGAACGGCCAATTATTAACCTCTTGAAGTACTTGAGCAAATTAAAAAAAAAGGATAAGACCCTTTGTAAGAATCAAATTTGTAGGATCGTTAAAGCCTAAACAAAAATAATAAATTGTACTTAAATGTCTAACATTAAATTAATCACACATATAGGTAAGTACAGTTCTCTCTCAATGTTGCAATTTTGCAATTATTGCAATTTTTAGTTTATTGCATTCGCTTTACAACAGTCAAATTGAGGTATTACAACAAGCAGTTTGCAATTGTAGTCTTAATTTTCTTTTTAAATATCCCCTACAAATGCCTTGTTTAACTTAACGATGAATCTTTCACACGGACTTCTACCAAAACTTTCAACATTATTCTTCCTTTTTTTATAAACATCTTCGCCGATTTTACACCTCATTCATCACCTTTTTCTCTGGTGTGCTTGTATAACTTACATTGTACAGGTTTATATATGTATATACTGTAGTATACATTGATAGTTTAATTAAGCCAAAAGTAAATATCATTAGACTATCATAAATAATCTTGAATGAACTGATAACTTAATCATAAATTTGCATTTTCCCGGGAAGTGAAGTAATGCGCATCTCGCATAGTTTTCATTTAAATTCTGTACCGTATAAAAGAAAGGAAATATTTCCCCAAGAAAAACTAGCATCTCTAAGGCCTCTGTACTATTACTTTTGTTCATTTACGTCTTACTTTACAAATGTGAAACAACCATTGTGTGTGACTCTGCAAAATGATATGTAATAGCAATGTACTTAAACATACATATATTCAATATAGAAAAATGTATTTTATAAATATTTATTTTTATTTAAAATAGCATACGTCCACTCTGCAACACTATGTAATCCATAAAAGATCGAACATTTGATATAAAGCTGAGGCATTTTAACGTTCATTATCAAGGACATAATACTCATCATAAATAGGGAGTTTCCTAGCGACCCCCGATAAAGAAGGCTTCGGTTTGGAGTTAAATATTTTACTGCTACTACACTACAAAAATAATGCCGGATTTTTATTACAATAATAATGTACCTGACGCGGCAAGAATTAGATACAGTAACGTAACGTTACACATTACAGCCATTTTTTGCTTTCAATAAAGCAGTTGATTATTTCTTATAAAGTTGTTACCCCAAATGCGTTTCCACAATTCCCGGGATGCAACTGGCAAAAAAGAAACATTTCTGCTAGCGATTGCCAAAGAAACTAGTCGTATTTGTTGAGATCACATGATCCTGGAAACTTACCCTCAGAACAATTATTTCCCTATCCAATCCATTTATTAGGATACTGGTGGTTTAAACAATCTTTAACTACAACATTGAAATGATGAGGTGGTGTTCTAGCGTACATAAACCAATGTTCAAGTATGGGTTGCAATGGCAACTCGTCAAATAAATCTGGAGGTGTTTTGGAGAAACTACAAATAATATTGGCCGATTAGCTGTTTTGATAATTTTTGTGCAATTGTGTTGAAAATATCGGGGAGTTGTAATACTAATTTACGGTTCATTCTCAATTACGTTCAAAATTAATTCTTCATGCATCTTCATTTGATTAGAACTTTGCCGAGTGTTACTAAAAACTACCAAATTAGGAAATCTCCATCTATTCCTCTACACCTTTCTACAATTGCCTTCACAGAAACCCACTACTTATTCGTTAAATGAAGCACTTCAAAATCAATCCGTAAACAATAATTAATGAAATTTCTAACTGTCAAACGTTATAGCTTTTTGTTATTTTAATATATTCTTAAAACGTTTATAGTTTAATATTTAATCATTTATTTTCAATTCACGTTCTTTATCGTAGCACTGTCTTTACCGTACATCTTATTCTTGTTAAAATGTGCAAAATAGCAAACTTGCAGAAATACTTTGCAAATCGAATGCATCCGAATTTCAATCATTTTGCCGCTGATTTCTTTTAGAAATTTTTCTATTTACAATAATACTAACTCTCAACAGGAAATATCAACAATATTATATATAAACTCATTTACAACAGTATCTATATATTATTGATAAATGGATGAAAAAATGTCATATATTATGTAACTCAGATATTACAGCTGCAACAGTGCTAAATTCTTGAAATTTTGCTATATAAAATAGCTATAATTTAGATTTTATGATCGACTTTTATTAACAATGCTGACTTAATGTAATATTCTGCAGTATTTATAAATCAATATCAAGTTCTTTCTTGGTCATAACAAAATTATGTATTATCATTGTAATTATACGTATCTCCAAAATATTAAACTCAATAAAAATAAAATAATCTTGTAGACACAAATGATGCAAGATCGATAAACCAGCGTTGCCTTTTTTTCATATCCCTACATAAATATATACACATAAGTTTCATTTTCAAACTCTATAATCTGATGCAATATGTATTGACTATTTTATCAACATGGTAGGTCTAAATTTAGTTGTACGGTATCAGACAGAGCGACGTCATTTAGTCTTTCTGAATTAGATTACGAAGTATATTTGTTCCTCTTCACCGTTTTACTCACTGTCATTTTATAACAATGAATAACCTGTCTAATCAAGAAAATAATATGTTTAGTAAGGTCCGACGGCATGATACGCCAATTGTTACATAGCTCATCGATAACATCTATTTATCTCTAAATATTGTATGCCTCATGTTGGGCGATTTGTATAATTGCACAAGTAAATAACTGACATGGCTGTTCGCCTTTCTGGTTATTTTAAATTACATCTTCTGAACATGAATTATGTAAATTAAATCACGTAAAAGGATAGGCGGTAGTTAACCCTGTACAACGGAGCAAACGCAAAAATTACTTTACAAAAAGGCATGTTTCATCAGCTACTATATTGTATACAATATATTATATAACACGGTATAAGCATTAAATAAACATTCAGTTGCTAGATTACAGTTTATTGGTGTTTGAGAAAAGCTTTACTAATTATTACTTTTTTTATTTTTGTTCCATTGATTAAAAACATTACTTAGATGATGTAGCGATGTTAATACTCGTAAAATAATAAAAACCAAATTATTACGTATTATTAAATGGCTCTGGTAATTATAGTATTATTTTCCATAATTACGGTATAAAAATCGTCGAAAGTCATGAGTAATAAATGCATTAAAGGACTACATTCTAGCGTGATTTCTCTTACGATTTTGATTACATCTTATTTGATTTGATTTTTAAATTTTAATTAAAATGTTGTGCAACTAATATATTTAAATACTGACGAGCAAAGGAAACCTAACATCTTTGCTGAATTATAGACATTTAAAACATAAAACGTTATTAAACGCATTGCATTACATGAATGCATTAGTAAACTATGTATTCCTAAGTAAAAATTAACAATTTAGGAAAAGCTTCTTATATACATGTACTGCCCGACTGCCAACCACTAAACGGAGAAACACGTATTTATTTCTGGGTTGATCAGATATATGAACATAATTAAGAAAATTAATTCTCAAAACTAATACGTCAAAAGAGCCGAGTTGGCGTTTCAAAATTGTAGTTGTAAAAATATTACCGAGGAAGAATAATGTGTCATAGGTTTGCGACATCTATGATCTCCAGCATTGAACACCGCCGATGCATCTAAACCTCAAATTAAGCATTAACAGTAATTTTGGAAAAATACATTACAAGTGTACATCTTCACTTGTATTAGCAGCACCTAGACAGAAAGCATATTCACAGTTAATGCAAATTCTTGAGTTTCTGGTAAGCATCTCCGATTTACGTTTTGTTATAATTTCGTGTCTTATTGTTGGTACTTCAAACTATTCTTTTTATTAGTAGTACAGTAGTCCTACAAAGAAATATTTTGACGTATTGCCCCTTGCTTGGCAATAAAGCGTAGACAAACATATCATATCTTTTACTTACATCATCAAACGGTAGATCGTATTTTCATAATTTTGTATTTAATATTGTCTTCATAGTTGAGCCCCTGTATTTATAGATAAAAACAAAATTTTATATAACCCTAGTTTCTATTTTGTTTCCTTAATTCTTTATTTTACACTAACTGCTAACACATTGTTATATGTTCAACTTTTCAGATTATTTTGGCTATCAATAATGGAACGCAGCAAACGTGCAAAAAAGTCATTCACTTATAAATATTTTGTAGCGGCGCCTGTATTATTCAACTGTTTATTTTCGTTATGCTCTTGCGTACCGATATCGCAACCACAATACATGCATATTAAATTCCTTAGATTCATTTAAGACTGAAGTGCTTGTAGCCCGTACAGTAACCGCGTAATGCACGTTCAATATCTCTAACGCCATGTAGAAGTCCGATATGCGAATTACTACTTGATAAACTCCCCTATATTTTTCATTTATTCTTGCAACATACATACATAAAGTCACAATCACACTCCCTTTTATTCGATTCATATGTACAACTAAGAATTATATTCAACCTGTATTCGTAAGTATGATACAGCCAGTATGATTTGGAAAAAAATTCTAGTGAATATACAGTGCGGTTCTAAAGTATCGTCCGTCCCTGCTAACCTTTGATCGGCTTAATAGAGAGGTTCCAGTTTTGAGTCATTAATATGGAATATTACATATGTACTACGTTCCTGAAGTAAAATTTCTATTTTGTTTCAAAGATTGACGACAGGAGGCGATATAGCATCAAAATTTTAAATGGAATGAGGGTCGAGTGACACCGCATTTTAAAGGGCTCACTGAGTAAGGCTAAAATTTCATAAAAATGTATCCACTCATATGAACATAGTAATAGAACAAAGTTTCATTTCATAATACATTTGTGTTTGCAGTTATCTGCTAGAGTCGAGAATTGCTTATAACTATAGCGGCATGCAATTCTCGCCCTTATTTCGTAGTTTAAGAAAATTAATTACTTTGGTACCGCTGCAGATAATCAAACCAAATTTTGTATATTGGATTAACACATTACATTCTTGATTTTACTAATATAAATTTAACTTTACTTCCACCACAAGAAAATCTCATTTTCCACCGACACATTTTAGTGCCCGTAATTTAAAAATTAACGTATTAAAAAATGTTACATATTACTATGCCTTACTAGGCGAGATTTTCTTTATATAGAATTTTCTTTTCACGTTATACGACCCTGGTGAAGAAATATACTGTACTGCTATTATTTTGCACACGGGTGTATGTCAGGATAGGCTAAGTGAGCTAAATATAACAATATATTTTCAATGTTGTCGATATAATATCTAATTATTTCTATAGTTTATCTACAATCAATAATGAGCTCATTATTTAATAATAATAATAATAATATAATGACTTTATTTACCTGTATACTTAACTACAAACAATAAACTTATAATTCTAAAAGAACATATAAAGTAAAAGTTACGACGTGCAGAGTGCGCAGCGTAACTGCTCTTCCAACCAACCATAAAGTAGGAGAGACACGAGAAAAAAAAAGAAATACAAAACTTATAGCAAAGTAAAAAAAAAAACTTTTTCCCTAGACAACTATTAATAATAATCTTTCGGCAACAACAACAGCAACAAGCAATAAGAAATATGGGAATAGATCAAATGCGCGAACACTGATGCCTGAATAATTTATCAAATAAAATGCGTTTAAATGCGGTTAATCTCGAAGATGGTGTTATGAAGGGGAGGTGTGAGTAATCCTCTAAATCTCAGATTAAGATTGTGTACATCGGTCCGAAAGCTCAATCTGTTATGCAAGTAACTCGGAGTTCTGTATGCCAGGACTTTATAGAATAAAGAATAAGAGTGAAGCCATCTTCTGTTCTCCATATCCAACCACCGGATCTGCTCCAACTTGAAAGATATGCGACAATATTTTCTAATACCAAAAATAAGTCTTAAACAGGAATTTTGAACTTTTTGTATCCTTCTCTTGTCAATATAATCTAGGAAAGGACCGTACACCGAGCAGCAATAATTAAATTTACTTAATATTAATGTATTGCATAACATAATCTTTAAATTTGTGTCAAATAGGTGGAATAAATGATTCTTAGATTAAGGTAACACTGTTGTAATAAATTTGAAACATGTTTTTTAAATTTTAGTGACTAATCTATAGTAATACCTAAATTTTTTATTGAATCGACTGGTAACAGTCTATGGTTATTAATATAAATATTTAAATTATCTAATACTCTACTACGATCATTTTTCCTGCCAAATACTATAAGTGCTGATTTGCTAGGGTTAAGACAAAGTGAATGTTGCTCCGCTTGCTGTGAAAGATAGCTCAAGTCACTGTTCATCTGCATACATATATTATTAATATCAGAAGGATAACCGGAAAGATAAATTTGCGCATCATCGGCATAAAAATGAAGGCAACAGTTTTTTACGAACGAACAGAAACGTGATATGTATTTGGAAAACAAAAGCGGCCCAAGTATGGAACCCTGTGACACTTCACTTTCCACTACCAAAGGTGACGAGACCTGATCACGTATTTTGACAGACTGTGTGCGGTTTGCCAGATAACTTCCTATTAATAGGCATGCGCTATCACTTAATCCTATATAATGTAAAATACTTAGCATTGTTTAATGATCAATTGTGTCAAACGCCCTGGTAAAATCCAAGGCAACCAACACCGTAACCATACCCAAGTCATTAGCTCGAACAATATCGTCATTAATTTTTCGTAGGGCAGTATCGCAGCTATATATTGGCCTGAAACCAGACTGGGTAGCAGGTAACAAATTATTACTCTCAATATAATCACGAAGTTGTAATTCTATGATTTTTTCGAAATCTTTCGACATTGATGGCAGTATACTAATAGGTCTAATGTCTTTAAAAGAAGACGGAGAATTAACCTTAGGTATGGGCACTACGCAAGCATGTTTCCAGGAGTCCGGATAAACTGATCTGTTGATACACCAATTAATTATGTGACAGATAATATGAGATATATGAGGAATGGAGTATTTAAGCATCGTGGAGTTAATATTGTCAGAACCATTGGATTTAGAAATTAGGCTTGTAATAATTTTATCGATATCAATTGCCGAAACACCATGAAAAACCAAGTTATGGCGAACATTAATACGGACATTCATTTTGTAGCAATCAATAAGATTGTGTTTGTTGATATTATTTTTAGGAACACTAGAGATAAAGTATTTGTTTAAATTCTCAGCATTCGACAAATGCTCAGGTAATGAGCAGTTTTTCTTTTTGTATTTGAAAATATCGTTGTTCCATATTTTTTGAATACCTTTATGCGATATAATATATTGAATATTCTTATTTACTAGTCCGCACCCAAATTTGTCCCTTAAGGCACGCTCAAAAAAGGTACTGAATTCACATAAGTCAGCTTGATTCTTTAATTGTTCTATGTACTGTGACACTGACAATTCACCTTGTTGGCTTTTATAAAATTTGAAAGTTTCAAAAATTACCGATCGCTTTGGCATCAGTCTACTTTTTAGAACAGTTTTTAATTCGACATACGATTTTGACGCTACCGTATCGGGCTTTACACACGTTTTTAACAATTTATAAGCATCGCCCCCTATTAAAGTAACAAATAAATCTACTTCATCCTTTTTTTGGATTTGATTGCACTTAAACAGATGATCCATACGTTCTAAGTAACACTCGATATCTGTTTTGTTTAAATCAATCTGTTCGATATTACCGATTATAGCCATTTTAAGTTACGTATCATACACTATCTGACAGTATATACACGCACAGTTAATGCAGTTCGTTATCCCATACTCGTCGCCAAATATTGTATCGAGGAGGAAATTAACTACAAATTAAACACCACCGGGTACTTATTACCATATTTATTGAACACTGACTTATGTCAATAACTATACATTTCTATCTGACATACTACCCTCCATAGCCAACCTATCATATCTAATACACAACAAAAATAAGCTTTTTTTCCACGTTTAACCGCTGACGTAGTATAATTGCGAAGCTACTTATAGTACTCCCAATGATCTCGAGGCTTTGATTTCTTAAACTGTGCAAGGGTATTTTCACGCAGTTGTATTTACAACCTGAGATTGTCGGTCATCAAAGGGCTCATAGGTTTGGTAATTTTAAAAGTTCTAAAAGGAGCAACAATATCAAAGAGATTAGTAATTTTTTCATTAAAAAGTCTAATTTTTCATTAATGTTAGTAATGTCAAAAATATTTTTCCAAGGCACCAAATAGAGTAAAGCACAAAAGTAATTATAATCAAAATTACTAAAATCTCGACTAGTTCTAAGGACATCTGGTATTTCCGGTGAACCAATATTTAATGTACACAAAACAAGCTCATGATCAGAAACTTCGGAAGCATTCACATTCGCGATAGACACGACCGCGTCAGCATTAGTCGTGCAAAATCAAATCTATCATGGTATTATTTTTAAAGGTTATGCGTGTTGGTGCATCAACAATTTGCTCTAAACCAAACCCATCAATAAGATTTAAAAAATCAATGGTAATTTTATTGTCAACATCTATGCAATCAACATTAAAGTCGCCTAAGCAAAATATGTTTTCCCCCTAAAGTAAGGTCAGCAAGACAAGATTCAAAAGCATCAAACAAGTCTGAATTTCCAGGTGGTCTGTAAACAGCACCAACAGCATAAAACATTTGACAGCACTTCTTCAGTATTCTGAAACTACCCTACCACGACGCCTACTTACCGCCATGCACTAAATCCAGGGTCGATTTAATTAACGGATATTTAGTCTAAAATTTTTTTGGAATGAATACCTATTAAATTTATTTGCTTTATTATTTTTATTATATAATTGTTATCGCATTATACTAGAATTTCTAATACAATAAAATGTTACGAAAGTTATCCTTCAATACATAATTATCTCTTCAATAAATATAATAACACTTACAACTAAATTGCCCAAAAATCCGTTTATGACCACTATCATTTGACAAGTACGAAAACAAGGAAGTAAACCAGCTGTAAAATTCCAGCAATAATACTACTTCTCAAAAAGCTGTTTAAAATGACATCATTATCTCTACGTATGTATGTGATATGCATACAAAATCAAAATTCGTGTATGTATATACATACGCCTTTGTGAAGGTATAACCAAAAGCTGTAGGAAATCCAATACCGAAAAATAATTAAAAAATATAATAACTGACTAATAATTTTTTTGCTGACAGACCATGCAACATTTATACATGTAATAGCTCTTCTAATAAACTTTAGTTTACCTAAACTTTAGAAATAAAAGTAATCAAACTTTGCAATGTTGTATTACTAAATGTTTAAATTTATTTTACAAACAAATTAAAGATAGTATAACATAAAACCAATACATTATATGTCTTAATTTTTCCGGGACACATACCTAAGATTACTTTTAATTTGTATATTGCTAACAAAAATAAGTCCATTAGAATATTTTATAATATATTTTTCATCAATAACGGGGGTTGCTCTTCCCTTTTGACGGATGATTTCTTCGCATCGCCGTGGTAACGACTCTATTAACCTACGACAACGTTCGGCAGGCATGGCGCGCCAACCTTCTTCAATAGTGGCATAGAGTTGCTCCAAATTTGCGGGTTTTTTTATTTTAATGTGCTTATCGACATCAATCCACAACATCTCAATTGGATTGAAGTCTGGTGATTGCCATGGCCATGGTAAAATATTGACAGAGTGTTTAAAAATTGATTTACTCTGCGTGCCGTGTGCTTTCGGTCATTCTCGGCTTGTAACAACCAATCAATGGGCAAATGGTAATAGGATCTCGTTTAGTATACTCATATAAACATATTGATCCATGATGCCGTTAATGCCATGAATGGGACCAACACCTTCTAAAGTCATGCCACCCCAAACATTCACAGAATCTCCTCCGCCTTTCACGGTTGATTTTATGCATTTGCTGGAGTATTCTTCATGGATACGTCGTCGAACCTACGATTTATCATCAGAGCCACCAAGTCTGTTAAACTTCGACTCATCTGTGAAGATTACTTTTGCCCATTCCTCTAAAGTGCAATGGAATTGTCCTTTGCAAATTTTAAGCACATCTTCCGATTACGTTCTGATATCAAAGGCTTCTTGCATGCTACTCGTCCCATTAAATTAAATTCATTCAATCTTCTTCGGACCGTTCGGACAGTAATTTTGCTGCCGATATCTGGACCAGCTTCAGTTAAAACCTGGCTAGCTGTTTTGTGACGGTCAGCATCCGAAATACGATGCAGAATTCTGTCTTCTTGCACAGTGGTTTTTCTAATTCTGCGTTTTCTGCGTACATTATCGGTTGAATTTGTTTTATTTATGAATTGGACTGCTTGTATGCATGCAGGTTTTGAAATATTTAATCGTTGTGCAATAACCGAAAATGAGTATCCTTCCTCTCTTCATAATTTAATTTGCACCCTCTGCTGGGGAGTGACGTTCTTCCCACGGCTCATTTTCATAGACTGATTCGAATATTTTGTATATTTAGCTATGTTTAGGAAGTAGAGATACTTACATGTGCGTGTTTTATTGTTTATTGTATTAAATTGCTATCGGTCTTAAGTTTGTGGCCGCTTTGAACTGTGCCGCGCTATGCAAAAGTTAACACGACTTCGGTAAAATTTCATTTGAGAACAAAGATTCTTTAAAACTGTTTGCTATTGATATTGGTTGATATTATTATTATTAATTAGCTTACTTTTTCTGTTGAATATATAGTTGAAATGAGATACAATTGTTTTCCGTACAAAAAATTACGTAATTAATTCCTTAATAGCTTACCAACTTTAATTAATCTTATCGACAAAGAATTGTTTAAATAAATTGTTTAATTAAAACTTACATATCGCCTGGTACCAATTTCTTATGTAAGAACTGTATAAGAGATTCATTTTTAACGAAAATATATAAAAGAAACTATTATAGAAACATACACAGGGTGACTGGTAATGAAACGATCATACATTATAGCATGTTAGTAAAGATCATTTGCAATAGATATAACCCAATTTGCCTTATCCAAAAGTCACCCGTTTTCCAGATATTGTTTTTTGTTTTTTTTCGAAGTTGACTATTTACTCTCACTCAAACTTAAAATTTACGAAAATAATGGAACTCAATTCACACACTCAATTTTTCAGTTTGTCTGGGTAGAGGACATCTCAACACACATGATTTATCGGTGACAATTACGTTAAATACTTGGAAAAATTAAAAGAAAAAAATTAAAGCTGCCGCTTTTGATGAAACTGTAGACACGTTTGTGACCATTTATTTAGCGACTGTGTCATCAAAAGCGGAAGTTTTAATTTTTCCGTAGTATTTAACGTAATTATCACCGATAAATAATGTGTGTTAACAAAATAAAGTTTGTTACTTATTATTTTCAAATAAATATCTCTTTACGAAATATCGGATTTTGTACGTTGTAGTGTAGTGAGTAATTCAAAAATCTATAATTTGTATTCAAAATCTCAACAAAACGTACTTGAAAATACGTCTTTCTGTGGACAAATATTTTACATATTTTTATCATATAAGGGAGAAAGAAGTATGTTTCGCCACATGATCATATTTAAGTACCTACATCAAAATAACGAAAGTTGGGATCATATTTCTAATATTTTCAATGCTTATATAGACAATGTGTCACATAAGCAATCACATAAAATTTCCTTAAACTTAAAAAATGTCATATTAGCAAACAGCACTCCATTGTGCTAATTTATTGCCCCTTTACAATTAATGATGTTATCCATTACTATCGTTCTGTAATTACGCAATAAATCATTAGTTTAATGAGAATTTGATTTCAGGTGTATACTCGTAAATTTACTATTAACATATTACCCATAAATTAGCACAAGCATGTTCATTCTTATCAGAAATGAAAAATTAATACGTGCATATTTATTGTGCAGTATTTGGAATAGGTTAGAGATTTTGAAAAATAAACTCTTATTACGCCTTATAGTATACAGGATATATCATAAATATCAGCAAAAAGTTGTATGCTACATTCTAAAATTTTCGCGTTGTATTTATATGATATATTAGTTATCAGTAATAAGTTATTGATCTATATTTTGAACCACTTAAGAACAAAAAATGATGGATAGGAATATTAAAGTTATTATACGATCTGCTGGACATATGTAGATGTTACGCAATTCGGACTTCATATGTTGACGTTAATTGTGCTTAATAAATGTAGTAGTGATCAACTACTTGAAATGATTTGGCACAATTTTGTATTTGACTTTAAACAGTAGCTTTTCAGTTGTTGCAGTAGGTCATATTACAACAGTAGCTAGATATTTACACAATTTTATTCCGAGTTTTCTTTATGTACATAAATATAAATGAAAATATTTTTGGCTTGTCTATTTGTGGCTAATTGCAAATAAGACTTGCTTATTGAAATAATCTTTAAGTTCCATTGACGCAAAAAAATCTTTTGGTATATAAAAACAAAAGTTTTTCTTATTTAAAATCTTTAAGCTTAAGTTGATTTGAGTAAAATATGTTGATAGAAATTGTAAATATGTATAATTATTACTGTAATTAGAATTTGAAAGTCGAACTTTTGCTTTTTTCGTAATATTATGCAATATTACAGAAAATAGGTTTTCTCCATTATCATATGTAAGGTGATGACTACAAATAGAACATATTACGAATGGGATATTTTGTCTTATATTATCCGAAACGAAGCAATAAAAAACTATTATAAAGAAGTGCAGTACTATAATATGTGCTATTGATCACAACACAATATATCTAGTAAAGGATGAACAACTGAAACTTATCCTGATATAAAAAATATTCTGATAAGGCTAAGTGGAATCGTTTGGTCACATAAATAGGATGGAAGATAGTCTGGTGACGAATAATTGCGCAGAAAGGTAAAAATGGAAACAAAAATATCGAAAACAAAACGTACTACAAATCTGAACCAACTCTACATCAACATCCTGAATGAGTTCAAATTAAATATAACAAAAACAAGGAAAGTAAGTTAAAATAATTAAAACTTTTAGTAAATACCGTACTGCAAAATGAGATAATTCAGCTGCTAAAGGTTCTCTTTCAGTCGAAGAAGTTTTATCAAAGCCTGCATGTCAAAGTTGCCGGTGTTCTCTTGTTAGTAATAGCAATTAAGAGACAATCTAATTTTAAATAAAAGATCTTTACATTTAAAAATATGCTAGCAATATATGTACATATGTAAATCAAACATCAGGTTTATTATTTAAAATATAACACTATAAATGTTTTGACACTAAGAAGGAAATCGATTTAATATAAGCATAATACATACGATATGTTCGGAAGTATTGGCACTAGATATATTTTTTAAATAAATTCACAGAAAAAGTTTTAGAACAAAATGTTCAAAGTAGAAACATCCTTCCAAATATTATTTAAAAATACCTTCACATTATGCATCAATGAAATACAAACATCTTTTTAAATTGTCTTCTGTATATCTTGATATTAACCAGCCATTGCGCATCTACACTGTCATAGAACATTTGCTTCTCTAGATGTTATATATTATTGTCTAAACACAGAAAGCACTATTTGACCCATAGAATACCAAATACTCAATAGAAGTACAACATAAATGTTATTCTTTTCTCTCTGATGTGTTTTTAACAATATATGCAAATGACATCTCTATTCTATCAACTCATACAAATCTTAACCATATTTTAAATAATTCACTGCAAATAGCAGTAGCTTGAGTTTCAGATAGCAAACTCTTACTGAGTTTAGAAAAAGCAAAATATATGGGTATTCGCAATAGCTAGAGAATTTTAACAATTGATAACTTATCACTAGAGAGAAATGATTGACACATTAACAAGATTTTTTGACATCACTATGGAAGCTAAGCTTTCAAGAAATCAGCAATGTTAAATATTAGCCATTCACATATCTGGCAGATGATATGTTTTCAGATGTTTGAGATCGCATACAAACATATGATATGTTACGTCCTTTTAGTACGCCCAAGTACAATAAAGAATATCATACAGCATATTGTTGCTGCAGTTATATGGCTTTTATCTCAAAGATCAGCAAAGCTTTTGACACGTATACATACCTATGTATATGTGTGTGTAATATACTTTGAGCATTCTTTCAGAACCATTCTATACATTGAAGCTATCACGATAGCACTATACTTATATATTTTACCGAAATGTAAATGTTCAATGTAAAGCATTTTAAGCATTAGTACACGTCCATGTAGCGCCATGGCACTAATTGATGGGGTTCTATTCATTTATGTAACTACCATATTTTCCCAATTAAATGCGCACTTTTTAATATTTAGTCAATAAAGCTTAAGCTTAGCTTTAGACTGAATTTAATTCCTCTGAATAAATTCATCAAAGCAGTAGCCTGTTTTAAACAAAAAAAATTGCTTGAAGGCAAAGCTTTTATTTACTAATTGAAAATTCCATGTTGAAGATTACGTACTTAATTTGAAAAAGATGGTACATGCATATACTTATATTACTAGTCAACGGCTCGACTCCTACAACTTGCCCCTTCTAATGGACAATAAGCTAAAAGGTTTAAAATCACAGAAACCCTAACAAATTATAGATCAAATAAAATCACAATAATCATAGAAGTAGTATACAAAGAACATCTAGGATTCTTCTATAAAAATTTGTTCCGCACGCTATACGTAAATCAACACTATTTATTTAAATTACAATTACAACAAACATATGACGTTAAGCTTAATTAAATATGACTCGTTTACAACGTGATATCGATCACTTCTTTTTAAATCAACAACCGCATATTATATTTCAGGAACTAGTTGCTGGTAGAAATATTATTATTTTTCATTACAACAGTAACTGGTAGTAACCACTGCGTTTTTACGAAAACAACATTCCTACAATAAGTTCCACGATTATTTCACTAATACATGTATCTTTGTTCAACAAGCGATTTCGATTTTATGCATTTTGAAAATGGGCGACTATATTTGTTCGATATAAATATTTTAATCTTTACAACAATTAACAATTATTCGAGATAACAATCTATTAATATTACCACTAATGTGCTGACAAAATTCAGGAAACTAATAATCAAGAGTTAATTTTAGGTATAATATTTTGATTTTTATTCCTTATTACCTTAGAAATAAGTGTGTATCGAAATCAACTGCTAGATAGGTTTTTTGTTATTTCAGTCTTTTGAAATATTTTAAAACAATCTTTTGTCACTTTTCCCATTATCAAACAAAAACTTTAGACAACACTATAAATATGATGGAACCAAATGAGCTAATACAAATAGTACCATTGTTGTGCAGAGAGCACACAAGAGAATGGGACAATAGGAACAGAAAGAAATACTGCATTAGAAAAACATGACCTAACCGCGAAGCATTGGTCATGTTCAGTTAGCATATCAGGAAGTCACCGATAGATACCGACGAGTGAAGTAGGTACCGTACTGAATGCCTACCCCGTTTATGGTACAATGCTTATGGTATAGGTATTCAATACACTACTTCACTAATTGGTGCCTACCGGTGACTTACCAATACGCTTACTCAACACAGCCATTCATTGCTTGACAGACATATGACGCATTGTGTAACTCTAAAATTGACTCCGTTACATATCAAACTAGGACTAATGAAACATTTCGTCAAAGTCATGGACAATACTCCTAGTTTCATGGACCTAAAACAGAAATTTCCTTAAATTAGTGATAAAAAATTGAAGAGAATGAAAGTAGATTGGCAAGCATTTAAAATGTTACTCGCAATCTTATAACATTTTATAACAATTTGGGTTGTAATATATTTCTACAAATACACTTCCTGCACCGCACTTTGATTTTTTCCAGGAAAAGCTTAGCGTAGTAAGTGACCACAGCGAACACTTTCATCGGAATATTTTCAGTTATGAAAAAGAGGTATCAGTGCAAATGGAATCCTAATATGCTGGCCGATTACTGAAAGGATGCTTTACATGCAAAATATAGCAAATCGCTATTCAGTGTGTCAGAATGTTCAAATATTGCGTAGTTCAGGATGTGGAAAGTATTAAAATTTTAATTAATTATAAATGTCTGTCTCTAAGAAATGTTGGGGCGAAACCGATGTCACATTTGAATTCACTAGAAAAATCATATGAATTTGTAAGACAAAGAAATGTTTCTTTTCTGTTTTTCCAATGTAATAAACGGATCATATTAAATTAACACTCATTAATAGACCGGCAAGGATGGGAAATTTCCAATGCAGTGTGGTGAGCGACGTACGGGGGTGGCACGTTGTTTTATTCTATATAATGTACTGTTCACTTTACTCGACCAAGAAGCATTTGTCTCCTTCTGGAGCAAGTATTCAGATTATATATTACCAAGTCGGACATCGAGAAGAAACGTTATGCCATCTGTTCGTGATTATGTTGAGAGAGGAATTAAAGTAAAATTTAAAGATAAAAAATGTGGTTATATGTTATTTGAAAGTATTATTGACAAGAATTCAGATTTTCTCATACTAAGACAAATTCGTGAAGGTGCATCGAAAGATCCATTAAGTAGTCACAAGGATTACTTTAAATTTGCAAATATAGCATCACTAGATGTGGAACGGTCGTTTTCATCATTAAAAAAATATTTATTCCGCACGCCGTACTCATTTTACTGAAATAAGTGTGGAAACATATTTAATGATTCAAATATTTAATAGATACCACCCAGTTTGTGATTAAATGGAAACTTCTTAAGTGTTTCAGCACATTATATAATATGTTTTTTATCATTATTCTATGTGCAAATATTCATGCGTCCGCATCGCTTATGCTCATGAAAGTCACGAACATGCATATACGTATGCATATAGACATAAATTTTCTATAAGAACGCCCTATATTATAGCAAACTGCAAAATAACCTTAAATATCTCTATATCTAAATAGAAAGAGATGTAGAATCAGACGAAGAATGCTAAAATCACATAATATACTGGCTGTTCCGTTTAAAAAGGAATGAAATTATATTACGTCGTGCATAAGCTGAATACTGTGTAGTTAATTATAATTCTCCATTGTGCATCATTGGTTAGCAACTCTTCAGTTTTTTTATAATATGATCTGGAAAGGTGTCGTCCACTGACACACTAGACCGATACATTATATGTAATATAGCTACATACGTTATAATCAGATCTTGATACACTTTTTGATACCTGTACCTATGTACATTATACGGCTAATACATATACATACCTAGACAAGATCAAAATTCATGTTAACCTCGGTTGTACAAAGTGGTGATAGAAATTTAATATGGAGCATGAATTTAGAACAAATTTATTTGCCATACCTATGATTTAGGACGTAGTGGTACTAAAATATATTATATGCTGCTGTTTAACAAAATGTCGTGTAGATTTTATTGTGCAATTATGTGCGTGCAATGGTCCGCATAACTGTTACCAAGCGTATCAGCAAAGTTTGAGCAAACTAAACTATGTATTGTTAGTAAGTAAGAAAAAACACGGAGAAATTTACGCATACGCTGACGCCATATGTATCGTATACTCAAACACAAACGATCGACAACTACATGAATATATAAATGCAGATTTGAAATAACCTCATAACGATCAACGTAAATAAAACAGAGTATATGATATTTTCAAGGAACAATCACAAATTCAACTATATCATTACCATCAACAACAAGCCCATACGGTAAGTGCAAAAAATCAAATACCTTGGACTTACAATACAAAACAATTTGAAATGGGACCAACATATAAACAACCTAATAACAAAAATGCAAAAACCATAGCAGGAATAAAAAGATACAACACGTGATACCTAAACATCTGAAAAAGTCAATCTATCATGCAACTTCCACCTCCAACATAAACTACTTAATAAACATATGGAGTAATACAACAAGCACAAACCCAAATAGACTACAAAGACAACAAAATAAAATTATCAAACTAACAATCTAATGGATAAAAGAACAGCTACAACGGACATCTTCAAAGAAACCAACGAATTAAACATACAACAACTAATTAAACGAAGTAATCTACTACAAATATATAAAATTTAAAAAAAATTAATAAAAACAAACTGCTTTCAAATAAACTCCAAATACATACATTCACACAACACTAGAAGACAATCCGACATAAGAACAAAAAAATATAACTGTAACAAACACAAAACAACACCTACTACCGAAACCATAAACCTATATAATAAATTACCAATAAAACAAGTAAAAAGTTTACACTACTTACAATATAAAAACAAACTAAAAACAATGATCAGGCAAGGCCAAATGTAACAAGACCGACACTTGAAAGGAAGACAACAATGCCAACAGCGCCCTCGATAAAGTTAACCAGGTTTATACCTCTTCAACCCGTGGCAAGGAAAGAGGACGGGAACCAGATGACAGTGGGACTACAATAAATTATATTTATATGTATGTATATATATGTACCCATTGTCAATAAATTAAATATTACTTAAAAAGAACATTTCTTCAAAATGCTATACTGGTAACAAATTGTTGATACCTTTCAAATATTACCAATGTTAATTAATCGAAAACATTGTAGCATTTCAACACATCTCACACACCTACACATCCTGGAATCTTCTCATAAAAGTGAAATTACGAGAATAAAGTGAAACTAGGAAAATTTTACTGCAGAAAATTATTGGTGTTACTTGGAATATTGACCTTTCGTAATGTTTTTGTGCGCAAATTATCATAATTGTAGTTTAGAGTGGTCAATTTTTCATAACAATATATGGATATTTTTAAACACCACTTACAATAAATAGATACAACTAAAAGCTAAACTTCACAAATAAGTAGCAATGTTGAACATGCCACAATTCTTACACAATAATGGATTTTTTAACATAGGAACAATCTCCAATACTTTCTTCACGGTTTTTAAAAATCAAGCATAC